>CM061070.1:101852758-102210258 GCA_030762895.1 Sophora flavescens
ATGAATGGTGATTACTGTTTGTGTATTCGAAATTATGAATTAGGAATGTGATATTGATTGATAATTCAATATCTCATTCTGAGTTGAAGTAAATTAAACTACAGATTTGTGGTTTAAGGTTAAATGGTTCTTGTATTTAAACTTCCACTGATTTTATAGATTTGTAAAATCGTTTTTCAGTTAAATCCTAGATGATTATCTAGTAGTGAACCTCAATTCCGATGCAGAGATCTCGGTTGAAATTGAATTAACCATTACTTGGATTCTTTTGAGAGACGATCTGAGTCATTCCTTATACTACAAGCTAGTAGGGATTTGTTCTGTAATTTGAGTGAGTTCGGCGGCTCACCAAATTTTGGCGCCGTTGCCGGGGATCATTTTAAGTATTCAATCATATTAGATAGTGTTTATATTAATTTCTGACCTGTTTATCCACTGAATTGCTGTTTGTAGTGAAACCAGTGGCATTTTGGTAATATTTTGCTGTCAGAATTTTTGTGCTCCGATTGCTCTCAAATTTTCCCAGAAAATCCAAAAAAAATCAGGAAATAGAACTCCCAATAGTACGGAGTACTTCAGGACATAGGGCCTCCGGAGCCAAAATTCCATCGTTTAGGCCACTTTTCTAATTTTTTTAAGTATTTTACCATTTTTAAAAATTCCAAAAAAATTTGTATTTACTTTGCTGACTTTTTAGAGTTTTTCTGTGGTGATCTTATATTTTTTTAAAATTTATTTGGTACGATTTTCCAATTTGTGTCTTTTTAGCATTTGTACTTGTAGTGTTTTGAGATGGTTGTTGCTCTCCTGGCCTATATATGTGTATGACTAGGTCCCAACCTGGTGATTTAGTTGCATACGACCCTGAGATTGAAAGGACCTTGCATCAGTTGAATAGGACTCAGAGGAGATTACTTGATCAATTTGATAATTCTGTTGTTTCTGATTCTGTTGTTTTTGATTCTGATTTAACTGATAATTGTGCTAACATGGCTAACAATAGAACTCTGAAAGAACTTGCTGCACCTGATGTGAAATACCAACCATTATGTATCCAATATCCTACTCTTGAGGTTGATTTTGAATTAAAATATGAATTAATACACCTTTTGCCTAAGTTTCATGGTTTAGCCGGTGAAGATCCACATAAGCATTTAAAAGAGTTTCATGTGGTTTGTTCCACCATGAGACCACATGTTGTTCCTGAAGATCACATCAAGCTTATTCCATTTCCTTTCTCATTGGATGGTGCAGCCAAGTATTGGCTTTACTACCTTCAACCAGCCTCCATAGCATGCCGGAATGACATGAAAAGGCTGTTTCTGGAGAAGTTCTTCCATGCATCTAGAGCTGCTGCAATCCGAAAAGACATTTGTGGGATTAGGCAGAATGGTGATGAAACTTTGCATGAGTATTGGGAGAGGTTCAAGAAATTGTGTGCAAGCTGCCCTCATCACCAGATTAGTGACCAGCTGCTGATCCAATATTTTTATGAGGGGTTGATGTCTATGGAGAGGAGCATGGTAGATGCTTCTAGTGGTGGTGCTTTAGTTGATAAAACCCCATCTGCTGCAAGAGATTTAATTGCCAACATGGCTTCCAACTCTCAATAGTTTGGCACCAGAATGATGAGTTCCACCAGAGGAGTCAATGAGGTCCAAGTTTCAACTGTTGATCAACAAAGAATGGAGCATAGACTTGATGAACTGACTTCCTTGGTGAGGCAAATGGCTATGGGACAATAACCTACATCTATGCAGACCAATGCAAGAGTCTGCAGCATATGCTCCAATCCATCTCATTTCACAGATTCGTGTCCCACTTTGCAAGAAGACAATGTTGCACTCCAAGAGCAGTTTGTAGCTGCAGCAGGCGTGTTTCCTGGTAAGCCTCAGTTTCAACAGCAGCAAAGGTATGATCCCTTTTCCAACACCTATAATCCTGGATGGAGAGACCACCCCAACTTGAGATATGGTAATGCACAACAGCAACCTCAACAACAGCAGTATAGGCAACCATTCCAGCAGCAACCAATAAGGCAAAACCAGTTTCAAACTCAAGCTGGACCAAGTAGGCCATTCCAACAGCAGCCAATGTAAAATCAAGCTACTGTAGCACCAAAATCTGACCTTTCATTTGAAGATCTAGTGAAGCAAATGTCCACAAACAATCTCCAATTCCAGCAGAGAACAGAAGCTACAATTCAGAATTTGGAGACTCAAATTGGGCAACTAGCTTCCTCCATGAATCAGCTACAAAGCCAAGGCAGTGGCCAACTTCCTGCGCAGACCATTCCTAATCCAAAAGGTAATGTAAGTGCCATTATGCTGAGAATTGGAAAGATTGTGGCAACTGACCCCTAACCACCATGCAAGTCAAGGAAGCAGAATTCTACAGAAAATTCAGATGAAGGAGTAGCAAATTCAAATTCTGCAGACTTCAAAGAAGTAGCACAAGATTCTGCAGAAAATCATCAATCCAACTCTGCAGCTGAAAATTCCAAATCTGCAGATCATGTCACAATGCAGCAGAAGTCAGATTGTGCAATTCCACTCCCATTCCCACATCGAGCAGTCGTATCCAAGAAGGAAGATGAAGTTGAGAAAGATAAGGAACTTTTAGAGACCTTTAGGAAGGTGGAAGTCAACATTCCATTGTTGGATGCAATCAAACAAATTCCTAAATATGCCAAGTTTCTGAAGGAAATCTGCACCCACAAGAGGAGGCTGAAAGGAAATGAACGAATTATCATGAGTCGCAACATTTCGGCTCTCATTAAACCTATGCCTCAGAAATGCAAAGATCCAGGGACTTTTACAATTCCATGCATAATATGAAATTCTAGATTGGAGAATGCCATGCTAGACTTAGGTGCTTCAATTAATGTAATGCCTATGTCTGTTTTTAATTCTCTTGGACTTGGACCTTTGCATTCTACATGTGTGGTGATTCAATTGGCAAACAGGAGCAATGCATATCCAGCTGGACTGATTGAGGATGTGTTAGTATGAGTGGATGAGCTGATCTTTCCTGCAGACTTCTACATCTTGGAGATGGAGGGTGAGTCCCTAACCAGCAAGGCCCTACTCATTCTAGGAAGACCTTTCCTTAAGACAACTCGGACCAAGATTGATGTGCATGCAGGAACTCTTTCCATGGAGTTTGGAGACTCAATTGTGCAATTTAACATTTTTGATGCTATGAAGCATCCCATGGAAGAGCATTCTGTTTTTCATATTGATGTCCTTACCGAATTAATTGATCTTTCTTGTGATGAACTATGTCTTTGTGGATTTTACTGATTTTGATGGTTTTACTGATTTATCTGATTCTGTATGCTGCACTGGTTGTGATGGAACTGTTTTATGTGATGCATGTAATGAAATTGTTACATTCTTAAGTGTTGATGATTCTGTTTTCATAACTGATTAAACTGGTGCAGATTATGCAGGAAATTCTAATTTTGCACAGCTTAAATCTGCAGAAGATGTGCAGCCCACCAGATTACTTCCCTCTACATTGCAACCACCCAAATTGGAGCTAAAACCACTGCCTGCACATCTGAAGTATGCCTACTTAGCAGATCATGAGCAGCTTCCGGTGATTGTGGCCAAGAACCTCCTTCACGAACAGGGAGAAGAAGGCATTTGGGGATTCTGAGGGAGAATCAGAGAGCAATAGGATGGACACTTGCAGACATTCCTAGTATAAGCCCTTCCACCTGCATGCATCGGATACTACTTGAAGATGAAGCTAAACCAGTGAGGCAACCCCAGAGGAGGCTAAATCCTCTCATTCTAGATGTGGTGAAGAAAGAGGTGACCAAGCTACTGCAGGATGGTATCATCTACCCTATATCTGACAGCAAGTGGGTGAGCCCAGTGCAAGTAGTTCCCAAGAAATCTGTAGTGACAGTAGTGACAAACCAGAAGAATGAGCTTATTCCGACCCGAGTGCAGAATAGCTGGAGAGTTTGCATTGACTACAGACGCCTCAACCAAGCCACTCGGAAGGACCATTACCCCCTTCCATTCATTGATCAGATGTTGGAGTGGCTGGATGGTAAGTCCGATTATTGCTTTCTAGATGGCTACACTGGCTACTTCCAGATTCACATTGCCCCTGAAGATCAAGAGAAGACCACATTTACATGTCCCTTCGTCACCTTTGCCTACAGACGCATGCCTTTCGGCCTCTGCAATGCCCCTGGTACCTTCAAGCGGTGCATGGTGAGCATATTTTCTGATTTCTTAGAGGAGTGCATGGAGGTATTTATGGATGACTTTACTGTGTATGGTTCTTCTTTTGATTCATGTTTGCATAACTTGTCTAGGGTGTGTTGTGACTCCGGCAAGTGTACCGGGTCGTCGCAAGTAATAAAAATAACACGGTAAGTAATTACCGAGGTCGAACTCAAGGATTGGGATACCAATTCGACTAATCCGCGGGAAGTCAGATACGTTCGGTCAAGTTACAGAAGGTGGTTGAGAGAGAGAAGATTAATATCGAAATTCAATTAACAAGTCTAAATAAACTAATTAACTAAAAATCAGAAAACTAAAATGTCCAAGGTCACAAATCCACCTACCCAATATGTACACCCAAGTGATGATGAATTCCTCCCTAGGTTCAATTACAATGTCAACCGGGACCCCTAAATTCTCCTAAATCCACTCTCGTGCTCATTAGGACGTATTCGACGATTGGATTAATTACTTACTAGGTCTCATAATCCTAATCTCGAATTCTGTTAATTCTTGTCCCCTATATGGTTGCACCGATCTCCTACTCACTCTCGTGCAATATTCGATCGATGATCCTAATTCAAGTTCTAAACGCGAATCGCTGACTAAGCCTCATCACGTTAACAAGTCAATCACGCAACACATATGATTAACACAATCAAATCAGAATTAGAAAACAAGAATTGAATTAAAGGAGAAAAACATACATCATATCGGATTTACATCGTCGTGGGTGGCTTCATCGTTCCCTCGGACAACGGGGATTAGTTCCTCATGCTCATAGACAAGCGATCGGACATAATCACCATCGTAAAATAAAAAGAAACCAGAAAAGGAGACGCAGCTCCAAGGAGAAATAAGGATTCGTAACTACTGCCCTAACCTAAGTGGAAAACTGCCTCCTAAAGTTGGATCCATCCTGGTTCTGATATGCAACAGCCTTTAAATAGTAATCCTGATCTGCGCTCTCTCGCGAGGCGAGAATTAAAATTGGCGCGCTTTCAATTTAAACTCTCGCGAGGCGAGCAGCCTCTCACGGGGCGAGTCTTCAATTCTAGGCTGTGACCTTCATCACGGCTGGACCGTGATGATCTCTGACTTCCAAGTCTTCATTCTCTCGCGGGGCGAGCTTCTTCTCGCGGGGCGAGTCTTCAAACCTTAAACTGCCATGGGCGTGGTATTCATCACGGCTTAGCCGTGATGGTCTCTGTCTTGCTGGTCTTCAGACTCTCGCGAGGCGAGAGTACACTCGCGGGGCGAGTGTCTCAGAATTTCAATTTCCACTATTTCTTTGCCTTCCTTGACTCCCGGAGCTTCACTTATTTAACCTGAAACAACAAAAGCACCCACAAGCGTAATTCTATTCAAAATAACCTAAAAACTACACAAAAGACGCAAAACGAGTCAAAGTCCAACTCAGGAACAAAACAAGGCAAATTTGGGCGAAAACGAGAGTGAACTCGAATAAATAGACCCATAAACCCTAGTTCATCTAGTCATAAAACTAGATAAGCCAGAGGCTTATCAAAATACCCCAAACTTAAACCTTGCTTGTCCCCAAGCAAGCTTAAAACTCACAAACGACTCAAGACTTGGCAAGCCTAAAGGAATCAATCGATTTCGCACAAATTTAATGCAACTTTACAAAACAGTTTTGCTCCAATGATCTCCCCCCTACATCAATGTAATCCCCACATTCATCTACTTTAAACAGTTGAGAATTTATCATTCATGCCATCATTACTCTAAGTTGAGGATCAGAGATACACACAAAGGAAGATCACCTATTTCAAACAATTGCCTTCCTCACAAGGGTATGTAAAATTTCACTCGTCCGCTCAAGTTCGTCAAGGCTTTCAACTTTTTCACTCAATTTCACTTATCAAGAGCACTTCCCATGAATTTGATTTTCATCTCAAAAATGGTCCCCACGAAAACATGCATGCAACATCAGAAGGTCTTTTAAAGGTTGTAATGGGGCCTGGCTGAGGGTAGGATAATGAAGGATATTTAGACTTCAGTCCCTAGGAACTAAGAGAGCATGAGCATTTTGACACTTTTTCCACTCAAATTCCTTTTTCCATTTTTCATTTGGGCTCGGGTGACTACAGCCTTTTCCTTGCTAATCTTTTTGTTCTGCCCCTTTTCCTTTGGCAATTTTATTGTTTTCTTCTTCTTTTTTTTTTTTTTTTTGCCTTGGGTTTCAACCTTTATTTTTATTTTTCTCACCCCAAAATGACATACCTCCTTGTAGCCACCCCAAACTTAGTTTCTCACAACCTTTCTCTTGCTCATTTCCATGCTCTCCTAATCCTAAGATTGGGTTAACATGGTTTTTCAGATTTGGCTCGTAATGTAGGGTCATCAAGAAACAATAAGTCAATTGGGCTCAATTTGGCTAACTAGGGAACATGCATTAGGGACGGTTCTTTTTAGGCCAAATGGTTTTTTCAAAGAAAATTGCCTAAATCATTTGATGCAACACATAATCATGCAAACCATAAAGAGATTCAAGCAAACTCGGGAAAGTGCAACTTAACAGTGATTCACACATTCAAAAATAGAGTTGGAGGCTCAAATTCCTCACCTGGACATTTTGCAAATTGTTTGACCGAGATACGATTCCTAGTGTGTGCACCCCCTCACCCCAAACTTATCATAAATCAAATAATCACAATAAAATCCTCAAAGTTCAGTTTTCAATTTTTAAGTGGGGATAAACTTTTCTATTATTAGAACCTAGGGGGAAATCATCAATGGTCAAATAATTCATGCCATCAATCTATGCTCAATTCAATCAAAATCCAACAAGCTTGCCGACACGACATTCATACAAAAACTCTTGATCTTCTCAAATTATTCAAGAGCGACAAACAAAAACAAAACAAAAACAAAACAAAACAAAAGTTACGAAAAGATAGGGATACCTAGCTTGGGTTGCCTCCCAAGAAGCGCTTGTTTAACGTCCCGAGCTTGACTTATTAAGAAGCATCCACCTGGATCCCATAGTCTGTGGTAGAGAGGCCAAGGGACGCTCATCATATCAAATCCTCCACCCGGATCAAATGGTAATTGGAGTGGAGATCGTAGCAGCAATATGACCTTATCATCCACTCCACCCAGCCAGTGTGTGAAAACCCCATTGACCTCTATAATTATGAACTCACTTCCTCTCGGGTCAAATGGTGCCTTCACGAGGAAGTGTGCTAGACAAGTGGGAGGGTCTAATTTACCGGTGTCCACACATGAATGCAAGCCAACATATTTATTTAACGCATCAAAATCAGGTTGCTTGGCAAGCATGGTGAACTCCTCTCCCACCTTATTTGCATTTTGTTCTCTACCCCCTTGCTCCGGTGCCTTGTCCCTTGCCAACTCCTCTTCCTCTGGTTGCTCTTCCTCGTCATGTGGTAGTTCTTCCTCAACTCCCTGAGAACTAGTTACATCCCAGTCATATCCCAACACCCCACTGCTTCTAGTTGTTGTGGCATCGCATAGGTTCTTAGGGTGGTTCTCGGTATCACCTGGGTGAGTGTCTAGGAGAGGCTCATTTAGTTGTTTTGACAATTTGGGCAATCTGCATCTCTAGATTCTGAAGTGCCATCCCTGTATGAGTTGCCAACTTGTCAATGGCTGCGTTTGTATTGATTGACACTTTCTCAAGTGTCGCACTCAACTTCTCAAGAGCCAACTCCCAAGGTTGTGGTTGCCAACTCTGTTGAGGTTGTGGCTGCCAGGCTAGACCATCGTCAGCATTACTCCAAGCAAAATCCAGATGGTCTCTACTCATATCACCCCAATACTGATTCTGACTCTGATAGTTGTTCTGGGGCACGCTGTCATTATGCCATGGTTCCACATATACTTGAGGGAAGTAGAACGAACAACTCCAAGTGTCATGGTTCCCATCACAATACTCGCAACCCGGAAGCATTCCTTCGTGTACCTCGCATACAAAACAAGGCAAGACCAAGTGGAATCAAAGAAGTAGAGAGATAGTAGAAAATAAAAAGAAAATAATAAAAATAAAAATAAAAATAAAAATAAGAACAAAAATAACTGAACCAAATAATCAAATTCCCCTAAAATCAGAAAAATTGGTTGTGCCAATCCCCGGCAACGGCGCCAAAAACTTGTTGACTCCGACAAGTGTACCGGGTCGTCGCAAGTAATAAAAATAACACGGTAAGTAATTACCGAGGTCGAACTCAAGGATTGGGATACCAATTCGACTAATCCGCGGGAAGTCAGATACGTTCGGTCAAGTTACAGAAGGTGGTTGAGAGAGAGAAGATTAATATCGAAATTCAATTAACAAGTCTAAATAAACTAATTAACTAAAAATCAGAAAACTAAAATGTCCAAGGTCACAAATCCACCTACCCAATATGTACACCCAAGTGATGATGAATTCCTCCCTTGGTTCAATTACAATGTCAACCGGGACCCCTAAATTCTCCTAAATCCACTCTCGTGCTCATTAGGACGTATTTGACGATTGGATTAATTACTTACTAGGTCTCATAATCCTAATCTCGAATTCTGTTAATTCTTGTTCCCTATATGGTTGCACCGATCTCCTACTCACTCTCGTGCAATATTCGATCGATGATCCTAATTCAAGTTCTAAACGCGAATCGCTGACTAAGCCTCATCACGTTAACAAGTCAATCACGCAACACATATGATTAACACAATCAAATCAGAATTAGAAAACAAGAATTGAATTAAAGGAGAAAAACATACATCATATCGGATTTACATCGCCCTGGGTGGCTTCATCGTTCCCTCGGACGACGGGGATTAGTTCCTCATGCTCATAGACAAGCGATCGGACATAATCACCATCGTAAAATAAAAAGAAACCAGAAAAGGAGACGCAGCTCCAAGGAGAAATAAGGATTCGTAACTACTGCCCTAACCTAAGTGGAAAACTGCCTCCTAAAGTTGGATCCATCCTGGTTCTGATATGCAACAGCCTTTAAATAGTAATCCTGATCTGCGCTCTCTCGCGAGGCGAGCAGCCTCTCGCGAGGCGAGAATTAAAATTGGCGCGCTTTCAATTTAAACTCTCGCGAGGCGAGCAGCCTCTCGCGGGGCGAGTCTTCAATTCTAGGCTGTGACCTTCATCACGGCTGGGCCGTGATGGTCTCTGACTTCCAAGTCTTCATTCTCTCGCGGGGCGAGCTTCTTCTCGCGGGGCGAGTCTTCAAACCTTAAACTGCCACGGGCGTGGTATTCATCACGGCTTGGCCGTGATGGTCTCTGTCTTGCTGGTCTTCAGACTCTCGCGAGGCGAGAGTACACTCGCGGGGCGAGTGTCTCAGAATTTCAATTTCCACTATTTCTTTGCCTTCCTTGACTCCCGGAGCTTCACTTATTTAACCTGAAACAACAAAAGCACCCACAAGCGTAATTCTATTCAAAATAACCTAAAAACTACCCAAAAGACGCAAAACGAGTCAAAGTCCAACTCAGGAACAAAACAAGGCAAATTTGGGCGAAAACGAGAGTGAACTCGAATAAATAGACCCATAAACCCTAGTTCATCTAGTCATAAAACTAGATAAGTCAGAGGCTTATCAGGGTGCTGCATAGGTGCATTGAGACTAACCTTGTTCTTAATTTTGAGAAATGTCATTTCATGGTAGAACAGGGTATAGTATTAGGTCATGTAGTATCTAGTAAGGGTATTGAAGTAGACCCTGCTAAGATAGATGTTATTACCTGTTTATCTTCCCCCACATGCGTGCGGGAGGTACGTTTATTTCTTGGTCATGTAGGTTTCCACAGGCGTTTCATTGCAAATTTTAGCAAAATAGCCCTTCCTCTATCCCACTTGCTGCAAAAAGATGTGGATTTTGTTTTTGATGAGAAATGCAAGGCAGCATTCGACCATCTGAAGCAAACTTTGACCAGCACACCCATTATTCAGTCACTGGATTGGACCCTTCCATTTGAGCTGATGTGTGACGCTTCTAATTATGCTGTGGGAGCAGTTTTAGCACAAAGAGTGGGGAGAGCATCTCATGTGATTTATTATGCTTCCAGGACTTTGGACGCTGCTCAAGCCAATTACACAACCACTGAGAAAGAGCTTTTAGCAATTATTTTTGCTTTAGATAAGTTTAGATCGTATTTGCTTGACTCTAAAGTTGTTGTATTTTCTGATCATGCAGCTATAAAGTTCCTTTTAAAAAAGCCAGACGCCAAGCCACGACTAATTAGATGGATGCTACTGCTTCAGGAGTTTCATCTGGAGATCCGAGATAGGAGTGGAGCAGAGAACCTAGTGGCGGATCACTTGAGTAGGATTGAGAGGGTCTCAGATCCCGTGCCGATTCAGGATTCTTTCCCAGATGAGCAGCTTTTGCAGCTACAGGGTAAGGTCCCCTCTCCTTGGTTTGCTGACTTAGTTAATTTCCTGGTTGCTAAAGTGTTACCTGCATATTCCACTAGGGCTCAGTCTGATAAGCTAAAAAGTGAGTCTAAGTATTATGTGTGGGGTGATCCTTATCTGTGGAGATTTTGTAGTGATCGAGTTATTAGGAGATGTGTGCCTAATCATGAGTTTCATTCTGTTCTTAGTTTTTGTCATTCATTAGCATGTGGTGGGCATTTCGGTCCTTAACGTACAGCTAGGAAGGTGTTAGATTCTGGATTATATTGGCCCACCTTATTTCATTATGCATATCTGTTTTGTAAGTCTTGTGAACAGTGTCAGAGAACAGGAAACATTTCTCGTAGGAATGAGATGCCCCAGCAGCCTTTGCTGTTTTGTGAGATATTCGACGTATGGGGTATTGATTTCATGGGACCTTTTCCTGTTTCTTTTGGTTTTGTTTACATATTGCTGGCTGTTGATTATGTATCTAAATGGGTGGAGGCAAAAGCCACTCGGACTAATGATTCCAAAGTTGTTGTGGATTTTGTTAGATCACATATTTTATGCAGGTTTGGAATTCGAGGGTCATCATCAGTGATCAGGGTTCACACTTCTTCAACCGGAGCATGGAGGCTTTGATGAGGAAGTATGGAGTGTTACACAAGGTGTCTACACCTTACCACCCCCAGACCAATGGACAAGTCGAGGTTTCCAACCGTGAGATCAAGCATATCCTTGAGAAGACAGTCCAACCTAACAGGAAGGATTGGAGTTTGAGGCTTGAAGATGCTTTATGGGCTTACAGGACCGCCTACAAGACTCCGATTGGGATGTCCCCATATCGGATTGTGTTTGGGAAGGCATGCCACCTACCTGTGGAGATTGAGCATAGAGCATTCTGGGCGGTTAAGCAGTGCAATATGGACTTACACCAGGTGGGTGTGGAAAGGAAGCTCCACTTACAGGAATTGGAAAAGATCCGATTGGAGGCCTATGAGAGCTCTCGCCTCTACAAGGAGAAGACCAAAGTTTTCCATGATAGGATGCTTACGCGAAAAGAATTTGTGGTCGGCCAGAAAGTCTTGTTGTTTAATTCCCGACTTAAGTTGATGCCTGGTAAATTGAGGTCTAGGTGGGAAGGTCCCTTTGTTGTTACTGTTTCTGCATTTTATTTTCTGTTTTTACATTTTTTCTGTTATTGTCTTTTAAAGTTGTTTCCATTGATGTGTAAGATGTGTGAAAGTTGTGAGTTTGGTTTCATTTTAAAGTTAAGTGTCATAACATGTGTGGAATTTATTGTCTTTCATCATAATCACAGGTTTCGTTATGGTTTTTGGTTTGCTGGTTTGAGTTTGGTAGATTCATCCATGCCTTGTGAGATTTTGAGCCTATTGTTGAATGGTTTATGCGTTTGTACCATTTTTTTCCTTTCCTGTGTGGCTGTCACTCATGATTTTTGTTACTCTAGAACTTGCTTTATTTCTTTTTGAAGCTATATTTCTGCTTGCATACATGGACATGATTGAGGCATTCTTCTTGCTTAGCTACTTTGGCCAAATAAGTCTACCTTGCATCATTTTTCCCTTGATTAGCCCCTTGAGCCTAATTGTCTACTCATTGTTTTTAGCTCATTTCTTACCTTAAGTGAAAAACCATGTTTTGACCCAACCTAAGCGAGTGAGAGAGCATTGTTTCTTTGGAGGCATTCATATTTCTTACGGACAAGCAATGGTCCAAGTGTGTGTGTGTGTGTGTGTGTGGGGGGGGGGGGGGGGGGGGTGAAATGCTGGTATTTGGTGAAATTGGGTACTAAAAAAAATTGCGCATTTAGAAAAAAAAAAGAGAAGAAAAAGAAACAAACAAGAATACAGTCACACGGTTGTGAGGATCAATAAAGGAAAATGTGAAAGATTGCGCATTTTTGTGAATTTTTTGGGTAAATTTTCACCTTTTGCTAATTGAGTCCTTCTCCAATGCTCTTTTACTCTCTTTGGTTCTTAACTTGCCGTATCATTTCCTTTGCTTTTGACCTCATTGCAACCTTGATAAAGTCCTCTTGATTTGTGTGTGCATGTGTTTTTAATAGTGGAGAAGTAGAATATGAGCAAGCTTATGGTAGTGCAATTTTCATGAGTTGATTTGAGTGAAATCTTTACCTTCTAAACACTTGAGGGATTGAGAGTGTATCTTGTGTGAGGATCTACCATTCTTGATCTATGCTTTCCAATTAAAGTTACCTTGTTGATTTGAGATGAAAGGAAATGTAATTTCATTGATGTTGTGATCTCTTGGATTTGATGGTTACCTTGCTCATGGACTTTTGCCTTCTTGAATATCTTTGGAAATTGAGTCTTGTAAAGTTTTTAGGTTTTGTGTTTTGTTCTTGGTGTTGTGTTTCAATTCCAAGTTTGCACGGGACGTGCAAGAGCTAAGTGTGGGGGAATGTGATAAACATTATTTGCATGCATTGAATATCCCTCATTTTTAGTACTTTTTACAAGCTAAATGTGCATAATTGATTTAGTCTAGCAATGATTTATGAGTTTGGGCCTCATTGGGCTTTATTGCAAATTTTCACTAATTCATGATTATAGACGTTGACTCTGTATTTTAACCATATCTTGAGTTCCGGGCATCTAAAAATTTTGAACTTTATATTTTAGGAAAGTTAAAAGGAAGCCCAAAAACTTTCATGAAGAACTCAGATGCTGAATTGGATGTATAGTGGGTCACATTGGGCCTTGAAGTCAGAACATAATTGCTATCTCTGGAACCTGAACTGGTCATGAAGATTGGGCCATAACTTGGGCTTTAGATGTCGTTTGGAACTGAAAATGGTTGAAAATGAAAGATCAAACACATAGCTTTAACTCTCATGAAGACCATTGTTCCAACCAGGGTCGTTTTGAGGGGCTGCAATCCATGTGAAGTCAGAGGTCGTTTCAGCTGCCCTATGAGTTGAATGTGGACATAACTCTCTCATCTTAATTCGTAATTAAGCAAATTAAGTGTCTTTGGAAAGCTAAGAGGCAGAGGTTGAATTTAATTGAAGGAGCATTCAGATACTGAGAGGAGGTATTGAGAGAATTTGTATAAATAGGAGCCAGAATAGGAGACTGGTGGTTCCTTGAGTTCTCTACTGCTTAATTAAGTTGTTTGTTATTGTTTTTGTATTTTTCTTTTCTCTTCCTCAAGCCTCCTTGGACTGTAGCCATGGAAGGCTAATTCTGAAATCAATCAAAGGTGCTTGAAGGAATTTCGTTTGGCTTGAGACTTTTGTACTTCAACTTTCATTTTGAATTCAAGTAGTTTTTATCTTCTCTTCTCCTTACTAATCAGAATTCGTGATGCATGAATGGTGATTACTGTTTGTGTAATCGAAATTATGAATTAGGAATGTGATATTGATTGATAATTCAATATCTCATTCTGAGTTGAAGTAAATCAAACTACAGATTTGTGGTTTAAGGTTAATTGGTTCTTGTATTTAAACTTGCACTGATTTTATAGATTTGTAAAATCGTTTGTCGGTTAAATCCTAGATGATTATCTAGTAGTGAACCTCAATTCCGATGCAGAAATCTCGGTTGAAATTGAATTGACCATTACTTGGATTCAGTTTGAGTATTCCGTTGTCTATGATAGCCAAAATTGGAATTCTGGTTAAGTGTCATGGATTGGTTGATTTCTCACTTGATTTCTCTTAGTCTAAATTTATCTTTTGCAATCTAAAATAACAACCCCCCCCCCCCCCCCCCCCCCCAACACCAATTTTTGTGTTGAGTCTTGATATGATTGAATAGCACTCATGGTCTTTTGGGAGACGATCTGAGTCATTCCTTATACTACAAGCTAGTAGGGATTTGTTCTGTAATTTGAGTGAGTTCGACGGCTCACCATGTATCGAGTAGTTGGATCATAGTCTCTTACCATAAAAATAGCTGCATGCGCGGCAGCACCAACTATGAGAAATCCACCAATCCACTTATGACGTGTGAACAATGACAGTTGTGTACCATAGTCAGTAGCTAGGTATGGATAAGGAGGCATAAAATACATATGGCGAGCTACAACAATGGTCAAAGGACCTAACATAGCTAGGTTAATAGATAATTGAGCATGCCATGACGTTGTTAGGATCTCATAGAGACCTTTATGACCCTGGCCTGTAAATGGACCTTTATGGGCCTCTAAAATATCTTTTATACCATGACCAATACCCCAGTTGGTCCTATACATGTGACCCGCTATCAGAAAAAGAATTGCAATAGCTAAATGATGGTGTGCAATATCAGTCAGCCAGAGACTGCCTGTTACTGGATCTAATCCTCCACAAAAAGTAAGAAATTCCGCATATTTTGACCAATTCAAGGTGAAAAAAAGGGGTTGCTCCCTCGGCAAAACTGGGATAAAGTTGAGCCAAAAGATCTCGATTCAAGATAAATTCATGAGGAAGTGGGATCTCTTTGGGATCTACTCCAGCATTTAGAAATTGGTTAATCGGTAAAGATACATGTACTTGATGCCCCACCCAAGAAAGAAACCCAAGTCCTAGTAGCCCCGCCAAATGGTGATTCAACATAGATTCTACATCTTGGAACCAAGCCAATTTTGGAGCAGCTTTGTGATAATGAAACCAACCAGCAAAAAGCATTAAAGCTGCAAAGACCAATCCACCAATTGCAGTGCAATAGAGTTGTAATTCACTAGTTATTCCAGATGCTCGCCAAATCTGAAAAAAAAACCAGAGGTTATTTGTATTCCTCGGAAACCCCTGCCTACATCACCATTCAATATTTCTTGGCTCACTATTGGCCAAACCACCTGGGCACTAGGTCCAATGTGAGTAGGATCGCTTAGCCATGCTTCATAATTGGAAAGAGCACCATGGAAATACATGCCACTCAGCCAAAGAAAGATGATGGAGAGTTGACCGAAATGGGCACTAAATACTTTTCGAGAAATCTCCTCCAAATCACTAGTATGGCTATCGAAATCATGAGCATCAGCATGTAGGTTCCAGATCCAAGTAGTAGTATCAGGTCCCTTAGCTATTGTTTTTGAGAAATGACCGGGTTTTGCCCATTGTTGGGATGAAATCTAGGCAAGTATACCTAGTCGCACAAGTAATACGGTGGTGAGACCGGATATCGTCCTCAGGGATCAGTTGCCAAATACCAATTCACAAGTCAAACAACTATTTAGACTAAACTATGTCATGAAGAGAGATCAAAACATAAAACAACAAAAGCGATAAAATATTTTTTTGTCTTTTGGGAATTTTATCAAACACTTGGAATGCAAACAGAGATGTGGCTAACAAATGGATAAAATTGTCAGGGTTAGACTACACTAATCCTCCCTTGACTGCCATGAAATGGTTACTAACACAAGTCCTAATTCAATTATGACAATCAAGCCTTTTGAAATACTCAAACCCTAATGTCTTAGGTGTAATGAGCCTAAAATCCTAAATTAAACCCTAATGTCTTAGGTGGATTTACCTGAGATTTTGCATAAAGAACCAAGACTTATAAGATTGCAAGCACCCCAAGACCTATTCCTAGATTCTTGAACTACTTGGCATTTGATTCGTGAGCATGCCTTAACATCAATATTTCAATTGTCTATCAAAGCAACATATCATTCCATGGGTGATCAAGACAAGAAAAGCATTAAGCATAGAATTAAATACTCATAAAGAAATAGAAACTTGCATTACAACCAAGTCAAGAGACAACCAAATTCAGAAAAGCAAACATCTAACCCCAACAAGGGGGTTCAACTACTCATGATAAAGGAAACTACAAAAGAGAAAGAGAGAAGAGATGAAGAGAACTCCATAAAGAATCCTCCAATCTTCTTCCAGTCCTAGAGCAGGGAAAACATCCCTTTTTAGGGTTAGAACCTTCTCCAGCCGCCAGCCTCCAAGTGCAGATTCTCCTAGGGTAAAAGTCGGATGCCCTATTTATAGATGAAAGAAGTATGGATCTAAATAGTGCGCGTCACGGCCGTGATGGCCATCACCGCCAGGCCGTGACGGGTTCTGCCAAGGGCGCTTCTTCATTTTTTTTGTCTGTCACGGCCGTGATCACCATCACCGCTTGGTCATGATCAATTATGTCCATAGGAGCTGGCCTGCACGGCCGTGACCTCTATCACGGCTAGGCCGTGATGCTCTCTGATCTTCAGGGTCTTCTCATCACGCCCGTGATGGATATCATGTCTAGGATGTGATCCTTTCTGTTCTTCATGGCTGGCTCATCACGGCCGTGATCACTATCACGGCTAGGGCGTGATGGCTTCTGCTTTATTGTCCTTCCCTTTTTGCTCTTCCTTCCCTTTTAACCTGAAAATGTAAAATAGTATTAAATGCTTTATTTGACTCAAAATTAACTAAAATATCCTATAAACTACTTAAGAGACTCAAAGCATTGCTTGAGGACAATTAAATCCAAATTTGGGTGAAAACGAGATTAAACTCGAATAATTAGCACAAAAACCATGGTCTTACTAGTTATAAAACTAGATGAGCCAGAGGCTTATCAAAATACCCCAAACTTAAACTTTTCTTGTCCCCAAGTAAACTAAAACTCAAAAAGACTCAAAACTTGGCAAGCTTAAAGGATTCAATCAATTTCGCACAAATTCCATGCAATTTTATCAACACAATTTTTCTTCAATGGTTCCCCCCTTTTTCATCAATGTCACATTCATTTACTTCAAACAAATAGAATTTCATCATTCATGCAATAATCAATCTAAGCAAAGGATCCAAGTTACACACAAAAGGGAGATCGCCAATTTCAAACATTTGCCTTCCTCACAAGGGCATTTAATAATTTACTCATTCGCTCAATTTGTCTAAGCTATCAACTTTCACTCAATTTCACGTTTCAAGAGCACTTTCCATGAATTTGATTTTCATCTCAAACAAAATTCCCACGAAAACATGCATGCAACATCAAAAGGTATTTTAAATGTTGTAATGGGTCCTGGCTAAAGGTAGGGTATTCAAAGTTACTAGGCTTAAGTCCTTAGGAACTAAGAGAGCATGAACATTTTGACACATTGAATTTCCACTCATTCCTTTTTATTCTTTTTTTATTTTTCTTTTTACTTTGGGTGATTACATCCTCTTTCTTTTAATACCTTTTTTGACATTTTTTTACTTTTCTTCTTTTTCTTTTTGCCTTTGGATCCAACCTCTATTTTTATTTTTCTCAATCCAAAACAACATATCATATCCTTGTGGCCACCCCAAACTTAGTTTCCTTCAACCCTTGTCTTGCTAAGCATCCATGCTCTCCTAATCCTAAGATTGGGTTAACATGGTTTTTCCGGATTTTTTGGCTTATAACTTAAGGTCATCAAGAAACAATAGGCTTATTAGGCTCAATGTGGCTAACTAGGGAACATGCATTAGGGATGGTTCTTTTTAGGCCAAGTAGCTATTTCAAAGAAAATTGCATAAATCATTTGATGCAACCATATAAACATGCAAACCATGAAGAGATTCAAGAAAATCCAGGAAAGTGCAACTTAAAAGTGATTCACACAATTAAAAACAATGTTGGAGGCTCAAATTCCTCACCTGGACATTTTTCGCAAATTGTTTGAGCGAGATACAATCCCCAATATGTGCATCCTTTCACCCCAAACTTATCATAAAGTATGCAACCGCAATAAAATTTCTCAAAGTTCAATTTTCAATTTTTCACATGGGGATCAATTTTAAATTTTCAAAACCTAGGGGGAAATCATCAACAATATCATGCAATCCATTTATGCTAAATTCAATTAAATTCCTTCAAGCATACCAACACAAGACTCACACGCAAATGACTCAAGTAAGGAAAAATAATTAAAAAGAGAAAATGAAAATAACTAAAGAGAAAGGTTAAGAAAACTCATTGAGAAGCTTCCGCCTGGATCCCATTGCTTGTAGCATAAGGGCCAAGTGATAGACAGAGAATGGAAGCTTATTCCAGGGTCCCATAACTTGCAGCATTGATGTGAAAGTGAGTGCTCGAAAGTCATGGTGACTTCTCCAAGTGTGACGAACTTCTCAATCTTTCCTGGGTCAAAGATGACCTCTTTATCAACAAAGTCTTCCCAACACAAATGGGGTTCAACCTCTTGGACTGGCCATAGTGCCTTCATATTCAAAGATGCAAAATCAAGTTTCTTAGGCAGAGGCTTGAAATCCATCGTTGGTTGCTTCACAGTGGGAGGTGGCAAACAAGTAGAGAGGATCACTGGTGCTACTTTGACTTCTGCACAATCTTCACTCACTGCATTATCAAATCCATCACCTTCCATATATGCAGCAATCTCAGCACAAACCACACAAGTATTTCTCTCGTCACAATCAACACATGCATAGGAACCAATAGAATCATCTAATTGCAAAAGTTCTTCATCATCCTCTAGCATGGTGAAATAGACATCCTCCAAATGCCTCTTTATCTCATTCTCTTTAGTCAAGAGTTCAATGGGAGATGGTGCAACTATGTTCTCCAAAACATGGTCTTCACTTCTTAATTCGGTTGCTCCCACCTCTTCATCTTCCTTTTCACCTATTATTGCATCATCTTCATCATCATCCATCAAGTCCCTATTTGACATTCCGGATAGTTGGTTAGAGATTTTCTCAATACGTTCCCCGAGACTTCGAATGGCAGATTCTCAATTTTTTAAACTTTCCGTTGTTGTTGCCATGAAGTTCTCCAAAACAACCTCTAAGTGAGACAGACCATCCGGAATAGGTTGCTCAAAATTTTGTGGTAGTGGATGTAAAGTTCTCCCAAGTAACTTCTATGGGTGATGGCTTATCATACCATCGAGAAGGTTGTGGGTGATATGAAGGTGCGGAAGATTCCCAATGTCCCTCTTGATCAATCCAAGCATTGTTTGGAGGATTCCCCCGCCATGGAGTGTAGGTGTTGGGATATTGATTTCCCCATTCAGAATAGCCTACCACTGGTGGAGGAGAGACTATTTCCCTTGACAACACATTTCTCACTTGTTGGATGTTTATGGACAATTGTAGTATATCTGCCAGCAGCTGTAGCTCAAACATCTCAATTTCTGCATCAGATGGATGATAATAATTGTAGTCCATAATCCTGTAAATTCACAATCCACCTCACAGACAATTAAAGTCCGAGATTGAAGAAGCACAAGTTCAAAATTGCAACAAATTAATTAAAACAAAACTAACAAAAGAAAGCCATCAGATATATACAAAGAAGAAGGAAATAAAGCTGAAAAAAAAATTTGTGTCTAAATTAGGTGCTTCCCTTGTTACTTATGATATTGGAAACACTAATCCCCGGCAACGGCGCCAAAAACTTGTTGGGACGAAATCTAGGCAAGTATACCTAGTCGCACAAGTAATACGGTGGTGAGACCGAATATCGTCCTCAGGGATCAGTTGCCAAATACCAATTCACAAGTCAAACAACTATTTAGACTAAACTATGGCATGAATAGAGATCAAAACATAAAACAACAAAAGCGATAAAATATTTTTTTGTCTTTTGGGAATTTTATCAAACACTTGGAATGCAAATAGAGATGTGGCTAACAAATGGATAAAAATTGTCAGGGTTAGACTACACTAATCCTCCCTTGACTGCCATGAAATGGTTACTCTAACACAAGTCCTAATTCAATTATGACAATCAAGCCTTTTGAAATACTCAAACCCTAATGTCTTAGGTGTATTGAGCCTAAAATACCAAATTAAACCCTAATGTCTTAGGTGGATTAACCTGAGATTTTGCATAAAGAACCAAGACTTATAAGATTGCAAGCACCCCAAGACATATTCCTAGATTCTTGAACTACTTGGCATTGGATTCGTGAGCATGCCTTAACATCAATCACATGGGACATGGCACAGTCAATATGGTTGTCGCTTACCATAAGTTAAAGCATTCTACCTGTCAAAATCCAAAGTTCAATGTGTATACTTGCAGTTGTTGACAACTTGATCAGAATCCAGAGTCAGAGGGATTCAGAGGCAAGTTTCTTTATGCAGATAACAGAGACCATATTTTTATAGGGTAACAACTTTAATTTCATCATTTTTAGAGGTACAGAAATATAGTATAGTGATCAGAAAATGAGGTAGGATCAGTTTTTAAATGGTGAGAAGTGTACAAATGTGAAAATCTCTCTATCCTATTTTATATTTTCTAGAACAAATACACTCTGAATATAAACTAGTACAACAACATAAGTTTCCACCTCCACAACTAGACAATAGATGCATTCGCTTTACAATTACATATCTTGCAAAATGAAGTAAAGATACTATGATCTGCCAAATGACAGGTTACGTTTGCAGCAACAATACCGGCATCCTTCAGAAGCTGCTCTGTCAAAGCTGAGATTCAGAGGCAAGTTTCTTTAGATTCATAAACAAATTAAAACTTGGTTTCATATTTTAGGTTAATACATCGTACGGTTGTTGAATTTGTTTTATATTTTTAATCCTATAACTAATTGATCACCAAGATATAGTTCTACTTCGGTTTATTTCATCATGGATCTGCATAACTACTGTTTTGGTCATGCTTAACTACTGTTTTGGTTATTATGTTGCTTAACTACTGGTGATGCTTTGATTTTAACTCCAGAAAATAGTCCTTGCATGCAAGATAATAATCTTTTGCATCTTTGAAATAATGGCCTTAAGATTGATGTTAGGAAATTGGTGGTTGTCATAAGCAATGGTTCAAGTTCTTTATTCTCAATAATTTTCAACTTTAGGACTAAAAATTCAGTAATTATGCTATTTGACTAATTTCGTCGAAGCACCAAGTCAGATGGAAGTAGAACCAAAACAAGGTGGTAAGTTCATATAGACCTGTTTCTAATATACATAAAAGCAAGCAACTATAGATTGAAGGATATTTTAAAAGCTTGGAAATATTAACAAATAAGTTAAAGGTTCATGGTCCTCTCCTCCTGTTGATTGAAAAGGAGGAAAGTTGTTAAAACAATTATGCGACAGAACAAACGAGCAAAATTGCTGAAGTTTTTCTAGAATTAAAGAAATCACAATTAAATGTATATATATATACTTGTTAACTGTCACGACTTCCTATTGATTAACAGAAAAAGGAAAAGCTAAAAGCTAATTTTACTCAAAATTAGATGCTGCTTAAGCTCGTAATTAACACTAAGTGAAGAAGTAGTAGAAGATCTCTCCAATATTTACTGTTCTAACATCTTATTGCAGAAACCTCTGCCGAAGACTACAAGTTACTACCAAGTGGTCCAGCTGATCCACAAGGTGAGGAGGTAATTCCAAAGGGTTTTTCAAATCATTCCAAATTGAAAGTGTATTAATAATTTATCTAGCTTTATCCACTGTTTTATCTTTTGTTCATGCAGTCCCCTCTACTAAAGAACATTTCTTGGAAAGAATTATCACTCCTTGTGTATGTCTGGGTAGCTTTTCTTGTTGTTCAGATTGTCAAGGTAATTAAATTATTACATTCAGTTTGATTTTCTGATTCCTTAATCACACACATGCAGCTGGTTAGTTTTGAAATATGGGTTTTCAATCTATAACAAAGTGAAAGGTTAATCACTAGACCAATTTATCCAACAAGTATAACTTATATGAGACGTTCTATTTTCCTTCCAATAAATTGATACCACTTTAGTCTATGATTCAGGATCATTTTATTTTGATAGTGGATTTATCTTTCGAATTGATTCACCTGTTTCGCTGTTTAAAATTTACCAAGTTTTCTTATGTTTAGTGAATGTGTATCTATGTAATTTTGAGCAGACATACAGCAAGACTTGAATAACTCTCTAGCTATAATAGAAATTTTTTGAGGCCGCAACATATTTTATTTTATTTAATTTTTTTAAGTATGCATTTGGATGTATTCTCCTAGTTTATATATAACATGAATTAGTTTCAATTAGATTCAATGATACATATATGCCTTGTGAAATTTTTATTTACATGATACAGAATATGGAAATTCCCAAGCATCGAAAGTGGATGTATAATAGACTTCTTCTAAATCGGGGGGGATTAAGAAGGGAATTTGTAGAAGGTGTCCGAGATTTTGTTAACCAAGCTGCACTAATGTGGACAATTAATGATTTTCCTACGTATGGAATGTTGTCAGGATGGATAACAGCAGGGAAATTGGCATGTCCATATTGCATGGAACACTCAAAGGCATTCCGACTGAAGCATGGTGGGAAGGCATCATGGTTTGATTGTGTGACACCCTAACTTGGTCATCACATGGTTACCCTTTTTGCGGAAAAATGCTCGTTTAAATGCTGGTCGCTTTCGGAAAAAGATTATTCAACATACACAAGGTTACCAAAAAGGTACTTAATTTTTTTTTTCTTTAAAGAAAAGAAGTAAAAGGTAAAGAAACTCACAACTTGAAAACGACAATAGATACATACATATAATATTGTCTCGAAAGGTCTTAGGTTTTAACATTACACCACGGCCTTAATCAATATGGCCAACAGAAACGAAAACATAACTGAAACATAACTGAGAAGATAAGGTAAATAAAACACCAACTGGGAATGGGAATATGGGAATCTAAACTCAAAAGAAAAGCTCAAAAGCCAAGACTAACGGACCACTCAAAACAAAGCCTCCAACCACTACCAATGCCTACGACACTCGGAGTGGCCACAAACGCTCCCACAAGAAGAAGTCTCCGGCTCCGGGTCAATCACCTCTCCTCCGTCATCCAACGGGACATCCTCCTCCTCAATATCCAAAGGGTGATAACCCGCCTCGAGCTCCTCATCCCACCGATCGTCTACCGACTCATGAGGCTCCTCCTCGGGATCCTCTTCGGGATCTTCTTCAGGATCTTCCTCCATCGGTTCCTCCTCTTCGGCTCGCGCAGCTCAACGTGAGGGTGAAGTAGACCGGCTTCCTGTAGCGTGTTCAGGTACAACCATGGCGGTGGAAGAATCACGTTCCGGATTCCACCCAGTGGATCCTCCTAATGAGCTCTCCATGTATATTAGCTTGAGTAGTAGTGATTGGCCCTCGATGCGTCGCCGTAGTCGCATTCGCGTCCATCCTCCAATTCCCAATCCTGTCGGCCTCGTCAAAAGTCTCTGTCCGTGTGACCTCGGTACAAGAGGGACAAGAGGGTCTATCTAAAGCATACGCATACCCAGTGACGAGGAAAATAAAAGAACATACTGAGACATGCAAGAGTGAGATACCGTCATAAGATATATCCCACAACAACCATATACATGATACATGCAACAAGAAATCATATCAACAGTAAAAGCTTCCATAATCATCATAATATAACAGATGTTATATCAAGGGGTCCTCAAGCCCGTACAATCGGTTTCGAAAATGTGCATGACACTTCAATATCGGCTCTATCCTAATCTCATGAGATCACAACACCATGTTATCACTGGAGAAGATAGAGTTGGTCAAGCTCTGCCCAACCGGGCTGTTGCCACCGCATCCTGATGCACCAGGCCTCTTGGTCAGACAACGCCACATGCCCTTAACGAAACAGCTAGCAATGTGACTGACTCTCAGATACCCCATGGGTATCCTCAATAAGCAAAGGCACGTCTGCCAGGGGAAATGCATATGAATAAAAACTTTCCTTTTAAGGTTTTTCTTTGTGTAAATATTTCACTGTCAAAGCTCAAAGCTAATGACTTAACATTATTTCCCCATCACTTGAAAACGTAGAAACATAGGACACACAGTCCGAATGCTCAATCCCAACACCTAGACCGTGGCCGCAGTCAAGGTTTGTGGTAATGGAAATCAATATACTTTTAGTCATGTTTTACTTATCATGCTAAGGACAATAGCCCACAACAACGGAAATCAGAACGAACTGTCCTCGATTCCGCGAATTGGACTTGAAGTCCATAACATTACGAATAGGACTTTACGGTCCCGAATTAACACTGATCCAAGATCACGTGCTAAGCATGGAAAACTAGAGGCGACGTCTCACGTCTAGATTCCTATTCTTTTAGTACTTATCTTTCATTTGACGAAAACAATTTTCGAAATCGAAAGCCTCGATAACCTATCTTTGGCTATCGGAAAGTTTCTAAATCATTTGGGAGAAAACCTTTTCTTTTGAAAATCCTTTATAAAACGTTTTTGAAACACTTTTAACTTTGAAAATCCCCAATAGGATATTGTAAAATATTTTCGAAAGTTTTCACTTAAAACACATAGTTCGAAAAGGGTTTTTCTCTTGCATTCTAGAAATCACTAAAACTATATTGTCACATAAAACAAGTACTTTTAAACATTCAAGCTTTTTGGAAAAGAACACCCATCCTTTCATCTTCAAAGCTTATTAAGGTTTTTAATCCTTATTAATGATTGAGCACAGACACACGTCCGGCTTAGCAAACCTCAAACAACAACAGCAGTATGTACACATATATATATATTCACAGTTCAATGCCAATATCACAGTTCATCACAGTTATACATCTCAACATATATAACGATACAGTTCAACTTCATATAATAGCATAACATTTTAGCTAATCCAGTAACTCAATAACAGTCAAGTAAACAATTAATCAAATACACACATGCATACAGTTATTGAATATCTTTCGAAAATCCCCTCTTACCTCAAAAGACGATAAGGGTTCCGACTAAGAAAACTAAGGATCCCGAATGTC
This sequence comes from Sophora flavescens, assembly GCA_030762895.1. Taxonomy (NCBI): domain Eukaryota; kingdom Viridiplantae; phylum Streptophyta; class Magnoliopsida; order Fabales; family Fabaceae; genus Sophora; species Sophora flavescens. Next base: position 101,878,091 of record CM061070.1, read on the forward strand.
CGCGCGTAACGAATCTAAGGTTACACACATGAAACCATAGGTTAGATTTTTAATCAAAGAACACTAGCCACAAGGCATAGGTTCGGTTTTCAACAATGGTTTTGGATTAAGGTTTTCCAAAAATCATGCAACTTATGGATTTATGATCCTTAAGTGCTAGGAGTTCTTAAAACACCCAAAGTTTAACAAGTTTGAATCAAGAATCCCCCTAAGTCATCAACTTAGGGTTTCGGTTTTCATCCTCTAAAATAGGTTAGGATGTTCTAAATTTTCCAATCTCTTTAGGTTAGCATCCATACCTAGTAAGGAGCCTAAAACCTTGATCATTTTGGAAAAATTAAAAAATCAAATACCCTAGGCCACAAACACTACTATTCGGCCTTGAGTAAAAATGAGGGTTAGAGGTTTTCAAACTTTCCAATTTCTTGGATCTAGCATCCTTATACATCAAGGAGCCCAAATCCATGATCACTTTGGGGCAGATTGGAGGGGAGAGAAGAGCTTGACTTGGTTGAGAAGAAAGGAGGTATGGTGTAGGTAAGGTGTGTGTAAGAAAGTATGGTGATTTGACTTGATTGGTGTAAGGAAGGTATGGCCATGGACATGCCTATGTCATAGCCTTCACATCAGTCAATCTACTCCATTTTTGTTCTGCTCCAATATGCATCAGATGAATTTCCCGATCGTATTTCCCGACGATTCGCCCGGGTAATACTCGGAAATTCGGCCCCGAACAAGATTTCTCAAAACACTCCAAACCCACACAAAACATAAAAAAACACTAATCGTCTCGTTCACGAGTCAATATTAGGTCTCTAGCTCAGTAAACTCGATCGGCTTTGAAAACCTGCACGAGGCTTTTCGTCTGAATTTTATACCGAAAATTTTACTGTGACTTCATACAGTAAAATAACAGAAGAAAATGATTTTATTTAAAATAAAATCATCCTCTGGATTTTATCACAATTAAATACATTAAAGCATGCATTTACTAATAATTAAGCACACGAAAAACAGGGTGTTACAACTCCACCCCTCTAAAAAGAATCTCGTCCTCGAGATTACGTACCTTGAAATAACTCAGGGTGTTGCATCTTCATCTTATCCTCAGCTTCCCACGTAGCTTCTCCGGTTGTTTCATTCCAGATAACTTTGACTAGAGGAATTTGTTTACCTCTGAGCTGCTTCGTCATCTTATCCGCAATTCGTACCGGTGACGTTACGAAAGACATATTCTCTTTCAATTGTACATTATCAGGTTTTATGACGTGTGATGGATCAGGAATATATTTTCTCAACTGAGAAACATGAAAGACATCATGGATGTTGGAAAGAAAAGGTGGTAAAGATATTTTATAGGCTACTGGACCTACGCGACGAAGAGTTTGGTAGGGTCCAATGAATTTGGGAGTGAGCTTCTTGGATTTTATTACCCTGCCAATCCCCGTTGTTGGCGTGACTCTCAAGAACACATGTTCTCCTTCTTCAAACTCTAGAGGTCGTCGTCTCTTATCAGCATAACTCTTATGTCTACTTTGGGCAGTTCGCATTTTCTCTTGGATCATCTTCACTTTCTCGGTCGTCTGTTGTACCAGCTCTGGTCCCAACAATAGGCTTTCTCTATCCTGATACCAACACAAAGGTGTTCTGCATCGTCTACCATATAGAGCTTCATAGGGTGCCATTCCTATGCTTGAGGGGAAACTGATGTTATAGGTAAACTCTATCAATGGTAATGACTCATCCCAACTCCCTGCATCCTCCAAAACACAGGCTCTAAGCAAGTCTTCAAGCGACTGGATCGTCCTTTCCGATTGTCCATCCGTCTGTGGGTGATATGCAGAACTCAATTTGAGTTTTGTTCCCAAAGAGTTTTGTAGTCCCTTCCAGAACTCTGACGTAAATCTCGGATCACGATCCGAAATAATACTCGAGGGTATACCGTGTAACCTAACAATCTCGTCGATGTACAATCAAGGTCAACCTTTTTATCGGGTACTTCATGTTGACTGGTAGAAAGTGAGCTGACTTGGTCAGTCGATCTACAATTACCCATATAGCCTCATACCCTTTTCTAGTTCTTGGTAAACTGGTTACGAAATCCATTGATATCCCGTCCCACTTCCATTCGGGAATATCTAAAGATTGTAACATTCCTGCAGGGTCTCTGATGTTCTACTTTGGCTTTCTGGCATACCAAACATGATGCAACATATTCCATCACATCTCTCTTCATCCCGTACCACCAATATAACTTCTTTAGATCTTGGTACATCTTGGTAGCTCCTGGATGCATACTCAACTTACTCTTATGAGCTTCTTCTAAGATCAGCTTTCTCAACTCGACATCCTCAGGCACACAGATTCTTTCACCGAACCTTAAGATCCCGTCTGTGCCTTCTCTAAAATCTGACAATGCTCCTTGTCGCACTAAATCCCTTTCAGTCTGCAGATACTGATCAGTCTCTTGCTTCTCCTTTATCTGCTCCATCAATCCATTTGACACGGTGATCTTGTTCAGACACAGCCTTCCTGGCGTAACCTCAACAGACAAACTCAGATCTCGGAATTGTTCCAACAATTCCTGCTCCCTAACCATCATCACTGACGCGTGAATCGTCTTTCTGCTTAGCGCATCGGCCACTACATTCGCCTTCCCAGGGTGATACTGTAGTTGAAAGTCGTAATCCTTCAGAAACTCTAACCAACGTCTCTGCCGCATATTCAATTCCTTCTGATCGAACAGATACTTCAGGCTCTTGTGATCACTGAAAACATTAAAAGTAGCCCCGTACAAGTAATGTCTCCATATCTTCAAAGCAAAGACCACAGCCGCTAACTCCAAATCATGCGTCGGATAGTTTCTCTCGTGAATCTTCAACTGCCTCGAAGCATAAGCTACAACTTTCCGATTTTGCATCAGCACACAGCCCAACCCTTGATGTGAAGCGTCACAGTAAAGCTCAAAAGGTTCCTTGGGATTAGGTAGAATCAACACAGGTGAAGTCGTCAATCTACGCTTCAACTCTTGGAAATTCCTTTCACAAGCTTCTGTCCCAAACGAATGCTTGGTCCTTACGAGTCAAGTGAGTGAGAGGTCCCACTATCTTGGAAAACCCTTCGATAAACCTTCGATAGTATCCAGCCAAACCCACAAAGCTACGAATCTCCGTCGCCGTTGTTGGCCTTTCCCATTCCAAAACAGCCTCAACCTTCTTCGGATCTACAGCGATTCCTTCGCGAGATATCACATGACCTAAGAATTGAACTTGATCCAACCAAAACTCACACTTCTCCGGCTTCGCATACAGCTGCTTCTCTTTTAGGATCTGAAGAACAATGCTAAGGTGTTTAGCATGTGACTCCTCATCCGGGGAATAGATCAGAATGTCATCTATAAAGACGACTACGAACTGATCCAAAAAGGAACGAAAGATCCTATTCATATAGTCCATGAATATAGCTGGCGCATTGGTCACTCCAAATGGCATCACCAAAAACTCATAATGCCCATAGCGTGTTCGAAACGCTATCTTAGGAACATCCTCTGCCTTCACTCGTATCTGGTGGTATCCTGACCGTAGATCTATCTTCGAAAACACTGCAGCGCCACGCAACTGATCCATGAGATCATCTATCCTTGGAAGAGGATATCGATTCTTGATCGTGACTTTATTCAACAGGCGATAATCCACACATAGCCTGGCCGATCCATCTTTCTTTTTCACTAACAGGACTGGAGCTCCCCACGGTGACACACTAGGCCGTATGAACTCCTTCCTCATCAATTCCTCAAGTTGCTCCTTCAAGGTTTCTAACTCCGATGGTGACATGCGATACGGTGCCATGGATATTGGTCCAGCACCTGGGACTAGATCAATCGCGAACTCAATCTCCCGAACAGGTGGCAATCCAGGTACATCCTCTGGAAAAACTTCCGGAAACTCTCGGACGACAGGTACCGACTCTAAGTCAAACTCGCTCTTGACCTCCGAGGAACACAGCAACATGTAAACTTGAGCCCCTTCTTTCAAAGAAACTCTTACCTGACTAGCAGATAATAATCCAGAAATCTCATCCCTAAAGACTAAGGTTTTCTGAGCACAGTCTATTAGGATATGGTTGGAAGATAACCAATCCATGCCTAAGATCACATCTAGTTGTACTAGGGGCAAACAGATCAAATCCACAAGGAAATGTCTATTCTGAACAATGATAGGACAGTTTAAGCAAACAGAATTAACAGTCACAGGTTTAGCAGTTGGGGTAGAAACAATCAGATTATAAGATAAGGAAGAAACAGGCAAGTTCAACGTTTTCACACGATCCATCGAAATAAATGAATGGGTTGCACCAGAATCAAACAGTACAATTAAGAGATTACCATCAATGTTACACTCACCCTGCACGAGATCACCGGAGTTCGATGCCTCCGCACCACTCATCGTGTAAACTCTTCCCTTGGCGGTTGGCTTGCTTGCTCTAGTGAGGTTGAATGATTGCTCCCTCTTAGGTGCTTGGCACTCCTTTGCCAAATGCCCAATACGGTCACAGTTGTTGCACTTGTAGTCCTTCTTTGGGCAATCATTCGCGAAGTGATTCGGATCCCCACATCGGAAACATCTCCTTCCTTGGCCTTGATCGTTGTTTCTCTGGCCTCCACTTCCAGTTCCTGACACACTGGAACGAGCTTGTTGCTTATGATTGTTATTGTAGCTAGGTGCTTGATGGTATGGCTTCCTCTGGTTCTGCTTCCACTTGAAATTATGTCCTTGATTCTGACCCTTATGACGAACTGGTCCACTTGCGCTTTCTCTGCTATCCCTTCCTTTGCGCATCAACTCAATCTTCCAAGCACTTCTCCACTAATGCTTGGAAACTCCGAATTTCCAAGGGCAGCACTGATTCCTTGATTTCAAAGCGTAAACCGGCTTCGAACTATTCGCACTTCCACTCTTCACTGGGGTTGTTCTGAAAGAAGCGGAAGTATTTGGCAAGTGATTCGAACTTTGCCGCATACTCCCCCACCGTCTGATCTCTCTGACTTAGCCTCAAGAACTCTTGTTCTTTCTCCTTTCGGGCACTCTGGGGAAAGTACTTGTCCAGAAACTTGCCGCGAAATACTCCCCGTGTGATCACTTTATGTTTAGCCTCTAGCGATTTGCTTAGTACCCTTCCACCAATACTCGGCGTCTCCCACGAAGTGAAACATCGAATAAGGTACCTTGGATTCTTCAGAGTGTGTACCAACTCGAAAATCTTTTCTAACTCTTGAATCCAGAGATCCGACTTAATCGGATCCACGTCTCCATCGAACCGAGATGGATTCTACGCGTCTAACGCATCAAGATGCCTTCCCTCTGCAGCTTGTTCCGCTCGCGTATTGTTCTTGCTGATTTTGTGCAGCAAGATTGGCCGTTTGATGAGCTATAGCAGCAGACCACATCAGCCGGTGCTTGAGCAGCGAAGTCCATTCCTCCATTGCCTCGTCCACGTCCACGAGCACCTCTCGATTCATCTCGACCTGGATCACACAAGCAGTCAGATGACAATCCGAAAGGGAGAACCCACCGGTCACCACACATTACCTCAAAAGAAGTAATTCAAACAACACACAATCAGAGAAAACACAACAGCAACACAACAGACCTAACCCAGACAATCCCGAAAGACTCGACTAGCTCTGATACCACTAATGTGACACCCTAACTTGGTCATCACATGGTTACCCTTTTTGCGGAAAAATGCTCGTTTAAATGCTGGTCGCTTTCGGAAAAAGATTATTCAACATACACAAGGTTACCAAAAAGGTACTTAATTTTTTTTTTCCTTTAAAGAAAAGAAGTAAAAGGTAAAGAAACTCACAACTTGAAAACGACAATAGATACATACATATAATATTGTCTCGAAAGGTCTTAGGTTTTAACATTACACCACGGCCTTAATCAATATGGCCAACAGAAACGAAAACATAACTGAAACATAACTGAGAAGATAAGGTAAATAAAACACCAACTGGGAATGGGAATATGGGAATCTAAACTCAAAAGAAAAGCTCAAAAGCCAAGACTAACGGACCACTCAAAACAAAGCCTCCAACCACTACCAATGCCTACGACACTCGGAGTGGCCACAAACGCTCCCACAAGAAGAAGTCTCCCACCAAGGGTCAATCACCTCTCCTCCGTCATCCAACGGGACATCCTCCTCCTCAATATCCAAAGGGTGATAACCCGCCTCGAGCTCCTCATCCCACCAGTCGTCTACCAGCTCATGAGGCTCCTCCTCAGGATCCTCTTCGGGATCTTCTTCGGCCTCCATCGGTTCCTCCTCTTCTAGCTCGGCAGGCTCAACGTGAGGGTGAAGTAGACCGGCTTCCTGTAGCGTGTTCAGGTACAACCATGGCGGTGGAAGAATCACGTTCCTGGATTCCACCAGTGGATCCTCCTAACGAGCTCTCCATGTATATTAGCTTCGAGTAGTAGTGATTGGCCCTCGATGCGTCGCCGTAGTCGCATTCGCGTCCATCCTCCAATTCCCAATCCTGTCGGCCTCGTCAAAAGTCTCTCGTCCGTGTGACCTCGGTACATGAGGGACAAGAGGGTCCATCTAAAGCATACGCATACCCGGTACGAGGAAAATAAAAGAACATACAGACATGCAAGAGTGAGATACCGTCATAAGATATATCCCACAACAACCATATACATGATACATGCAACACGAAATCAGATCAACAGTTAAAGCATGCATAATCATCATAATATAACAGTGTTATATCAAGGGGTCCTCAAGCCCGTACAATCGATTTTCGAAAATGTGCATGACACTTCAATATCCGGGCTCTATCCTAATCTCATGAGATCACAACACCATGTTATCACTGGAGAAGATAGAGTTGGTCAAGCTCTGCCCACCGGGCTGTTGCCACCGCATCCTGATGCACCAGGCCTCTTGGTCAGACAACGCCACATGCCCTTAACGAAACAGCTAGCAATGTGACTGACTCTCAGATACCCCATGGGTATCCTCAATAAGCAAAGGCACGTCTGCCAGGGGAAATGCATATGAATAAAAACTTTCCTTTTAAGGTTTTTCTTTGTGTAAATATTTCACTGTCAAAGCTCAAAGCTAATGACTTAACATTATTTCCCCATCACTTGAAAACGTAGAAACATAGGACACACAGTCCGAATGCTCAATCCCAACACCTAGACCGTGGCCGCAGTCAAGGTTTGTGGTAATGGAAATCAATATACTTTTAGTCATGTTTTACTTATCATGCTAAGGACAATAGCCCACAACAACGGAAATCAGAACGAACTGTCCTCGATTCCGCGAATTGGACTTGAAGTCCATAACATTACGAATAGGACTTTACGGTCCCGAATTAACACTGATCCAAGATCACGTGCTAAGCATGGAAAACTAGAGGCGACGTCTCACGTCTAGATTCCTATTCTTTTAGTACTTATCTTTCATTTGACGAAAACAATTTTCGAAATCGAAAGCCTCGATAACCTATGCTGGCTATCGGAAAGTTTCTAAATCATTTGGGAGAAAACCTTTTCTTTTGAAAATCCTTTATAAAACGTTTTTGAAACACTTTTAACTTTGAAAATCCCCAATAGGATATTGTAAAATATTTTGAAAGTTTTCACTTAAAACACATAGTTCGAAAAGGGTTTTTCTCTTGCATTCTAGAAATCACTAAAACTATATTGTCACATAAAACAAGTACTTTTAAACATTCAAGCTTTTTGGAAAAGAACACCCATCCTTTCATCTTCAGAGCTTATTAAGGTTTTTAATCCTTATTAATGATTGAAAGCAGAGACACACGTCCGGCTTAGCAAACTTCAAACAACAACAGCAGTATGTACACATATATATATTCACAGTTCAATGCCAATATCACAGTTCATCACAGTTATACATCTCAACATATATAACGATACAGTTCAACTTCATATAATAGCATAACATTTCAGATAATCCAGTAACTCAATAACAGTCAAGTAAACAATTAATCAAATACACACATGCATACAGTTATTGAATATCTTTCGGAAATCCCCTCTTACCTCAAAAGACGATAAGGGTTCCGACTACGAAAACTAAGGATCACGAACGTTCGCGCGTAACGAATCTAAGGTTACACACATGAAACCATAGGTTAGATTTTTAATCAAAGAACACTAGCCACAAGGCATAGGTTCGGTTTTCAACAATGGTTTTGGATTAAGGTTTTCCAAAAATCATGCAACTTATGGATTTATGATCCTTAAGTGCTAGGAGTTCTTAAAACACCAAAAGTTTAACAAGTTTGAATCAAGAATACCACTAAGTCATCAACTTAGGGTTTCGGTTTTCATCCTCTAAAATAGGTTAGGATGTTCTAAATTTTCCAATCTCTTTAGGTTAAAATCCATACCTAGTAAGGAGCCTAAAACCTTGATCATTTTGGAAAAATGAAAAAATCAAATACCCTAGGCCACAAACACTACCATTCGGCCTTGAGTAAAAATGAGGGTTAGAGGTTTTCAAACTTTCCAATCTCTTGGATCTAGCATCCTTATACATCAAGGAGCCCAGATCCATGATCACTTTGGAAAAACCTCAAAGTACATATAACAAAACACTTAGAGTTTTCACTTTTTCATGAAAATACATAAAAGTTTCTAAACTTTTCCAATCACTTAAACCTAGCATCCTTATGTACATAGGAGCTCTTGGTCATGATCATGTTGGAATAACACTCAAACACAAGCTTAACCAAGCAAAGATGAAACAAAACTCATATGGCACAAAAGACATAGATTCTGTCCAGTACAGAAAATGGTGTTCGAGATTTTTGTTTTCCACAAGATTTTAGTATGTTGTAGAGGAAGTAAAAATAAGAATATAGAAATTGGTTTCACCTCAATCGGAGTTTTCTACAATTTTTGAGAATTTTTTGAAGTTTAAAAGCATATTATGAACTCAAAACATCAACTATGAAAATAAAGCCAAAACTTGAAAAACAAATGGTATAGGGACATTACCCTTACCAATATGAACAACTTTGATGAAGAACACAACTTGAAAAACTTAGTAAAAATGGTACCTTTAGTTTTGTGAAGAAGAAGATGAATAGTTGTAAAAAAGTGTTTTTGTGAAAGGAAGCAAAAGTGTGAAATGGTTACACTTTGAAACTTAAATAGAAGAAGGAAAAGAGAGGGGGAGGGCGTCAGTTTTGGGGCAGATTGGAGGGGAGAGAAGAGCTTGACTTGGTTGAGAAGAAAGGAGGTATGGTGTAGGTAAGGCGTGTGTAAGAAAGTATGGTGATTTGACTTGATTGGTGTAAGGAAGGTATGGCCATGGACATGCCTATGTCATAGCCTTCACATCAGTCAATCTACTCCATTTTTGCTCTGCTCCAACATGCATCAGATGAATTTCCCGATCGTATTTCCCGACGATTCGCCCGGGTAATACTCGGAAATTCGGCCCCGAACAAGATTTCTCAAAACACTCCAAACCCACACAAAACATAAAAAAAACACTAATCGTCTCGTTCACGAGTCAATATTAGGTCTCTAGCTCAGTAAACTCGTACTGGCTTTGAAAACCCAGACCGGCTTTCGTCTGAATTTTATACCGAAAATTTTACTGTGACTTCATACAGTAAAATAACACAAGAAAATGATTTTATTTAAAATAAAATCATCCTCTGGATTTTATCACAATTAAATACATTAAAGCATGCATTTACTAATAATTAAGCACACGAAAAACGGGGTGTTACAGATTGCCACAGACAATTCTTGCCAAATGATCACATATTTAGAATAAATAAAGATGCATTTTACAAGAATAGGGTTGAGAGATCAGAACCGCCTCCTAGGTTGACTGGGGAGAAAATATGGCATCAAATTCATATGAAACCAAAGATAACCGAGTTTGTTCAAATTCAAATACCTGGGTATAGAATTGAGCATAATTGGACAAAGCGAAGTATATTTTGGGATTTACCGTATTGGAGCACTAATTTAATTCGCCATAATCTCGATGTAATGCATATTGAGAAAAATGTATTTGATAATGTGTTTAACACTATTATGGACATTCAAGGCAAGACTAAAGATAATTTAAAGGCAAGAATGGACTTGAGAGAGTATTGTAAACGCAAGGATTTAGAACTACATGAACAAAATAATGGGAGGATAAAAAAGCCTAAGGCAAACTACACATTTACTTTGGAACAGAAAAGAGCAATTTGTGAATGGGTGAAAGGTTTAAAGATGCCAGATGGATATGATTCAAACTTGGATAGATGTGTGGACATGAAGGAGGGAAAGTTACATGGAATGAAAAGTCACGATTGTCATGTGTTCATGGAACGTTTGCTTCCAATTGCTTTTAACACATTGCCAGAGCAAATATCGAAGGCTTTAACTGAGCTCAGTCAATTCTTTAGAGATTTATGCTCAACATCAATAAAGGTAGATGACCTTATTAGACTTGAACAAAATATTCCAATTGTGTTATACAAACTAGAACGCATTTTCCCTCCTGGTTTTTTTGACTCAATGGAACATTTACCTATTCACCTATCATATGAAGCAAAGGTCGGTGGTCCAATGCAATATAGATGGATGTACCCTTTTGAGAGGTATTGCCTCGTCACACTTGTAACAAATTTTTTTTTTTTGTCTATTGTGTTCTTTTGTAGTGTTTTTTTTGTGTCCCTTTTAGTCTCACATGAAACCATTCTTTCTTTATGGTAGGTTCCTTCATCACCTTAAAAAGAAGGTTAAGAACAAGGCTCGTGTTGAAGGATCTATAATTGAGTCATACCTTATTGAGGAGATTTCTCAATTTTGTACTTAATATTTTGAGCCAAAAGTACAACCTTACCATACCAGCATTGGAAGAAAAGATTCTACGAGTGAAGATGATTTGGTACAATCGACCTTTTCCATTTTCAATTTACCTGGCCGTTTTACTGGTGGATGCAAAACTCATTTTTTGGAGGATAGGGAATTTACTGCTTCCATGAATCATATATTAATCGATTGCAATGAGATTCAACCATATATTAAGTATGTACTTTTTAAAATGGACATACATCATTTGCTAATATAGTTTGACTAATGTCATGAATTTAATTGAATGAAATTCATGTAACAATAGGATATTTGTGGAGACATTGCGTATTGTTCATCCTAATATGAGTGATGAACAAGTTGATAAGTGCATTGAAGAAAACTTTGCAACATGGTTGAAAGATTATGTAAACCTTTATTTTGAAATAGATCTACATAGATACTATATTTTGAATGTAATTTTAGTAACACTCTTATTGTTGAATGATTTTATGTAGGTTGACAATCCTTCAAATAATGTGCTAGATTCAAATATACATGCCTTGGCATGGGGTCCTTTAAGAATTGTAAAAACTTGGCCTATTTACTTTGTGAATGGCTTCAAGTTTCACACAAAAGCACATTCAATTGGAAAGTCTACTATGAATTGTGGAGTATGTGTTAAAGGTACAAGATAGGGTGAATATGGAAAAGACTTCTATGGCCAACTTGAAGAAATTATCCAAATTGAATATCCTGGATTACCATTAAAAAGGGTTGTGTTGTTCAAATGTGAGTGGTTTGATCCTACAATTGGTAGAGGAACAAAGGTGGATAAACAATATGGTATCATTCAAGTTCAGTACAACAGACGTTATGGAAAATATGATCCATTTATTGTTGCACAAAAGGTGTATTTTGCTCCACATCCAATAAGAACTAGGAATAATGCATATTGGTGGTTTGTAATCAAAACCAAAGCTAGGGGCGTGATTGAGGATCAACAAATTGGTGACTTTTCATATCAAGAGGATTTCACAAATCAAAATTTGGGTCACATCTCAATTGACCTTGATATACCTATCACATTACTAGATGATGATGGAAGATTTGATGAAGTTGATGGATTTTATGATGGTGGCCATGAATTAATCAATGATGATGATGATGATTATGATGATGACAATGACGATAGTGAGGAGGAGGAGACGATGGATGATGTGCTAGATGAAGATGAAGAGTTTAGTGATCCAAGTGACAATGAAGAATAAATTTATAGTTGTTTTGCTGTACTGGTTTTTTAATGGTCTCGTATGTATGTTTTTGATGACATATTTCTGGTTTGGGTATAATTACTGTTTTGGTTAATCTTTAACACTTGTGCTCAAGTTTTGCTCTTTTATTCATAAATAAATATGCTTTGCTTATCATAAAATATTATATATGTAAATGTATTTGTCATTTTAGATGTCAGGTAGAGGTAACAATAGAGGTGGAAGGACTTTGTCCTCTCGAGGTCGATGCTCATCTGGCAGAGGTGGAATTGCTTTACAAGTTGCACCTATATTACCATCAACCATACCATCTACACAAGTACCCACAAATCCATCATTATCACATGTCTTGCCTACACCATCACCACATGTGAACACGACATCAGTATCACCATCACCATCACCAACCCCAACCTCAACCCAAATACCATCACCACATGTGAACACTACATCATCACCATCAGTATTAGTATCACCATCACCATCACCAACCCAAATACCATCATCACCACCTAGTCTACCTCAAACTTCTGAACAAACTTTTCCAAATACTCAATCATCCATCATCGAATCTCAGGTTGATGGACATGTTGATCAAGAATGTCTTCCAGAAATAAAGCCTTATGAAGATGAGTAAGTACAACAATATTATTAAGCGAAAGATATGAACTTATAGTTTTGTAAAGTATGATTAACGTGCATATATTTCTTATAATGTCTTTTACACTAACAGGTTTAATCCATCATCTACTGTTTGTTTCTTAACTGCTTCCATTAAGAGCAAGTTTGATTGGTTTTGTCCTACTTGGGGAGATTCAACTACTGATATGCGAGATTTGTGGTTTAAAGAATTTAAGGTAAATATGATATTAGATAATTAATATATGTCATTAATATATTGTATCAAAGATGGTTTGCAGAATTTATGGTTTCCTACATATCATATCAATTTTATTTTCTTTTGTAGAAGAACTGTAGATGGGAACCAAAATATGATGCAAGGATTCGTCAAATTTTTGACATCAAGGGAGAAGCTCGATTTAGGAGTATTATGTATGAAGAGAGGAAAAAATATGAAAAAAGTCAAGAATACAAGACAAAGTACATTCCTATACCAATATGGAATCAACTAATACATTATTGGGCATCAGATAAGAAGTTTAAGAATTTGTCTGTGGCAAACACTGCAAATCGTGCTTCAAATGAAGGTAGCTCTATGCATACCGGTGGTTCTATATCTATGGGTGAGCATGCACGTAGAATGGTAAGACACTTGAAATTGTTTGCTTGAGTATTTAATTTTATGAACTATTGTGAATTTTCTCATTTAAGTTATGACAAAGTGTAGGAGGTAGCTACACAAGTCAAACCTTCCATAGAAGAAGTGTTTGCTAAATGCCATTTGAAAAAGGACAACACTTGGGTTGATAATAGATCTGAGAATGCCATGGTATGTGGTGTTAACTTTAATTTTTCTATAACTTTTGTTGCATGCATGGTTCAAAATTGTTTGTTAGTGAAATGACTAACAAAAGTCAAACTGTAATTTTTTGTAGGGAAATTTTAAAAAGAGAAAATCGGAGCTTTCAGTATTGTCATTGTGTCAACATGAGGATGGTGACGGGTTGTCTTGTGAAAGACAAAATATGCCAGATGACTTGACTATTTGGAAAGAAGTAGTTCCTAAAGGCAAAAAAGGGACATTATATGGTCTAGGTTCTATAGGAACAAATATCTCTTCAAAGTATGCTGTCAATTCATCCTCAAGTGCATCTAAGGACACAAACACGGAACAAGAGCTAGTAAAGTGGCAGGAAAAGGTTAAAGAGCAAGAACTTATAAATCAAGAGCAAAAGCGTAAGTTGGAGGAGCAACAGAAGAGGATTGAATCAACTGAAAGTTTGGTTGTTGCTTTATTTGGAAAGTTAAATATGCCACTACCTCCAAACTTTGTTTCTGCGACAACTATGCAAGATGGATCAAACGAGACTAGTGAGCCCTGTAATGGCGACAATGATGATAATTTTAATGTTGATTGATGGCTTTGATCTAGATTTGTGAGTCCTTAAATGTCTCTACTTTGTTTTGATTTAAAATAGATTGATGACACCTTGATGACACTAGTTAGTTTTATGTTGTTTTAGATCGATAAACATATTACTCTAGTTTGTGTTACTTTGTTATTGACTAATGAGTACTTTGATCATAGTGGTTTGTTTTATTGTGCTAGAACTAGAATGATGAAACACTTATATGAATTTAGTTTATGTGATTGATCTTGACTGTTAGGTAAAAATATTAACAGGTATACTTGATTGTTCTTCACAGGTTAATGTCTTGTTTGAAATTTGTTCAAATATGTCAAAATTTTCAATTCAGTTTTATCTCAATCTGTGTGAAACTAAAACTTGAATAATGATGTTGATATGTCATCTCAGTGTTGTTTCAAAAGTAAATTAAGCCAATTTATAAATTTGAGTCAATTTCCTTTATAAAAAAAAATAATTTTTATTAAATTTATCCAAAATCCGTCTCAAAAGGATAAACGTTTGTCTTAAATCTGTGCGAAAAGAGGATTGGATAAATTTATTTATTTAATCCATGGGAAATCTGTCCCAAATAAAATCACAACATCCGTCCCAAATCCGTTGGAAAACAAAAATAAATCTGTCCGAAATTCGTCCGAACAATAGCCAATAAAATCACAACATCCGTCCCAAATCCGTTGGAAAACAAAAATAAATCTGTCCAAAATTCATCCGAATAATAACCAATAAAATCACAACATCAATCCCAAATCCGTTGGAAAACAAAAATAAATATGTCCGAAATTCGTCCGAACAATAACCAAAATCCGGATTTTCACGTTATCCATATTCCGTCCGCAATCTGTCTGTAAATATTTTCGGACAGAATTTGGGACGAATTTTATAATTTCCAACAAGGATTTTTCGGACGGGTGTCATTCCGTCTGAAATCCGTCCAGAATGAATTATCCGTAGGAAACTTGTCCAATTTTCGTCTGAAATCCGTCTGTAAATTTGTTCGAAAAAGATGGATTTCTAGTAGTGGGAATTGTGCAGTTGGTGGAAAAATTAAAAAATAAGCTAAAGTATAAAGGTTAAATCTGTAATATTAAAAAATTGACACCAAATAACGGTTCTTTTTTGAACTCTGCCATTATCTTTTAGTATAGATGTATGATAATAGTTTTTTAAAACTTATATTGGGAAACTTTTATTCTCATACTCACCTTCTCGGGAATATTAAAATAATACTTGTATCAAACGCTATCTTACTTCTTTATTTTGTGGAAGCTGAGTTGTGGTGATTTTTTATTAGGGGTGGAGCTTTCACGAGGGAGAAAGATATCCACTTCGTGAAGTAGCACATTTGAGTTTTTTGAGATATGTCGACTAGTACCGATTAGTTGGATGGGTTTTCTATATTTGTAAGTAGATGTTTTAAATATTTGTAAGTATATGATATTCATTGTGACATGTTTTAAATACCATTCATTCACTAATTTTATTTTTAAGCATCTTTTATGTCTAGGAATAGTTTTTTAAAACTTATACCAAATATGAGAAACTTTTATTCTCATGCTCACATTCTCGGGAATATTAAAATAAAACATGTACCAAACACCATCTTATCTCTTTATTTGGTGGAAGGTGAGTTGTGGTGATTTTTTATTAGGGGAGGAGCTTTCATTAGGGAGAAAGATACCCACATCGTGAAGTCGTACATTTGAGTTCTTTGAGATATGTCGACTAGTACCTCATTTGTTGGTTGGGATTTCTATATTTGTAAGTAGATGATACTCATTGTGACATGTTTTAAATAACCTTTCTATATTTGGCCACTACGGTTTCTATCTAGGTGGCGCCATTTCTATCATTGCAACTTGGTGTCAAAATCCTTATGCTGATCAAAGAAGGAACAAAATCAGGGTGCATAAGGTCTTTAATTTGAAAGGGTTATAGGTGGTGGTGGTCGCAGCTTTTTTTGCTTACCCACCCGTTTTTGATTTTATTTACCTGTACTCTGTTATAGTCTGTTCACACTTTTTAGTAGGGAGCTGATCTTTTTAGGACTGGTTTGGGCTTCCATGTGGGTAGTGCTAGTTAGATTTTTAATCTTGTTGCAAGTTTTGTCACTCTTGGTTAAATTTTTACCTTGTATTCAATTTGTACATGAATCTCTTGTATACAAGTTTTGAGTACACCTAGTACTCCTATTAATATATTTGGTTTATCAAAAAAAAGAAAAATACTTTGATGCTTGTACCTCAAAACTTATGCCACTGATGCAACTCTTTTTTTTTTTATGGAATAATATTCTATTTTCTATCAAAATGAAACAGATGCCTAGACTATAATTTTCATAACTCAAAATCCTTATGATTATATATACCTCAAAATGATTGTTTTTTTTTATGTAAAGAGGCATGCAAAAGCAATCACAATAGAGACTAACATCCCAACTAGGTTGGCACCTTAGCCACTATCCATCATATGCAGCACACCTCAATTTATTAAAAAAGAACAAAAACGAACAATACAAAAGCATGGGGGGGCAAAACCAAACCCATGAAATCACCTAAAACGAAAATTAGGGAGACCTATTCTATTATTATGGAAATCATCCCTAATGAAACTAGGTATCAAATCCCACCAAAAAAAACCATTAATCAGCAAGCCATGATTGCCAATTTTATCTTCACAAGTGTTGCCTTCACGAAAGATGTGGGAGGAACCAAAACGCATATCCCTTATAATGGACAGGCAATTTTTCCATCTATTTATTATTTTCCAAGGAACCATAGATGGAGAGGAGATCGCAGCTAATACCATTTGGGAGTCACATTCCAGCCATAACAACCATCCTTTTTTGTGGGCAATTTAAATAGCCAAGATTGCACCCATTAGTTCCGCATAAAAAGAAGAATTGACACCAAGGTTGGCTGCAAAACAACCAAGGGTAGCAACACTATGATCACGAAAAATGCCACCACAAGCAGAAGGACCCGGGGCACCTCTAGCAGCTCCATCAGTGTTGCACTTAACCCAGTAACAAGGAGGAGGAGGCCATTTAACTTCAGTGATTTGGGGGGCACGATTAAGATGGCAGCTGACTTTAAACTCATTCAAAATCCTGAGTGCCTGAGAGGATGCAGAAGTTGTGCCATTGCTCAAGTGACCTGCCAGGCTAACCTTTGCAAGGATCATGTTTTTGGAAACCTGCAAAGGGATGGATCTGTCATCAAATCTTGATTTGTTTCTGCAATGCCAGATTGCCCAGATGATACTTGATATTGCAGCAGTCAAAAGGTCCTTTACTTGAGAGCTCCATTGATTCTCACAAATTGAAAAAACAGTGAGCATTGAAGATGTGTCTATAGTCAAGCTAAGCATGTTGCTCAGCCAGGACCACAAATTTTTTGCAAAGGCACAATGAAAGAATAAGTGAGTAGTTGTTTCATAACTACAACCACATAAATTATATCTTGAGACAACCATGCAGCCATTGGCCCAAAGATTATCATCAGTAGGCATACGGTTGTGAATGATTCTCCAAACCAAGAAGGAAATGGAAGGAGGGACACAGTTAATCCAAAGAGACTTAGCCCAAGAAACTGTTTGACCATTATTGTGGAGGAACTGATATGCATCCTTCAGTGTTAGGGACCCCGATTCATTCCTACACCACACACGGGTATCCTTACAAGGAAAAGATGGAATGCTGATGTGCATGAGTTCTGCAGCAATAGCAGGGCAATGCTGTAAAATAATGCTTGGAATATTCCAAGAATTATTGAACCAGAAGTCCTTCACCTTTGCTTTTAAAGAAGACTGTAACTGAGCTGGGAAAGCAAGCAATGAGTTTAAGGGTTTAGACAACCATATATCATTCCAAAAGTTGATATCAGCACCATCACCTAGCATCCAGGCTGAGTTTTCCACAACTGTATTCAGATGAGGCTTGATTCCAGACCAGATTGAGGAGGAGATAGAATATTGGATCACTGTGTTTCTCCTCAGAACTCTTGCTCTCAGAAGGCAAGCCCACTGCTCAGATGAAGAGGTGAATTCCCAGCACAACTTAAGCATAGAAGCACTGTTGACAGATCTAAATGATCTAAGACCAAGACCTCCCTCAGCTTCAGGTTTGCAGATTTTTTTCCAAGCCACTGTCACAGTTTTTTTGACTTCTGTATTGCCAGACCATATGAAGTTTCTTAGCCAGCAATCAATTGATTTCAGCAAGCTAGAGGGCCATGAGTAAACCTGAAAGCTATACAACATCATACCAGTAATCACAGACTTAACTAATTGAATTCTGCCCATAATTGACAACAGACTTCCCTTCCATGTGGCAAGTTTGGATCTGATCTTATCTGCAATGGACTGCAAATGGGATTTCCTTGGCTTCCCTTTGAACACAGGCAGCCCAAGATATGTGAAAGGGAACCTGCCAACAGTAAATCCTAAAACATTGGCAATGGAAGACATTACATTTTTGCGAAATATTACCTGCATAAAACTTGGATTTCTGAGTTTTAATCAATTGACCAGAAGCCTCTCCATAATCCTTAAAAATGGACATTAACAAGGACAAATTCTGGATGGAAGCTCTGCAAAAGATAAGAATATCATCCGCATATAGGATATGAGAGGGAGGACTGATACCTCTGGGGCCAGCCATTGTTTTGAGCTTACCCTCTTGAACCAACTTGCAGGTAGCCCTGCTCAATACATCTTCAGCAATGCAAAAAAGTAGAGGTGACAATGGATCACCCTGCCTAACTCCCCTCTTGCAAGAGAAAAAACCAACTGACTTACCATTGATACCAATAGAAAGTTTAGCTGACTTCAGAATAGTTTCTATCCAATGGCAGAACTTGATATCAAAACCAAAAGAATGAAGGACCTTCAAAAGGAAGGACCAGTCCATGGTGTCAAAAG
The DNA here is from genome assembly GCA_030762895.1 of Sophora flavescens. Classification (NCBI taxonomy): domain Eukaryota; kingdom Viridiplantae; phylum Streptophyta; class Magnoliopsida; order Fabales; family Fabaceae; genus Sophora; species Sophora flavescens. The sequence goes on from CM061070.1 coordinate 101,897,180, forward strand.
CCTTCTTGACATCAATCTTCAAGGCCAAATTACCACCAAAAGCCCTTTTGTCCAGCATATTTACACACTCTGATGCAGTGCAGAGACAATCAGTAATATATCTACTTTGTATAAAGCCCTTTTGATTATCAGAGACAATCTTTGGTGCAACCATAGCCAGCCTGTCTGCTAAGACTTTAGTGATGATTTTGAACTGGAAATTAGCCAAGGCAATAGGCCTAAATTCCTCCACTCTATCTGCACCTTGAGACTTAGGGATTAGAACCAAAAGATTTGAATTCAGGTTTGGCAGCAACCAGCCCTGCTCAAAAAACTGAATGACTACTTTACAAACATCATGCTGAACAATCTCCCAGTAATTTTGAAAAAAGAAGCCTCCAAATCCATCCGGCCCTGGAGCACCATTTGCATTTAAAGAAAATACATCATTTTTCACTTCTTCAAGGGAAGGAAGATTAGTTGGCATAAGATTATCATCTCTAGATACCATCGGGCTAACAATTCTGTCAACTAAGCCATTGTCCATGCACTAATTTTCAGTACTGAAAAGCTTGGTGTAATAATTCAAAACATGATCCTCTATATCCTTTGCATAAAGCAGAACTTGATCCTCATTCCTGAGCATGGAGATTTGCTTTGAGACATTCCTAATCTTGGTGATCCTATGGAAGAACTCAGTATTCCTATCTCCTTGAATGTGCCAATCCAATCTGGATTTTTCCTTCCAAAATTCTTCTTGGAAGTGCAAAGCTTTTTGCAGTTCAGTTTGGGCCTGCTGTTCCTGCTCAAATAACAAATCTGTCATTCCTAAGGAGTTAATTATTTGCTGAATGCTATCTACTTTGGCCATGGCAGAAGCAACATTGATGTTCACATTTCCAAAAGAGTCTTTATTCCAGCTTTTTAACCTTCCTTTCAACATTTTTAGTTTTTGAGACAGTATGTACATAGGGCAACCTATTACCCTAGAATTCCAAACCTCTTCAATTATCTTAGTGCAGTCAGGGTGAGAAGCCCACATTGTCATGAATTTAAAAGAAGAACTGAAGTTACTGTCCTCTTTCCTCAAAGATAAAAGCAAAGGATGATGATCTGATTTACTTCTAAGGAGTGTGCAGCAAGCAACACTAGACCAATAACTAAACCATTTGTCATTACAAACCACTCTATCAAGCCTTTTCTCTGTTAAATCATTACCTCTTCTGCCATTAGACCAAGTGAATTGAGCACCACGGGTCATAATATGAGATAATTGGCAACCGTCAGACCAAAGCTTGAACTCCTCATAAGCAATCTTCAAAGGCAAGCAACCACCCCTTTTCTCATGTGCACCAAGGACCACATTGTAATCTCCAATGAAGCACCATGGTCCATCATTAGCTTGCTGTAGAGCCAACAGTTCAGCCCACAACTCTTTCCTTTTAAGATAACTAGTACTAGCATATATGGCAGAAATGAATACTTCCTGAGATTCCAACTTCAATGAGAAGGAAACCTGCTGGTTAGAGCAAGCAATAACAGAAGGATGCAAAGTTTCATGACAAATACACCAAAGATTAGGCAAGAGAGAATTCCTATCATTAACTGCAAAAACTTTAAGAATCAGTTTCTTCCAAAACCTATCAGGGAATTGATCAATGCTGATCCACGGCTCAGCAATGAAGATAATCTCAGGCTTATTTGAAACCAGAAACTTCTTCAAAACTAACCTAGTATCAAGATTGCCAATTCCTCTAACATTCCAGAAAAGGAGCTTCATCATGCAAAATTACTAGGACCAGCCCTATTCCGGGCTTTTGCTTTACCAGCCTTTGCTAGGGCAATCTGTTTTTTCCTCTGTTTTTTCTTCTGAGATTTCGAAATGAACACTTCAAAGTTTCCTTGTTTAGACTGAGCTTCAAGGAATTCCTCTTCCACATCATTGTCTTCCTCCTCAATACCATTGCTCCAGAATTTAGACACAATCCTAATATCCTGCTGAGCCTGCTGAGGAAGATCATGCACTAAGGATGGTATAACTGCATTAATACTCTGGGGAATAGAATTGACATTATGTTCTAAGCCACCCATAGATTCAGAGACATGACTAATAGATTGCACTCCATTTCCAGTGTTTTCTGCACCAACCATTTGAGTATGAAATCCAGGATCAGATAAAACTCTGGCTGCCTGGGGAGATTCCGGATGAATTGATTCATCATAGTCAAAAGTATTTCCACCCTCCTGAATTCCTTGTATATTTTCTGCATTATTGACAATCTTCTGCACTACTGCATTAGTCATTACTGGAACACCTACATTGGTATCAGCCGAAACAATGATAGGAACATGATTACCACAGTTCACTGGATCCTGACCTGAAGCTTCCTTTTCACCAATCACAAGCTCAGGGATAACACTATCTACATCTGGTTTCCTGGCACTTGGCTGTTTAGGAATATAAGCAGATTTTGGTTTCTGGATAAAAGGCTGTTCCTTTCGGGGTGCAGGATTGTTAAGGTTTCTCTTACATTCCCCAGCAGCATGCCCTTTCGAGAGGCAGCATGAACAAAAAGTGGGGAGTCTTTCATAGTCGAACGTAACATAAAATGCATGAGCCTCCCTTTCAACCCTGATACCATTTGGGATAGGTCCAGAGAGATCGATATCAACCAGGATTCTGGCAAAGTGGCCAAAGACTTTGTTTTTTGTAGATTCATCTAAAGCAATTGGAGTGCCTATTCCATTTGCAATCTCAAAAAGAATTTTTGGCCTCCAGTACTCCATAGGCAGATCATAAATTCTCACCCAGGATTGAACATGGGTCTGTTTTTGAAGATTCGGATTGAAATCTGGACTCCATTGATATAGCCTTAGCATGCCTGGCTGCAGATTCTAGGACCCAACAGCCCAAACGCTACGCAGATCTTCCAAGGATGCAAAGTTGAATTCATAATATCCTTTGCCTAAAGGAATCATACGCCAAAGACCAATTGGGTTCCATAATTTCGATAGCTTATCTTTCAAGTCTTGAAGTTTGATAGGCTGATTACCCTTCTGAAGGATCAAACATCCATGCAGACTATTTTTACAGCTTTCCAATCCAAGCTTGTATTCCTCCTCCGAGATCTTTATCGAGAACACATCTCTAATCAGTCGTGGCTTAGGTAACTGACTGATGGGAATGTCAAAAGAATTGGAGAGTGCCTGGGCAAAGGATTTCTTTTGTGCAGGAAGAGAAGGAGGTGAAGAAGTAGAAGGCAAGGGCGATGGGGCAAGAGGCTGAAGGAAGGGCCATGGGCAAGGACAACCGAAAGCCATGATCATGCAAACCCTAGAGTTTCATGCAACAACAAACCCTAGCAGAGCGCCGTATTCTCCATCTTTATCCCTAAACCTTTTTCATCTACCTCAAAATGATTGATACTGATATATTTTTCAACAATAACGCCAAAAAAAAAGTTCGTGATAAAAGATACATGATATGTGTTTTGAAATTAACATTATTTACATTTTTATTGTAATTTAATAAGACAATTTTTTTTTTAATTTTAAAATATTTATAAGTGCTTATATAATAATGTATCCAAACGCCTTAATATTGTATAAGTGATTTTCGAAGTGTGCATCCAAAAGCACATAACTTATTGAGTTTAAGAGCTTATGACAAAAGCGCTCATGCAATAAAGTCTTATGCGACAAGTGCTTAGTTAAGTTGTTTACCCAAACACGACCATAATGCTGCTATATTCAGATTTGCATTAAAAACTAGATACACGTTATTGACATTTATGGATTAAAATCAACATTAAACATAATTAGACGACTAACATTTAAGGTATTTAAATAATCAACATTAGACATGATTAGTCTAGAAATAGTAAACTCATTAAATTCGTTTTCAAATATCTCCTATATCTCCTATAATAAATTAAAATAAAAATTAAATTATGAGTAAATCATTCAATTTTTTGAATTAATGTTGATTACTTTTAATCTGATTCAAATTCAAAATCTAAATTATTTAACCTAAAAAGAGCTTAAATGATATGCAATAATAGTGTAAAGTCAACCAATTAGAAATCATGGCATGCGCATGTCGCATGTGTGACTTTTAAGATAATTAAGATATTTGTTTAAAAAAGTAGATAATTAAGATAAAAGTCAGACATTTTTTATGATGTGTCAATTTTCGATCGATTGACTGTGCGAAAAATCTTTATACTAGCAATGCATACCAATTAAATCCTAAAAAGATTAGAAAAAAATAAATATTAAATCAAATTAAATTGTGACTAAATCATTCAAATGTATAATGTGATGGCATATGATGATATATATAACCGTTTGATTCTATATATACTCAACGAATTCAAATTGATATCGAAAATCAAATTGATTTATACTTAATACTTAAAATATCACACAAAAATTATAAATCTTATAAAAAGAAAGTGATCAACTAATAAATTTAATATAACAAATAATTTTTTTTTGGTCCGGAGGGTCTTTGACCCCTGCCCCGGTGTTCAGAGTCTTCTGCGACACCCTACTCTAGGGTCATCGCACTATTACCCAAGAACGTAAATTAAATTATTAAACGCTGGTTACTTTCGGAAAATATATTTTAAAGTATACGTTTCTTTACGAAAATAGTGCTGAATTTTTTTTTTCCTCTTAAACATAGAATCATTGTAAACATACAACATATATATATATATATATATATATATATATATATATATATATATATATATATATATATATATATACACACACACACACACATATATATACATCACCTTTTTAAATACACATTACCTATAACAGGAGATAACAAAAGAGCCCTCATAAGCATAGGCTATTCTCCATCAAACTAAGCAAAGAAAATAAAGACATATACATATCAGCAACGAGTAGTTCAGAACCATATTCAAAACTCATGGCTCTCAGAAGCCAGATCAAAAACTGTTAAGGCTCACTACCCCATAACTATACCTATAGCTGGTCAAGCTACTAAAACCCATTGGGAAGATCCTGATGATCAATCCCGCCTACAACTGACGAATCTGACGATGATGCCTCCGCTTCCACTGCGTCATCCGAAGAATCCTCATCATCAACCGCAGGAGGGTAAAACTCAAGATCATCCTCAATGTATTCCTCTGGATCTTCCTCCCCCTCATCTAATTCTACTTCAGCAGGAGGTTCCTCAGGTCCAACTATCTGAAGAGGATGTGGTTGAGGTAATGGATCCATCAATCCGTGCTCTTCCAAGTACTACAGGTATAGCCAGACTGGAGGTAGAGATACCTCGACCGTCTCCACGACATGAATTCTCTGCTGTGGTCCTTCCTCTATCGTGCCGATAACTTCCCTACTTGGGCCATGGTAGGTGGCGCTGAGTGCCCCAAGGTTAATCTCCCAGGCACCACCGTACTGCGCACGATCAAACATGATCGTTCGAACCCTCGATTGTACCAAAGGTATATCCGGGTCCATCTGAACATGTAAAAGTGAGAAACCAATACATGGATCTTACTCAATAACTACATACTAGTCACCACATAAACATATCAACATTTACCAAATACAAACATTTATAAACAAATAGTTTATCAGTGGGTTCAACACCCCAAACATCATCGATTTGAAAATTATGCATGACACTTCATATTCATCATCTAATTTTCGTCCTAATCTCATGAGATATCCCAACATATAATGAGTTGATCAGGCTCCATAGCCACACTGGCTAACTTGGCACACTGCCACTAGGCGCGCAACCTCTTCCCATCCACACAGGCACACAAGGCAAGGCACGCATCCAAACACATTGCTAATGTCCACACTCAGGGAGCCAATAACAAGTAAGATGGGGTCTCAAATGTCCTCACTAGGCACATGAGAAAAATGCAGTCAGAATTACCTTTCGTCGTTGGTAATTATTGTATCGAACCGTAGGCACGTCTGTCAATGCATGCAAACCACTTTGTTTTGTTCTTTTCTTTGTGTTCAATCTTTATTTGCCAAAGCTAAAATGGCTTACGACTCACATAGTTTTAAAACACTGTTAAAACTTTTATTACAGCACAGGACCTCACAGTCCGAGTGCTCAATCACGACACCTCTCGACCGATGCACCAGTCTTAGGTTCGTGGTACTAGAAAACATCGTCAATGTTTCAATACGGTATACACCATGTATATGGTATAGGCCCTCAAAGTCCAAATGACCCCGAGTCCATCACAACACAGAACCTTAGTACCCCGACGTCTCGGTTACTAAGTTCCACACCACTTTTAACACTGTTGAATTAACTTTTGATTTTCAGAAATTCTTTTCCAAATTGGAAATTCATTAATAAAATCCTTAAATAATAAAACTTAGTTTTTCACAAACCAATGTGTCACTTGAGGTTTACTTTCTTCAAAAATATACACTGTCGTTTCAAAATACTTGCCGTCTACACTTTTCCAAATTTGCCGTCAAATATTATTTTTAAGGCTTTTTAAGCCAAAACTTAGCTTTTTTTGACTTAATTAATTTCCTAAAATCATGATTAACTTATTTTCACCAATTAATTTGATAAAATAATATTTTGTAATAATCCGGAATTTCTTACGTAAAAATTAGGGGTGCTAAAATATTTTCACGGTTTCACGCTCATTGTGACTCATAATTCACTTTTTCAGAAATAAATTATTAAAATAATAATATTTTCCAAAACTCCTTATTTTACTCAAAATAAATTCCTTTAATATTATATATCAATATTTTGCCGTTAAAACATTGAATATAATTTGCGATGCTTCTTAAAGCTTTTATCCGATTAACTTATTTGTGCACTGACCACTGTCAGGCTTCTCACACATCAACCAACAGTCATATCACATATATTTCCCAGGCAGATCATGCATCACAGTAGCATAATATAATTACCGATAAACAATTAAACGCAATTAAAACCACACAGATACAAATAACACAACATTAAACATCTTAAATAAATACTAACAAACAAATAATTACAAACAAACACGGGATAGCATATAGCCATCGAATAAATCCTCAGGTGTTCCCCTCTTACTTTTTGAAGACTTTCTTGTGAACTTACTGATTCCTTCGGAAATTCGGATACCGCTTAAACGTCGTACTCACTTAACCTTCAACCATTACAATCAAATAATTACGAATCAAGAAACTAAAACATTCTAAACCCTAATACATAGTCACGGCCTCTAGGGTTTTTGAATGACTAAAATTTCTAATCATGATTAAGTCATGGATTAATGATCCTTGATTAACCTAAATCATAGATTAGTGACTAAACAACTAACTTTGAAACTCAAAACTTCCTAACTCTTTTATACAAGGATTCGGCCTCAATATGTTCATAGAGATAGGGTTCTTAATTTAATAAACCAACTTGGATTTATTAAGCATACATACTAATAGCTTGATTAACAAGATCATTAATGAAAACTTTGGACAAAAGCTCATCAAATCTCACCCACTTAGGGCTCGGCCAACTTAGGGATTTTTTGAGTAAAGATTTTCATTTTAAGAAACTAACATGGATTTGAGTGTGTAGACATACATGCCATATAGAATACATGATCATACATGACAACATATGAACAAAACTCTACCAAACCTACTTTGATAGATTCGGCCAAGGCTAGATTTTTAGGAAAGAAATTTTTGATTACATCATGCTCTTGGATTTAGATAATATGCATGATATCAAGAAGACATAAAGTAGTTTCATCATCATGTGATTTTTCTAGAATTTATTATGACTTTTCAAAGTTCAAGACTTAGAAACTTGAAAATGATGAACAACTATGAAATAAACTTTGAATCAAGAAACTTGCTAAAGAACATAGGCATGATTAAGGAAGAAGATTAGGATTTACCTCTTGAAGATCAATGACAAAGGAAATCCAAGAACTTGCTTCACAAATCTAACACTAGAAGACTTATAACTTTAGGGTTTTTGAACAAATGACAATAGAAACTACGTGAAAAGTGAGAGAAAGTATTTATAGAGATGGGTGACGCCACTTTTAGAAGGATCTAGTAGGATGAGTTGTCTTGCTAAAAGGATTGAAATGCAAATACTTCCTAGGGACCATTTTGCAAAGATTCCAAAAGTTTAAGGACTAGTTTGCAATTTGACAATAAATTGTCATGATGACTTTTTGCCACATTTAATGTGAGCTTATCTTGACTAACTTTGGGCTGAATTTTTGTCATAGATATTTTAAGACAAATCAAGAATGTTTGAGAAGATTAAAGAATGTTGAAGAACAAAGTGGAAGAATGTAGAACATTCAAGAAAATCTTGGTTCATCCAACAACAAATGAGGGCAGCCTTCAATCCCTCATGGTATTGCGCATGGGCTTGGTAAATTTGGGCTTGGATTCATTTTTGTGGGGCCCACTTAAAGATTTAAGCATTAAGCTTGACATAGGAAACTTGTATAGTTTCAAATAGGCTTTATGGAATCAATTCATGAACTAGGAAATTTTGGGCTTCTTAGCCACGTCCATTAGAGATTGGGAACAAGGATTATAGCCCAATTCACTTTAAAAAAACTTAGAAACTAACTTAGGGACAAAAGGGTAATTAACAGAAAGTTCAGGGACTTAAGCATAAAATTCCTAAATTTTTACTATAACCCTGAAAAACCTTCTAGACTTAGAAATGTGATTCATCCCCTTGAATCATCTCAAAATCCTAATATAAACCCTCTATCGACTATTAGAAACTCCAAAATCCCCCTCCGTCGCCTACCCAATTACGTGTTTCGCCCGAAAAACGTAAATTATTTTATTTTTTTCTGAAATTTTTTTTTTCTAAAAATACAGAATTGTAGAAAATAAAATAATAATATTAAGTATTTCATTAACGAATTAAAATTAGGTCTTTTGAGCAGTATTATTATACTGTCAATGGAATTCGCGGGCCGGGTTTCACCTGACTTTCCAACCTAAGTTTTAATCGTAGCTTCCTACATTCAAGTAGGATTGAGTGGTAAACTCTGTTTATTTAAAATAATTTTCTAAAACTCAAATAAATTTCTAAACATATTTATATGTATTACTATTATTTAAAACAGTGAAATACAGGGTGTTACATCTTCGACTCTGACTAATTCGGGGTTCGGCCAGGAGGTAAGTAAATCCTGACCAAGAGTTGTTGCTGCCAAGGATCGAACTCGTGCAAAGCACAAACCATTCTTCCTTAACACCAGCACATTAACCACTTGTGCACAACTGCTTGGTTATATAACAAATAAGTTGTAAGTAAATTATCCAAATTTTTTGAATAAATATTTAGTATCTCCCATCATATTCAAATAAATTCAAATAATCTAATATTGTAATATAAAATATTTGTACTTATTAGATGCAATTGGTTTAGTAAACTAAATTTATAAATTTCCACCAATCATTTGGTTAACTAATATAATACAATAATTATGCAAATTTATAAGTCCCGTATAAGCTGTTTTTATCCTCAAATTTATGTGGGAGATGAATCAATTGTTTTATAATTATTAGTAGATGATTCATAATACAAATTATTCAAAAATTCTTATATATTTAAAATACAAAATATTTTATAAAAAAGTTCAAAAGCAATATATAACCCGTGCATGGCACTGGTCAAAAACACTAGTATATATATTTAGGGGACATATCAAGTGAGAGTGTCTTTTTTATGTGAGAGTGAGAGGATTATATCATAGTCATTGGATCAAACTTTAAACAGTCAAGATTAAATCAAAAAGTCATGTGACTTTTTTAAGTGGTCATGTGACATTCTACAATCATGAAATACTTTTTAATCTTGACCATCCATATATGGTTGTATGGTTAAGATTTAACCCTCCCACTCTCATATAAAAAAACCTCTCACTAGATACTTCCCATATATATATATATATATAAACGAGGAAAGATAACGATGAATTAACAGTTAAATATCCACGTGGCAACATGAATATGTGAGATATAATGTAAATGTGGAGATAATTGCAAATTAGTAGTTAAATATACATGGAACAAGTGGTTAATGTGTTGCTATTAAGAACGAATTGTTCGTGCTTTGCACGAGTTCGATCCTTGACAGTAATAACTCTTGGTCAAGCTTTACTTACCTCCCGGTCGAACCCCGGATTAGTCGGGTCAAAGACTCTGGACACTTGGACGGGGTTAAAGACCCTCCGGACAAAAAAAAAAATACATGATGGAACAATAAATTTCACATATTTTGAATTGTATTTTATTTTTTAATTGTTAATTTGTTATTTTCTATTGGCTATTTGCTAAGCAAATGTAAACTAGAACCAAAATAATACATGCCTTACTCAAATAGCTAAAATTGTAAATAAAACATCCAAAAAAATGTACTAAAAAAAATGCACACAAATATGTCGCGCCGGTCTTTCCCCTGGTAGATTTGGGTATTTTTTTTTGGCCTTGCTTTTCACACCTTGCATTTTGCTAATGGCACCTTGCAAGTGGATTTTACCAAATTTTCTTCCAAAATTGTTCCTTTTTCTCTGCACGCGAGCCCTTCTTTGCACATCGACCGCGCCGCCAGATACAAGGTGCAAGCTGCTGCAACCGTCCCCACACCACACTCCGCACGCCGCCCTTCCCCACACCTCACTCCACACGCCGCCCTTCCCCACACCACAAATCCCCCACTCCTCTTCTGCGTTCTCAATCACTGCCACCACCAGATGCAAGGTGCAAGCTACTGCAACCGTTCGGAAAAGAAATCCGGTCCGGAAAACAAACTCCGGTAATCTTCCAGAAATCGAAATCCGGAGCTTATCCGTAAACGAATTTCCGGAGGAGTTCAACGACTAGCCAAAACTGAAAGATAATGTCCGAAAAACAAACTCTGGTAATCGTCCGGAAACCGAACTCCGAAACATATCCCGAAACGATTCTCCGGTGTAGTTCAAAACCAACCTACAGTGTGGGAGACAGAGGAAGAGAATAAACGTTTACTTAAAACACGATGGGGAACGCTGCGGTGGGGAACGTTGTGTGGGAGGCACGCGACTGAGTTGCCTTGCTGTGCGGGAGGCGCGTGGCTGTGTGGGAGAAGGTGGGGAGGGGGGGTTAGGTTTCCAGATGTGGTGCTGGGTGAGGGAGGAAGAAGAAGGGTATTGAGGGAAGAAAAAACTAAAAAAAGAGAATGCAGGGTGTGGATAGCAATTTACAAGATGCAAATACCAAGGCTCTTTTTTTTTAACCTCCAGCCCATTCAAGCTAGACCACAATACATGCCTGAATTGGGCTGATGGGCTCATTGAGTCCAACTTTCACATTTCAATTTCATTCAAGCTTAAGCAGCCAGCAGCTTCAGCTACCTGAAAGAAACGGTGAATCAGAATGGAGGGAGTGAAGGGACTGTTGAAGAAGGGTTTAGGGGAGATGGGATTCAATGCGGGCGGTGGAGCAATCAACTGGTACCCCGGCCACATGACTGCTGCCACGCGAGCCATCCGTAGCCGCCTTAAGCTCGCCGACCTCGTTATCGAAGTTAGAGACTCTCACATTCCATTGTCCTCCGCTAACTCCGAACTTCAGCCACACCTCTCAGCAAAACGACGTGTCGTTGTACTCAATAAGAAAGACTTAGGCAACCCTAACATTATGCATGTAACATTTCCTAATTTATTTATCCATCAGTATATGTATGTATGTGTATATATATCAGTTATATCAGTCTTTAAAATTTATATATTGTAGTCACCTACCTATGTGACTTTTGTATTACAATTTCATGATTAATATGATTGATGTTTATAATTTGAGGAACTAAAATAATAATTTTTTAAAAAACTAAAAATCATATTACAGTTGTTTGGGACCCATTTACTTTATTTTCAGTTTTTTTTTAAAATGTCACATTGTTTCATTCTGTTTTTGTTTTATGTTTTCCAATGGTGTTTACAATTTCATTTGTAAATGAAATGATAGTTTATTCTTTATGTAACCTAACAAAAAACGAGTCCCTCAATCTAGTCCCTGGAAAATGAAAGATTCTGATTTGGTCCTTAAAATTCCCAAATGATGGTCAATATAGTCCCCGGTAGGCACTGATGTGTTCCTAAAATTCATTTTGAAAATGGATAATTTGATCAATATTTGAGATTTTTGAGGACCACGTTAGATTTTTCAAATGCATTTTTTTTCTCAAGGTTGAATTTGGGCATTCATTCGTTTATTTATTTTGGCTATGTATTTATTTATGTTATGTGATTTGTTATGGTTTGGTCTTGTTGTAGAAATGGATGCATTACTTTGAGACGTGCAAGCAAGATTGCATTCCTATTAATGCGCATAGCAAGAGTTCTGTTAATAAGCTTCTAGAGCTGGTGGAGTTCAAATTGAAAGAAGTAATTAGCAGAGAAGCTACCGTCCTTGTTATGGTGGTTGGTGTTCCTAATGTGGGCAAGTCTGCTTTGATTAACTCCATTCATCAAATTGCAGAGTCTCGCTTTCCTGGTATACACATATACATATAACAATAAAAATGTGCTATTTCAATGAATGATGAGCAATTTAATGTCTTATATTGTTAGTAATTTTAGTGCGATTTGATGATTGTTTCACAGAGCAGGGGAAGATGAAGCGAGCTACTGTCGCTCCACTACCTGGTGTTACTCAAGATATTGCAGGATTCAAGGTCTGCTGATTTTATTTTGTGGGGTTTGTGTGCATTGTAGTCTATGCTATGGTTTAAGGACTTCATATTTTGTGCAATGTTAACGGTGGTGTTTTTGTTATATCCTTATTTCAGAAACAATTTGTAGTTTTCTTTTATGTTGGGATATATACGTCAGAGATTATATTCCAGTCCATCCCTAAATCTAAAAAATTATATTGATTGAATATTTAAAATGTAAATGAAATAGTGTTTGCAAAAGGGAAACGAGAGAAAAAGAAAAAGAAGTACCTTATTTTTGCTGACAGTTCTATCTATTTTCTTTGCAATGTAATTAAGACAATGGTTATTTGATCTTTCTGCTGCATTGTGTTTCTATTATTCGTCTGCCGTGTGTTTCTATAATGAGTTAGTGATTCCTGATGTTAAGCTTCGACTCTGACCTGATGTTCAGATAGCCCACAAACCGAGTATATATGTCCTAGACACGCTGGGTGGGTTTGGTTCCAAGTATCTCAAACATAGAGACTGGGTTAAAGCTAGCTCTTGCAGGTACTATATCTCAATTAAAATTATTTATCTTGAATATTGTATTTATTACTTTTTCTAATTAATAAAATTTGATGTCATATCAAATGCATGACTTTGTTTGCTCAAATTAAGTACTGAAAATGTATCTATTTCATCTTCATATGTTTTTGTTGCTGTGGTTTTCTTCAATTGACTGTATTTTAGGCATTATTATTCTTGAATGAGAGGGGGTGTTATAAACCAAACAAGAACAGAAAAGAGAAAGCGGAGAGAAGAGAGAGAAGGATCTAGAGTAAATTTCACCGAATCAGTTTCTTGATTCTTGAATGACTAGACACAATGAATGTGCTATTTATAGAAGGTAGCTATGTAACTACCTCTAACTGAATCTGACTCAGCATTGAGCTGAGATCAGCTGTAGCCTATCTACAGTAAGCTTAGCTTGCTCTAACATACCTCTTTTTAAACACAAGGTGGGTTTACAACCATTACTACTAACACTGCTAACATACCCCCTTTGAAACTAAGGTGGGTTTACAAGAGCTAGATGATCTAGTACTCCTAGATTACTTCTCAGTTCTTCAAACCTTGTCTGTGAGAGTGGTTTGGTGAGAATGTCAGCCACTTGATCAATTCCAGGTAGACGATAGACAATGAGTGACTTGTTTTGGACCTTTTCTCTTACAAAGAAAATATCTAGCTTCATATGCTTTGTCCTTGAGTGTAGAACATGATTATGAGATAGTGAAACAGTGCTCAAATTATCACAATACACCACTGGTATTTGAGACTTGATGTGCAGCTCCTTCAAGAGTGACTGAATCCAAAGGACTTCAGCTGTAGTTGCTGCCAACCCTTTGTACTCTGCTTCTATTCTAGATCTTGCTACCAAAGGTTGTTTGCGAGACCACCAAGACACAAGATTTGGGCCAAAATAGATGCAGGAGCCTGATGTTGACCTTCAGTCATCCAAATCTGCTACCCAATCAGCATCAGTGAATGCTTGAATAGAGAAGGGTGCAGCAGGGTTTGCAGGCTTTAGGATTAGGCCATGAGTAATAGTGCTTCTGAGGTACCTTAGGATACGCTTCACTGCCTTCCAATGATCCTCTAGAGGTTGGGAAAGGTAGTGACAGACCTTGCTCACACTGTAACAAATTTCTGGCTGAGTTATAGTGGCACTTGGTTGAGACCTTGAGACAATGGTGAACTGGTGAAAGACATATAAACCCGCAGAGTTCACAGAACCTTCTAGGAGAACTTTATGATCATCCTGTGATTTAACAAAATAAAGATGAGGAAGGAACTCAAAGTAGACATTGTTATCTATTGAAAAATGACTAACACTCAATAGATTTTTGGTTATAGCTGGAACATAGAGAATGTTAGAAAGGCTTAATGTGCATGTGTGATCAAAAGGTGACCTAACACATGCAGTTCTTATTGGGAGTATAGATAAGCCAAGACCATTACCCATGTAAATCTGGTCAATGCCACTTGGTGCAACCGATTGAGTCAAGTTGTTGAGATCTGCAGTGACATGGTGTGTTGTCCCACTGTCAATAAACCAAGCACTTAAATCTGAACCAGAATTAGAGGCCATCATAGCCATAGGGTTCTGTTGCTGCTGATAGCTGCTGACTTGGCTATTAGAATGAGGCATATGCACATTATTGGATTGCCATGGGAGAGGCAACAGAGGCTGTTGCTGAACAGGAAGTTGAGGCATGAGAGGAGGCATTTAATTTTGTGCAGATTGTCCTGTAGCATAATGATAATTGGCATGAGGAGCAGGTTTATGATACTGATTTGAAGAGGATTGGCCACGGTACTGGCGTCTACCATAAGGACCAAAGGAATTAGCATTAGGTGGTGGTGATGTATAATTTTCATTGAATCTATAGTAACAATCAAGAGCATTATGATTGTTACAGCCACAAATCTGACACTCTGCTCCATTTCCAAACCTTCCATAGCTATATCTGCCACCCCTACCACGGCCACGACGCCCACCGCGGCCACCTTGAAAACCATTACCAAAATTGGAAGAGGAATTATACTGTTGAAAGCCTCCATTACTCGGAAAAGCGGATGAACCTTGCTGAAAATTAGGGACTGAGGTAGAATTCACCTGATTGGTACTATTCAGGGAGGGAATGGGATGTGGCGTGAAATTAGGGTTAGGATTGGGACTGCTTTGAGCCAGATTGACCGGGAACACCTCTATAACTGTATTTTTGGACTTCAATCTTTCTAATCGAGACTCATGTGACAACAGTAGAGATTCGATTTCAGCAATTAAGTAAGGTTCAATTATGCTCTCAATTGTAGGGAAGAGTATATGATAATCATCGGGTAAACCTTCCAAGATCGCATCCATATGCTCCTGACGAGTGATCGGGTTCCCAATCGAATCAAGGCATCCACCAGTGCCTTGATTCGCAGTAAGTACTCTCTAATGGTGCGATCACCTTTGACAATGTGACGAAGCTCGGCACGAAGCTATGTGCTACGAGCCTTCGTCTGCGAGTTGAAATAGTTATGTAATTCATCCCATGTTTCCCACGCATGTGTGCAACCGACAACACGCGCATGAATCGTATCAGAAATCAAGTTCAGAAGCCACATGAACAGGTACTGGTCTTGAGCTTCCCAAGCCTGATACTTCGGATTCAATTGATCATTCACTCGATCATCCTCAGTGAGGTATCGCACTGGAACCCTAGGACATGCCACGTATTTTTCGAGTCGATTGGCTCGAATTACAGCCTCAACGATTTGGCACCAGTGGAGAAAATTCTTGTCAGTTAGCTTCGTCGTAAGAACATTGTTTAGGTTTGGTGGTGGCGCCGCCTGCCCAGGCGGCGGCGACGGAGGAGGAGGTGGCGACGGTATATCGTCATCAACATTGAACGCGGAAACCATGGGCGAGTTTCAAGCTTGAGATACCATGTTATAAACCAAACAAAAACAAAAAAGAGAAAGCAGAGAGAAGAGAGAGAAGGATCTAGAGTAAATTTCACTGAATCAGTTTCTTGATTCTTGAATGACTAGATACAATGAATGTGCTATTTATAGAAGGTAGTTGTGTAACTATCTCTAACCGAATCCGACTCAGCAGTGAGCTGAGATCAGCTGTAGCCTATCTACAGTAAGCTTATCTTGATCTAACAGGGGGAGTGGGGATTCATGTATATGTTTTGAATACTATTTTACTAATAAAGCGGATCCATGATTTTTCACCCCTATTTTACCCCGTACCAGACTGAATTTAAAAGAAAAACAAAATTATGAAGTTTCAAACCACTTTGGGCATTCGAAAAGGTACTTGTGCATATAATAACTATGATGTTTTTTTTTCCTTTCCTGGTTTACTAATGTGTATGGGTCCTATGGGATGCTTTTGATAGAACACATGACACTGTTTGATCCATGTAGTCAAGTCTACCTAGTGGGAAAAGACTTTGATTGTTTATTATTGTTGTACTATTGTGTCTAGGATGATATTGGATTACATGGTCTTTTAATGTAGCATAATTTGTCATTTTCTTTTAAAAAAATCAATCATCTCTAGCAGTCTCATAAACTAGATCTCAATTGTTCACTTGTTTTAATTTTGCCCCTCATCTTACGTTACTATCTCAATTAGAAATATCATCTCTTATTGAGCTTCTTCTTGAGTATGAGGCATGCAAATTAACTTGAATGGGCTCCTGCTGGGACATGTGTACATCTGTTTTCTTTCTGATATCCTTTATAACACATGTCCTGGTATGTTTTGTCTCATCTAAACTTGGTTGTTACATTGGCAGGTTCTGTTAAAGATTCAGTGGTGGGTGAGGAGCGTATTGCTTAGTACTTACTAGCAGTTTTAAATATCCGGGGGACTCCACTTCACTGGAAGCACCTAAATAACTGGAGAATAGATGGGATTGAATATGATGCCGAGGAAAAACATGAATATAGTCTGAAAAATCTTAAGCCAAAGAGAAAAAATCTGCCAGATAGATCTGACTTGGTATATGTAGAGGTAACAACTAACAAGGAGCATTTTTCTGTAGTTTTTCTTCTATGCATTATGGAATATTATGCTTCTAACTTGATGCTGTAAATTTTCACATCTTTGTTGATAAAATCCAAATTGGATCACAGTCTTAAAATTTAAACCCATTTGATTGGGAAAACTTTTGCTTAAGATGTTTTGATATTTGATTCTGGTTTAGCATGTTAATCCCGAGTTGTTTCATCCTTTATTGTTTTTTTTTCATGAATGATTTTAGGTTATTACACCATCAGTAAACCATACGCTGCTACCAATTGACAGACAATTAAAACTTTTTTACTCGTAGGAAAGAACCTTTTACTACAAATGCTTCGCAATACTTTTGTTACTCGTGTTGGGGATATCTACTGATCTTACATCTCTTTTGTTTATATTGGCTAATGGCTAATGATTACACTGTCTTGTTGAAACTAAAAGGACGCTCTTGATTTATATGTTCTTACTTTTGTCTACATTTGCAAATAATTTGATGTGCTTTTAGAAGGAGTGACCATCTCCTTTCTTCAATTCTACATCGGTATGCATCTTAAGTTGTCAAGACCAAGAAAGGTTTTATTGAATCATGTTTCATTGTTTTCTCACATTGGATGTTGCAGCTTGTGTTGATGGCACTTAAGACTGTATATCAAAGTGAACTGCAATGCTGTTATTTTGGTTTCCTTTTTGTTTGTCTTTCTTGACCTTCTTTTATTCTTAATCCATTATAGGATCTTGTAATGAAAGTTCAGCATGCACTATATTTGACTCTAACAGAGTTCAATGGCAACGTAGAAGATGAGAGTGACTTAGAGGGCCTTATTGACCAGCAGTTTGATGCACTGCAGAAGGCATTGAAGATACCTCACAAGGCTTCAGAAGCACGGTTGATGGTATCCAAGAAGCTTCTTACTCTATTCAGGACTGGTAAACTTGGACCTTTCATTCTTGATGATGTCCCCGATGTCAAGCATGTATCATAAACATAAGTTGATGCTTCCTTTATATTGTATAAGATCTCCTACCTCTCAACCTTTTCTCATTTGTACCATATATATTATTCTAAATTTTGATATAACTTGGTTTTATATATATATAAAAAAAATATTTTGCTGTAACTTGCAATTCAATTTAGTAAGAGATTGAACTTCCTTCCTGTGATTCAAAGGAAGTGTCATACAATTTCTTTGGTTCCAGTTCTGTAACCATACCTGTGATTCAAAGACCTTCATGTGCTCAACAAAGCACTTGTCATGAAGCTAGGATGGTTATTAACTCATTATTTCAAAACATGATGCTCTTTGGGTCCATGGGTTACGTAGTGAAGTATGAGTGTGATAACTCAATCATCCCCACTTTCAGGAGTAGGGATGTCAACAGGGTGGGGCGGGCACAGATACTGGTTACCCGCCCCGCTGGATAAAAAATCAACCCGTACCTGCCCCGTACCCGTACGGATACCCGCTTAACGGGTTTTTAACGGATTCGCGGGTTTTCACGGGTATTCGCGGATATCCATGGATAGTTATGAAAAACAAACAAATCTTTTTTTTAATTAAAAAAAATACACAAAACTTAAACAAACTACCATATTAATATCTTCCAATATTTGAACAAAATAGCACCTACAAATTAATACATCACACTTAAAATATCCATGAAACAACACAATAGATGAAAATTATCTATGAAATGATACAAGGACTTTGAGAGTAGATATATATAATAAAGGGTATTATAGTAATTAAGTAACGGGTGCAGGTATCCGCGGGCACGGATAGTGTGATACCCGCCCCCGCCCCGTTTATAGACGGGTATTGGAATTACCCGTTTATTTTACCCGCAGGTACCCGTTTAACTACCCGCCCCGTGCCTGTTGCGGATTTTATCCGCGGGTATCCGCGGGTACGGATAAAATTGTCATCCCTATTCAGGAGAGCTCACCAAGAGTCCAACGTTTTCGATTTGATGTATTGTAATGGGCTTTTTGCCCATCTTAACAAAATGCCAATGGTGCGCGCAAGTGGTGGTGTCTCTGTACCGTGTATTTATCAAGGTCTACAAAATCGGACCGACCATCGAACCGGTGAAGGCAGTGGTTCTAGGTTCAATGGTCCAATCGAGGTTGAACTGGTTATAATTAAATAATATTATTTTAATTTTTAATATAATATTTGTAACAATATTAAACAAAAAAACAACATAACAACTAAAATTATTAAGCACAATTTTTTTTTATTTTGAAATTAAAATAAATAAATATGAAGATATATGTTAAAATCATCTTCATAGGGAAAACTAACCCAAAATCTACATCCAGTCCACATATGTTAGAAAACAAAAGAATTGGGTTTTGGCTAGGATGACCCAAATCCTTTTATACTATTTTTTTTTAGGAAACCGGTTCAGGCCGATTCACTACCGGTTATGACCAATTTTACCGGTTTTGAACCGGTTCTCCGATTTTTCTACCGGTTCAATACAGGGACGGTTTTCCCTATAAACCGGACCGACCAAGGTCACGGTTCCCGGTTAACCCGGTCGGACCGGCCGGTCCGGTCCGATTTTGAAAACCTTGGTATTTATAGCAAAAAGTCTCGATGTCAGAATTTTTTACACCTTTTAAGCTTTAACCAATTATAAATTCAGTTATGATTTTTGAACAACATACCCTTCCCCGGACAGCACATGGGGACACCATATTAGGGAGTGATGTTTTAACTTTGAAATACTTGAATAGATAGAATAAAATAAGGAGAATGTTAACCAGTGTCTTAAGAATATTGGTTAAGGATCTAAAAATAGAAATTTGGCAATGGGACTTGGTGTTTTTATATTTTGAAGAAGGCTAAAATACCATTTTGGTCCCTTATCTTATTTTCCAGATTTAGTTTGGTCTCTTAATATGTTCAATTTGGTCCTTTAATTTGTCTGTGTTGACCCAAGTTAGTCATCTCCATCAATAAAGTTAGTAACAATATTAAATGAGTTTCAATTTGGTCCCTTATGTTTTAAATGAGATTCAAATTGGTCCTTTAAATTGTTAACTTGTTTCAAATTGGTCATTTTAATTGTTAATGAGATTCAAACTGGTCCTTTAAATTGCTAGCAAGTTTCAATCTTATCCTCAAAGAGTTAACACCGTTACTGACTCATTGACGGAGATGACTAACTTAGGTCAACAAACACAGATTAAGGGATCAAATTGAACCTTTTAAAAGGTAAGGGACTAAACTGAATCTAAAAATTAAGTTAAGGGACCAAATTGAACATTTTAAAAGTTAAGGGACCAAACTGAATCTAAAAAATAAGTTAAGGGACTCATTTTCAATGAACTGCTTTTTTGAGTTTCCTTAGCCAATATCCTTAGGATAATGGTTAGCATGTATAAAAATGTAAAAAAAATATAAATATATGGTGTTGGGTGTTGATTTTGGTTGAATAAATATCATAACTCTTATAAATTATCTCATCATTAAAATTATTTGACTTTTATTATAACTACAAGTCATACATTTAATTCATTAAAATTTAATACTAAATATATAGAAATAACTTTGCTATCATCATTATTTGACAATAATAACTTTGTTAAATCAATTTATATGTCATAAATAATATGCGTATGGTAAATTAAGTTCGACTAAAAATAAAATTATCAACATTTAGATTGGACATATATAGGTTTTATAATTATTATTTTTTGTATTTTGGTTAATATTTTGGCTATCGTTTTTATTCCTTTCACTATTGGGAATTAATTAATAAAAGAAAAATAAAATTCTCACCTTTTTTTTCCCTCGCCCTCGTTGAGTATTTACCTTTTTGCCTTAGAAATAACAATAGATAGATAATCAATTGTTACAAAGTAAGTGTAAGAAGGAGTGTGAAATATAACACTGAGAAAATCATTATTCTTAATAAAATAATTCTTAATTTACTTTAGTAGTGTTGTTATTATAAGACTAATTTCTCAAACATTGAATGCGGGTTGCTTATCCTTGTATGTTTTTTTTTAGAATCAATCCTAATTAGTTCTCTGGGTCGAATGGGTCCATCGGAGTATCCCACGACTTAGGCCCTTCGGGTACTAATCTCTGGTTCAACTGATTGAGTAGGATTTTACCCCTTGGTTCTCAACCTCCCAATGGAGGTGATTCCACAAGGATTCAAACCCAGGTTCCCCAAGTCCTCCTCCTCATTGTACGTAACTATTAATCATGTTTTTTAGTAATTAAAAAAGCTATTAAAAGGATACATATTAAAAATACGTAGCTACTCTTTCGTTTGGCAGGTGGGGGTCTTTTCCAAATCCTTTGATCGAAGTGGAATAATCAATTTCGTTATCATGAATACTTTGTCTCTCGACTCTCTTCAAGTGTACCTATCACATGTGTAGTTTTAATGTAAGAGTGGGAGTCCCTCCCCTTTCCTCACAGCTTATGGCATGACAACCTCTTGCTTACCTTTCGGAGTCAAATTTATGACACCACATATTGGATTCAAGTTGAAATACAAGTTTATTTTGATGAATTGAAAAGTAGCAATTGTTTCACTCGAAATGGAATACAGAACAAAATGATAAGCAATTCTTGAGACTCTGTTTGTCCTTTGAGAAAAGGCGCAAATGGATAGTAATTCCACACTTAGCTCATGATTCAATTTAGAATATTTAAGTGGAAAATATTAACGAGTGTCCTAAGGAATAAAAAAAAGAAAGTTTTACGTAAGGAATTTATGTATTTAATATTTAAAAAAATAAAATGCTTAGGGTATGTTTAATTTAGTTCTAATTTCCTGTTTTCATTTCCTAATTTCAAAACCAACTACAACAAAAATAATTACAACACTATTACTTTGTTTTTATTTTATTTTCTGTTTCCAAAGATTTGTACAACAAACAAAAAGTTATTTTCATTGTTTTCCGTACAAATATTTGGAAACAAGAGACATAATGAAAACCTTTTGACATTTTTATAACCATTTTTGTTGTAATTACTTCTAAATTTAGGAAATGAAAACAAGAAATGAAAATGCAAACCAAACAACAGGCCCTTAGTTTTCCAATGAAAAATTGCTTTTCTTGTTTCCTTAAAGAGTGTCCCAAGGGCACTCGTTAGTATTTAAGAATTGAGATTACTTTATGGTGATATTTAATTAGAATATTTTATGCTAACATAATAATCTTTGTGTTGCCGTTAATTTTGTTGCTCAGAAGGGGGACTTAAAGGGAGATGAGCATGCTAACATTTCGTAATTTGAATTATTGTAAGTTTTATATTTTTGGTGTTCTCTAACTTCCTCGACTTGTTGTCAGTTTTGCATAGCCATTTGGGGCTAGACAGTAATTCCATCAGAAAATTGAGATAGTTGTGTACACAAATATGCATTAATCCTCATAGGTAGAGCCGGTGAATATAGGACCATTTAATCACGTAAGGGAATTTTGTGCCGGTGAACAATGACAATATACCAATTATAAGTGACACGAGATAGTGGTAAAACTCTTCAATCCTCAAGTTAATATCAGAATCAAAATAAACATGATAGTAAAGGTGAAGAAAGTGGACATACCTTAAGTATTAATCCTAAATCAAAAATGTTATTTAGACATCAAAGCAGGATTGCTTGACGTCAAGTGTTAAACTTGATAGATGAGTTATGGATAACTCGTTAACTTACAACTTGATTAATGATGTACAAAATCTTGGTTAACACAACTCAGTGAATGCTTAATGAGTTATACCCATCTTTGTCTCACATTCTTGGTGTACCCATTAATCAAGTCCAATACTATATGTTATTGACCACAATTTTGAACGACATTAATCAGATATCACCATGTTATGCTATTTTGATCTCCAAATAATATAATTGTTCCTATATATGGACTTATATAGAGGATGAGTCTCTTTAGGACATTAGACATGGTCGCATGTTAATGAATAGTTATTTTAAATCAACGAATGACTAATAAGTATCAAGTCATCAAGCACCAATTGATGGAATATATTTTCAGTTTTCATGTTAGTTTTAAGCAATAGAATTAGAGCTCAAATAGATTGTGTAGTATGATGTATAATAAATAGCGTGTAACATTATTCATATACAGCATCAAAGATGAATGTGTAAATGCGTCAAAAACTGAACACGGGAAATCCATTTCCAATAAGTAGTCCCCCCATCCCCCCCCCAAAAAATAATAAATGGCGTGTACAAATGAAAATTAAAGTCTATATATAAGGTAGAGCAATGGCTTTGATTAAGTATAGAGAGAGGAAGCAGTGCACTAAGTAGCATCTGACACACGATGGGTGGTAGTGGTGTAGTCATGGTGTGGGAAGATCTAACGGTGGAGCTCCCTACAAAGAGGAAGAAGTTGCTTGGTGGAGTCACTGGTTTTGCTGAAGCTGGTAAGATCATGGCCATCATGGGTCCTTCTGGCTGCGGCAAAACCACCCTACTCGACTCTTTGGCAGGTCTTTCACTCTTTCTCTATCTCTTTATATCCAAAAAAGGAGGTAATTTAAAGAAATTTCTCTAAATCAGATATGTGAAAAAAGTTATATACAATATGTATATGTGAGTTGGGTTAAGTTGCACCACTCATATTTTGCACCACCCATTACACCATCCATATGTGGCAAATTTTGGACCAGTCAAATTGTCACATGGGTTTGGTCAAAATTTCAAATTTTCTAGTTGTATTTCTACTGTAGTCAAATATATGAATACAATATATTGTAGTATAATATATGTACTCTTTGTATTCGCAAATTTAACCCATATTAAAATAATATTTTTTTGATTAAAAAAACTGATTATATTGCAAAATAGTATTTTAATATGAATTAAAATAATGTTCGTTGTCAATAATATTTTGCAATATAATCAGTTTTTTAATCAAAAAACATTATTTTAATATGAGTTAAATTTACAAATACAAAAAGCACATATATTATACTACAATATATATATTGTATTCATATAGTTTGACTACAGTACAATACAACTAGAAAGTTTGAAATTTTGACCAACCTATGTGGCAATTTGATTGGCCCAAAATTTGTCACATGGGTGGTATAGTGGGTGGTGTAAAATGTGGGTGGTTCACCATTGCCCAACACTCTATCTGTTTATATTTAGTAACATGCAGTAATATGAAATTATGAATCCATTTCATGATTAAGTAATCCCATCCCAAAGACTTAATTAAAAAATATTTATAAGTTTAGGGACCCGATTATAAATTATTCACAAGTTTAAAGACCCAATTACAAATTTTTGAAATTTAGAACCTGTTCAAAAATTTACAAACAGTTCAGGAACACAGAAAGTAATTGAACCCTCTTTTGAAATCTAATGACTATTCCTCTAGGAAAACGAATAAATGTTATGCGCCTCTAACTCTAAAAT
Organism: Sophora flavescens; assembly: GCA_030762895.1. Lineage (NCBI taxonomy): Eukaryota > Viridiplantae > Streptophyta > Magnoliopsida > Fabales > Fabaceae > Sophora > Sophora flavescens. Next base: position 101,921,842 of record CM061070.1, read on the forward strand.
ACTTTCATCAATGTATCTTTAGTCTTGTGTAAAAAGTGCTACAAACTTAGTACACACTTAGAAAATTTAGGCCTTTCTGGATATGCACAAATTCTTTTCTATTCACATGAGTTAATCAGTATTCACATTTTCTGCAGGAAGACTTCCTCTGCAAATGTTGTAGTGAAAGGTAGCATTCTGATGCACGGGAAGGGGAGAAGGTTATATTGCAGAGAAGTGGTAAGAATTAGATAACCAGATAATGTTAAAGCCATAAAACTTCTCAATTATAATCCTAACAAACATAATACTTGAAGAATTTTGGTATATCCTCCTTTAAATTCTCCTAATAATCCTTCTAATATTAAACAAAATAAGTATTAAATGAAAAAATGATGCATCTAATGCCTTGGACTTCTAGAAATATACAAACATTTGTTCCAATTGTATTGTTACTGTCATAGAAAATAAATGCCAGAATAGTATTAGTTTTATCTTTTCTCTTTGTTTATAATATGCACATAACAGATGAAATAATGTTAATGGTCATGTATATTCTTGAATTTTCAGTCTTATGTTACTCAAGAGGAACTTTTCTTGGGAACTTTGACTGTGAGAGAAACTCTCACTTACTATGCAAACATGAGGCTTCCTTCCAAAATGACCAAAGAAGAGATAAACAAAGTGGTGGAAAAGACAATAATGGAAATGGGTCTAGAAGAATGTGCAGATAACAAGATTGGGAATTGGCATTTAAGGGGTATTAGTAATGGTGAAAAGAAGAGACTAAGCATTGGCCTTGAGATTTTGACACAACCCCATGTGTTACTTCTTGATGAACCTACTAGTGGACTTGATAGTACCTCAGCTTTCTATGTAATCCAAGCTCTAAGCAACATAGCTTGTCATGGACATGGGTTACTACTGGCTAAGGATCATATTTTACATACTGGTGTCAATCACCATTGGTACCCTCTTTTTTCATATTGGCACAAACAATGACTCAATTTTGGCTAGAGGAAAGTGTATATCATTCATCTATGGGTTCATGATTTGTTTGTCATGTGGAGGATTACCATTTTTCATTGAAGAATTGAAGGTAAAGAATTTATACTTTCACTTAAAAAGTTGGATAAAGTTCCTCTAAGGTGAGCAAAAATATAAAGTTGAGATCTCAACTCACTTTTTCACTTTATACTTTTACTCACTTTACGGGAGCGTAAATCTAAACAGCTATTACAAACTCATACTATATTATGTTGTCTATCTAATCCCAATAGTATTCAGGTGTCCTATGTTGAAAGGTCCAAAGGGCATTATGGAGAGGCTGCATTTGTTCTAGCAAACATTATATCGTCATTCCCTTTCCTTCTTCTGATATCACTCTTCTCCGGAATTATTATATACTTCATGGTGCAGTTTCATCCTGGTGCACCTAATTGTGCATTTTTGTGCATCAACTTATTATGCTGCCTTTCTGTTGTTGAGAGCTGCATCATGGTTGTAGCCTCACTGGTCCCCAATGTCTTGATGGGCATTGGAACAGGAACTGGTGTAATAGTAAGCAAATCATTTTTCTCTGCACCTGAAAATAGAATGAATACTTATAAGAGCTAGATGATCATTTTAATTGGTGGTGGTTGCAGATATTCATGATGATGCCCTCTCAAATCTTCAGACCACTACCTGACATTCCAAAGTTCTTTTGGCGCTATCCCATGTCCTACCTCAGTTTTGTTACTTGGGCAATGCAGGTACAATGTTCAAAATTTAATTCTTAAATCCATGGTTTTAAATTGTGTTACCGTTAGGTTGTGTAATTACATATAATAGCAGGAAAATGTAGCGCATGCGGTCATGATTATAGTCACAATGCAATATCAGGGACTGCCAAAATCACAAATAATATTGCAGCCACAATTGTGGTTGCGAACCACATTTTAAAACCAAAAGCTAGATTAAGAATGCCATGCTTGCACCTTAGGTGAAAATAGGTCATGAGAGTAAAGGGGTTTGACCCTAACAGATACTTTCCATCTCAATTTTCCTTTTCCTATCCCCTCTTCAAGACCTTAGTAGTAGGGGTGTTTAAGACTCGTTCCGTCTCACTAACTTGTCCAAGCCAAAAACTACTTAGGATGACTCTTCGGGGTTAAAAATTAGACCTGATTTATTTTCAGGTCAAACTCAAGTTATACTTCGGGTCGTCTCAATCCATCTTAGTCTCACCTTTTAAAAATTTTATTTTTTGACAATTAGAGCTTCTTTGGGAAAGCTTTTAATTCCTAGTTTCAGCTGTTTTATTGGAAAAAAACTGTTTTATGAAAAGATGATCATGTTTGGGAAAAAAACTGAAGTTTAAAAACATTTTTTATTTCTTTAAAAATGTTGTTTATGAACCATCTAGGACATTCAACTGTTTTATAAAAATGCTGTTTTATGAACCATCTCGTCCAGTCTTGCTCACGGTCAACTTTTCCATTTCTTTCCCAGCATCGTACTCAATGACCAATTCTTTTAAAAAATGTAACTCCTATCGAGTTTGACTCTTTTTTCATAATAAAAAATATAACGAATTTTATTTTTATTTTTATTTTTATTATAATAGAAATAAATTGATGACAAAATAGAAAAAAATAAACATTTTAACCAATTTTAATGTTAAAAAAAATTCAATATCATTAATATAAACAAATAACTTCATACCCTTTTTTGTAATTTATTATGTAAAATTAATTATTTTTGCACCACCCAAACGAAATAGATTATCTTAAAATCGTTTTTCAGCAAACATACCCAAACAAAAACAGATTCTGATTATAATCGATTATCACAATAATTTATTATTTCAAAACAAATTATTAGCATAATCTTTTTTTTCCAGCTTTCCCAAACACACTCTTAGTAGTATGACTTTTTTACTTAAATTATAATCTTCTGCATAATATGATAAAATATTTATATTATTACTATTTGTCTGAAATATATCTTAACTTTGATTTCATACTTTTTTTAATTCTATGATTTATCTACGCATAATATTCAAATTTATATATCATGTTACTGGTTCCGTCTCAAACATTATCATATTATATGATCAAGTCGAGTTCAGCTCTCAACAAATGACCCTGTCAATATATTTTTGGTTAAGTATGTGCAAATATCTGGTGAATTCAGTTCATTATCTGGTGAATAGAAGACTAGCAAGTTCCCCTGGATGAGTGGTTCTCTTTAGAAGTGGGTCCATTATAATGTCATCACGCGCAATGTTGGAGTAGACGAAGACTTGGTTATAAAAAAAAAATTTGACTTGCTTTGGCTGAAGAACCATCGCAAACATCCTATCCCTTGATACTAGTACAACACCTTTCCTATCTCTTCATCTCTCATTTCCTTGTGATCATCATTCCCATGGCAAAATCATTCCTCTTCAGCATTGCTAAATCACTTGTAGCAAAGCTTGCTTCTTTTGCATATGAAGAAGCTTCTCGAGTCATCGGTGTCTATGACGATCTGCATGAGTTCAAAAACACCCTCTCATACGTCAAAGATGTGCTGTTGGATGCTGACCAGAAGAAAGAGCACAACCATGAGCTGCAGGAATGGCTGAGGTAGATCAAACATGTCTTCTCTGATGCTGAAAACTTGCTGGATGAATTTGAGTGTCAAACATTACGAAAGCAAGTGGTGAAAGCTTATGGTACCACCAAAACCAAGGTAGGTCACTTCTTCTCAAGTTCTAATTCACTTGTTTTTCGTCATAGGATGGCTAAACAAATTAAAGATATCAGAAAGAGGCTAGACAAGGTTGCAGCTGATAGGAAAAAGTTTGGTCTTCAAGAAATTGATCATGTTGATACACGAGTAGTGGTGCATACTAGAGAAATGACATACTCCACTGTGAATGATTCAGATGTGATAGGAAGGGAACATGATAAAGAATTGATCATACAGTTTTTGATGCAGCAGAGTCCTTGTGATGGTGATCAAAGTCTCTCCGTTATCCCCATTGTTGGGATGGGAGGCTTGGGTAAGACCACACTTGCAAAGTTTGTGTACAATGATAGGAGGATAAATGAGTCTTTCCCATTGAAGATGTGGGTGTGTGTCTCTGATGACTTTGACATTAAGCAACTGAGTATTAATATAATCAATTCTGCTTCTGTTGATGCACAAAGTTTGAAAGAATTAGATATGGAACAACTGCAAGATCGTCTAAGAAACAAAATTTGCTGGTCACAAGTTTCTGCTTGTCTTGGATGACGTATGGAACGAGGATCGTGTCAAGTGGGTTGAGTTGAGGAATGTAATACAAGTCGGTGCCCATGGAAGTAAAATCATAGTCACTACACGTAGTCACTCCATCGCTTCCATGATGGGCACCATTCCCTCTCACATTTTAGAAGGCCTTTCTTCGGAGGATTCATTATCTCTGTTGAAAAAATGGGCATTTAAAGAAGGAGAAGAGGAAAAGTATCCAGATTTAATAATGGTTGGGTCAGAAATTGTGAAAAAATGTGGAGGGATTCCTTTAGCAACAAGAACAATAGGGAGTATGCTATTTTCAAAACTTGAGATAGGTGTGTGGGAAGCTATTAGGGATAATGAGATTTGGAGTTTTCCCCAAAAGAAAGATGATATTTTACCTGCACTCAAATTAAGCTATGACCAAATGCCATTCCATTTGAGGCAATGTTTTGTCATTTTCTCCCTTTATCCAAAGGATTATCGATTTGGCAGTTATCAAATAAGTTCGATTTGGGCAGCACTAGGTCTTCTTCCATCACCAAACAAGAATAAAACTTTTGTAGATGTTGCAAATCAATATTTGTATGAGCTAATGTCGAGATCTTTTCTTTAGGATTTTGTCAACTTTGGTACAGGTTATTATTTTCAAATACATGATTTGGTGCATGATCTTGCTCCCTATGTTGCAAAAGATGAGTGCCTGATGATAAATTCTCCAATTCAAAATATATCTGAGAATATTCAACATCTATCTTTCGCTGGAAACAATTTGTTGGACAAATCTTTCACCCCAAATTATGTAGGTGTGAGAACCATATTGTTTCCTATTAAAGGAGTAGGAGCTAGCAGTGAAATATTCTTGAATATGTGTGTGTCAAGGTACATATTCCTGCGGATTTTAGATTTAAGTGATTCTACATATGAGACTTTGCCTCGGTCCATTGGTAAGTTGAAACATTTAAGATATCTCAGCCTTGCACGTAATTGCAAAATTAACAAGGTCCCTAATTCTATTTGAAAGCTCCCAAACTTGCAAGTTTTGGATCTTTCTGGGTGTATAAAGCTTGAAACATTGCCCAAAGGATTAAGAAACCTGATCAGTCTCCAACAGTTAGGGATAACCACAAAGCAATCTGCTTTGCCTGAGAATGATATTGCAAACCAGAGTTTTCTTGGATTTCTAAAGATTGAATCCTGTCACAATCTGGAATCTTTGTTTGTAGGGATAAAACTTCCTACTCTTAAAGCATTGCAAATTTCTAATTGTGGGAGTCTAAAGTGTTTGCCACTCGATGTTGACCATTTCCCTCAATTAGAGACTTTGGCAGTTCAAAATTGTGGCAATTTGGAATTGTCGGGGGGATATGACGACCGAAAGTCCAACTTGAGGTTAAAAGCAATTGGCCTTTCTTCTTTGCCACAACTAGTGACCTTGCCTCTTTGGGTTCAAGAATCTGCAAACACATTACAATACTTGTCAATTACAAATTGCCAGAACCTTGAGGTGCTTCCTGAATGGTTGTCAACTCTGAGTTTTCTGAAAACATTTGATATTTCAGAATGTCCAAAGTACAGTCTCTCCCGAATGATTTCCATCGCCTGACTGCCCTTGGACATTTGTCAATTGAAGGTTGTCCTGAATTATGTAGAAAATGTCTCACATCAAACAGATTATCATCGAGGAATAAACCAGAAGATCTAGAGGAAGAGGAAAAAAAGATGGAGGAAGAACAAGAAAAGGATGAAAGCTGATAACTCTGATACATATTGAAGGACTTCCATTTATTAGGCTTCCATAATGTAGATTGTTGTTCTTGAGGACTTTTTTCTCTGTGTTTTGAATTATGTATGTGGTATTTTATGGCAATTTGCTAGAAATTGGACTTCGGTAGTTTGTTTCATATTATGTAGCCCATTATGACATATCTCTTTAATCTTCCCCTTTAGTTTTTCTTGAAAAGAAGGGCATTTCAATTTTGAGCGTCTTAGTTGTTGATAGCTATGCAGATTGCTATTTATTTCTTGAAATTTTGATTATGCTAAATTTTCTTTCATTTATGTTGACATCCATATGGTGAAGTTTAAACAGTCTACCTCATGATAGCATTAGTTGAAATTTGCTGCAAATAAGTTGTTTATGGGTTTAGAACATTAGATATTGAAAACTTTATACCATTTTATCCCAATTCATTTCATTTCATCTAATATCATTCCATTCCAATTTACCTACCATGAGTTGTCCAAACATAGGAGGGACGTCTAGGAGAAATCATATTTACCAAGAATGTGGTACATGTTCCGTTTTGGTAGACAGACTTCTCACTTTTTAATATTATTATTTTATCAAGACTTTATTTTTTTAAAGTAGACTCAATACACACTATGTGGATTAATGAAAGAACTCATAACTATATTTTGTTCATTCTTACTATTTTTTTGTATTTGGAAAATAAAAACTCTCAGCTAGATCCTTAAGACATGGATCAAATTAATTAATCCTTTTCGGGACAGATGTTAGGAATACATTAATCTCTATCAAAGACTATTTTAACCGTCATTTGAGATTCTTAAAGGATTTTTCATTTTTGACAAACTAAATTGAGAGAGGCATTTTTTAGAGATGAACTTGGATATTTACTCAAAACTTATGTAAAAATTCCTAAAACTCTCCTCCATTCCTCCATTTTCAAATCTCATCGTAAAGTGTTCATACAACCTTCCTTGTCCATTCTCAAGTTAACTTAATTTGACTTCAACAAAGCAGGGATAAATCAATTTGCTATTATGCCCATAAGACAAACAAAGGCTAACAAGCAATAACCAAATCAATCAATGTATTAAATATTAATGTAATCATGGTGCCTGTAAGAATGCCACCATACCGAGGATCAAAGATGAGGAATTGGCATCATGATCAGCAACAAGTTTTTCACTGTGAGAAGGAGAGCAATGCGAATATCCACTGACCATTGGGGAATCTATGGCAACAGTGGTTGCAGTTGGCATAGAGGTCGGTGCGTTATGGAGGGGATTCATATTTCATGGAGATCTGGAACGGGCTGAAACGCACCGTTCCATTTTTTCTTCCCCTTGCTCCATTTTCCCACAATCTCAAAAATCACTGTGAGATTAGCGTATTTAGGTGGTGTTTGGTTGTTGGAATTCTTGAGGGGAATTAACAGAGACTAAATCTCAATAAATCAACAACAAGAAATTGAAGTAAGTGCTTCAAGAAGTGTTTGACGAAGAACTTCCATAGTGAAATAAGAAAGAATGAAAATCAACAAGAACCCATGGCGACGACGCAAGGGAGAAGGGAGGGGTTCGAGGTGATGTGGCGGCGGCGGAGAGACTGCGTTGCTGTTAACGGCATCGTAGAGGTGGAGCCGTGTTCTGAGGGGCGTCCAAGAGGAATAACAGAGGGAATATACAGCTTTTTCTTTAATTTATTTTTTATTTTCAAAAATGATGATTTAATATGGACCGTTAGATTAAATGAATGGTCCTGATCTTTGCTGTAGAGTGGCCGGAGACAGTAGACAATCTGGTTCCCTTCAATAGGAGCTTTCCGTTTTCATTCACTAATTTTATTCATTATTTTTTACTAGCGGCAAGACAGGCACTCACGTGCCTGTCTGGTCTCATTTCTAATGTTTTTACTCGTCTTTATTGTATAGATTTATCCAACTTTACAATGTGACATAATAATGTAAACACACATTATATACATCAATGCGTTAATAATATCATGTTACAAATAAATGTAAAAATAAATAAGATACATATTTTAATAAAAAACAAATCCAAGATACCAAATATAATTTAGTTACAACTATTATTTGACCTCGACATCTCAGCATTTAGATTTATAAGGAGATTAAGTAATGATCGATTTTCAGGAGCTTTTTGAATTTCCCTACGTTACAAACAAAATAAATTTATAATGTTAATTTTTGTTAGATAAAAAGTAACAAAGCATATCAAATTATTTAAAAAAAAACGTCATTTACTTCTAATAGTTGCTTAGCTTGTCACGATTCTCAAAAAATCTTCATACTTTTTTTCATCTTTAATGTTTTTTGGTTTAATAAACTACAAATTAAATAAAAAATGTAAGATTAAAATTTGGAACAATCATTATCGTAATCATTCATAACAAATATTATGTATTATTAAAATAAAATATTACATTCTCAAGTAAGACCATTTTTTGTTTCAAATGTATTGAGCTATCACGACTTCTTTTGCTTGGTAATATAGCTTCAAGTTTCCTAATAAGTTTTTTAAAAAAAAAGATAGTATTTTAATAAATTGTGGAAATAATAAAACTTATTATATAGTAAATATGTATATTATCATATCGAATACAATACATAATACATTACCTTTCTAACCTTTGAGCCCACAATTCTCTTTTTATCATGTTCCATAGCTGAGTCTTATATGTTGTTACTGTCGAACCCCACCCAAAAGAGTATATCTTTAGATGATGTACCTGATTATCAAAAGATTAGAATATTGGTTTTTTATACAACGACATAATATGAAGTATCTAATATAAATTTATAATTCACCTTGTTGTCAACTGGGCATATAGATGTGATTGATTGCTCAGCCTTCAATATTTTCCATAGTTTTTGACAGTCGTGATCCTATCATTTTTTTAGTCGAATTGTTAATAGATTGATGTGGAAAAATATTTTTAAAAAAATTGTTCACGTGAACCTACCTCCTTGATATGCACATGCCCGAAATATTTGTCATCATCTCTTGCAATAAACGGTAATATATTTGAAACGGTAATTTAGTCGAATTGTTAATAGATTTAGGCATGTTAAAAAAGTCAGTCAGCTACAACAATTTCTTTCTATATGCATAATAATATATTAAACAATTAGAGAAACCAATAGCTTGATACGGTAATATATTTGAAAACAACAATTCAACCACATGCTAATTAATATACATGCATGTCTTGCATTTCTTCTTAGCATGACCAAAAGGTTTCACCATTTAAATGACACAGGGATATGATCAGACGAATAAGACACTGTCATCTGTTTGAAACTTTGATCCAACTTCCATATTAAATAAGCCACCATAAACCCAGATTGCGATTTCTTTCAGTCATATATATACATGTATTCAACCTTAATCGGTGCTGCAAGTGTGTCAAGCATTGATATTTTCAAATGCTCATTCCACCCATCTCTCTTTACAAATCTTAGACCTTCATTTTTACATTAAAAAGTCATATCATCGTAACCCAAAAAGCAATAAGGGGAATGTCTAGGTAAAAGATTAGAACGCACATACAAACACCCAACTGAATGTGATACTTCTAAGTAACTAACACAAACTCATACTATGCCCTAAGACTTTGGAAAGCATGAATAAAAAACCCAGAATCAGATACACCTAAATTTTCAAAAATAAAAATAATGAATCTATCTTCAGACTTAATTGAAGGAAATGAAAAAAACCAACAAAAGCAGAGCAAATAAAAGAAGATACAAAGATCAAAGAAGGCATGTAGATTACATTTAAGTTGTTTAGTAATAGAAGGAAGATCAGCAAAAGTAGAAGCCATGAGTGAGTGGGGTGATTCTTGGAAATGAAAAGAAAAGTGGTGAAAACAGTCACCACCATCAACTGATAATTTCAAATGCTCATTCCTCCCATCTCTCTTTACAAATCTTAGACCTTCAGAATGCCAAATTGGTGCCATATTCACTGACAATTATCATGGATAGTTTGACCAAAAAGCATTGAACACTCCAAAACCCACTGAGTCCAAGCCAAAAACAATTCAAACATCATTTTTCCATCCATCCTCAGGCAATGCAATATGTCATGTTTGAATAGGTTTTCTTGTTAATTCAGTCAAAAAAGCAAACAAATAGAACAATGAGCATCATCGTCTAGTACAAAAGTTTGGAGTTTGGAAAAAAATTCAAACTCATGTCAAAATAAATAAATGCAGAACATCAGGGTTCATACCCAATGCAGCAAAAACTTGCACATATGTCCTTTGTCTTCTCCTTTCAATCCTCTGCAAAAGCTTGATGTTCTTACAGGCAGAACTGCAAAAGAAAGACACTATTATATATTATTTAAACTTGCACATCCTTTTAATCCTCTACAAACTCTTTGCTTCTTTCATTCTTTTGTTGTGCTCCCTCTTTGGTCATATTCATGCACCTTCCCTAATTGTTTCTAATACGATAGGATGTATCTGTAATATGTAGCTATTTTTCACAAATAAAAACATTTGCTATTCTTTAAGACCTACAATAAATCCTGGTGGACTTGTATTTACGCCACATATATAACCCAAAATGTGTCACTAACTATCATTTGAAAATGTATCACCATAGGTGGCAATAGGCATTAAACCCAGAATGCAAGTGGTGATCAACACCAGCATCAACACTCGATCCTCCACCATCTATTTTTTTATAAAACAATCTTGGCTCACAAAAATTCTTCTTACCCAAAAACCAAGATAGATGTACACCAATTTCTTTCAACCTTCAAAGTGATCCATCCCAACCCCCAACCGTAGTTGTGGATGAAATATTATGTTCTATCGATCAAAATATGGGTCAACTCTAAAATGTGACATATTGGAAAAATCTTCAAATTATATAGTACTTCAAGGAACAAACCTTTGTTTCAAAGAACCAAAAGTTTGACTCTCGATTACAATAAATTTCAAAAGAATGTATGGCTTTTTCACTTGGGTCTTGCTAAGAGAAAGTTAAGTGCATGATGAAATTTGTAACCTATGCAAAAGAATTAATAGTAAAACTAAATCAATAAGAACTCGGTCGGTTCTTCCAAACAAAGATAAAGATTTTAAGTTGCATAATGTATCTTATCAAACATAAATAATGAGTTGTCTTTTCCCAACTCTATTGTGTTCTCCCTGTCTTTCTTCCCTCCACCCTTCTCTCCTGTTTCTTTGTTTTTTTTAAATGTTAAACACCCTTCTCTTCTGTTTCTCTGTTTTTTTTTAGATGTTAAACATACTCTTCATGTCTTGGTTCCTAATTTAGCTACTCCTTAATTAATATTTGTGAAAAGTGTTTAAACACTCCCTAAATGGAATAAGACAATCTATAATCGGGTTGAAGGTTAAACTTCATATCTCTACTCTCTATCTTTGTAAGAAGGCTATGTCGTGACAGTTGGCTTGGAAGCACTTGAAAGTTTGGATCTCCTCTTCACCGAGCTCTCACCATGGTGTTGTCATTGTTCCTTAAACCTGGAAGCAAGGAGTGACCAATAGTTTTATCTTTAGAGCTTTGCTCATTTATTCCCTGCAACCAACCATCTACTATTCATAAAACAATTTATAACAAACTACGCTTGTATCAGTCCTCAGAAAAAAATTTAACAGCCCATACATTTCCATATATTTATCTAGCCACTTTGTATCCCCAGGAATGTTCTTTTGCCTTTGCTATAGCCATTGTAACATCCCTGGCTGCTCTATGGATTGACGACTGTCCCCACATACCAACACGGGTCTTTTCAGCGTGCTTTGTCCTCACTCACACGCTTCCTGGAAAACTTCCCAGGAGGTCACCCATCCCAAAATTGCTCCAAGTCAAGCACGCTTAACTGATGAGTTCTTAGGTGATGAGCTTCCGAAAAGAAGATGCATCTTATTGGTATAAGTAGTACCAATCAATTCATATAAGCCTTCCTCAACTGTATAGTCCCATACCTACACAGTCTCAGGATCCCTCTCATTCGGGTGTGTTATCGGTTCATTCATCTGTCCCTCCGCCTAGAAGCCTGCCAGGAGCCGCTCCTTGTCTGTGCCTTCTTGCACCGGCGACCACTCCCCTCCCTCGTCGGCACCTGGGTGTTACATTCCCACCAGCTTCTGCTTGGTTCGTCCCCGAACCACACCGTACTGGGAGAGGTGCTGCTCTGATACCATTTGTAACATCCCTGGCTGCTCTATGGATTGACGACTGTCCCCACAGACCAACACGGGTCTTTTCAGCGTGCTTTGTCCTCACTCACACGCTTCCTAGAAAACTTCCCAGGAGGTCACCCATCCCAGAATTGCTCCAAGTCAAGCACGCTTAACTGTGGAGTTCTTAGGTGATGAGCTTCCGAAAAGAAGATGCATCTTATTGGTATAAGTAGTACCAATCAATTCATATAAGCCTTCCTCAACTGTATAGTCCCATACCTACACAGTCTCAGGATCCCTCTCATTCGGGTGTGTTATCGGTTCATTCATGTGTCCCTCCGCCTAGAAGCCTGCCAGGAGCCGCTCCTTGTTCGTGCCTTCTTGCACCGGTCACCACTCCCCGCCCTCGTCGGCACCCGGGTGTTACAACCACTACCCTTTTATGGAAGCTTCGCACAACAGTAAAACATTCGAAAAGAAAAAAACAATTGATCCTTTGGTTTTCATTACTCAAGCAGCCTATCCTATTTGAGGGTAAATGTGAAAGAATATTATACATCAAGTGAAAGGAACATGAAAATTTACATAAGCGAAAGAGTAATCGAGATAGAGTAGCAACAAAAATGATAATGGCAGCTAATCAAGCATATGAATAATATTTGGTTCCTGAGTTATCCCCCCACCTTTATAAGGTATTTGCCTGCACATGAATCAACGACAACCTGTGATTCATTGTGTTGTAGTGTCAGATCACCCTGTTGACAGTTCCAGGGTAAACAATTGGTAGAGGAACAAAGGTGGATAAACAATATGGTATCATTCAAGTTCAGCACAATAGACGTTATGGAAAATATGATCCATTTATTGTTGCACAAAAGGCAATTCAAGTGTATTTTGCTCCACATCCAATAAGAACTAGGAATAATGCAGATTGGTGGTTTGTAATCAAAACCAAAGCTAGGGGCGTGATTGAGGATCAACAAATTGGTGACTTTGCATATCAAGAGGATTTCACAAATCAAAATTTGGGTCACATCTCAATTTACCTTGATATACCTATTACATTACTAGATGATGATGGAAGATTTGATGAAGTTGATGGATTTTATGATGGTGGCCATGAATTAATCAATGATGATGATGATGATTATGATGATGACAATGACGATAGTGAGGAGGAGGAGACGATGGATGATGTGCTAGATGAAGATGAAGAGTTTAGTGATCCAAGTGATAATGAGAAATACATTTATAGTTGTTTTGCTGTACTGGTTTTTTAATGGTTTCATATGTATGTTTTTGATGACATATTTCTGGTTTGGGTATAATTACTGTTTTGGTTAATCTTTAACACTTGTGCTTAAGTTTTTCTCTTTTATTCATAAATAAATATGCTTTGCTTATCATAAAATATTATATATGAAAATGTATTTGTCATTTTAGATGTCAGGTAGAGGTACCAATAGAGGTGGAAGGACTTTGTCATCTCGAGGTCGACGCTCATCTGGTAGAGGTGGAATTGTTGTACAAGTTGCACCTATATTACCACCAACCATACCATCTACACAAGTACCCACAAATCCATCATTATCACATGTCTTGCCTACACCATCACCACATGTGAACACGACATCAGTATCACCATCACCATCACCAACCCCAACCCCAACCCAAATACCATCACCACATGTGAACACTACATCATCACCATCAGTATCAGTATCACCATCACCATCACAACCACCTAGTCTACCTCAAACTTCTGAACAAACTTTGCCAAATACTCAATCATCCATCATCGAATCTCAGGTTGATGGACATGTTGATCAAGAATGTCTTCCAGAAATAAAGCCTTATGGAGATGAGTAAGTACAACAATATTATTAAGCGAAATCTATGAACTTATAGTTTTGTAAAGTATGATTAACGTGCATATATTTCTTACAATGTCTTTTACACTAACAGGTTTAATCCATCATCTACTGTTCGTTTCTAAACTGCTGCCATTAAGAGCAAGTTTGATTGGTTTTGTCCTACTTGGGGAGATTCAACTACTGATATGCGAGATTTGTGGTTTAAAGAATTTAAGGTAAATATGATATTAGATAATTAATATATGTCATTAATATATTTTATCAAAGATGGTTTGCAGAATTTATGGTTTCTTACATATCATATTAATTTTATTTTCTATTTTAGAAGAACTGTAGATGGGAACCAAAATATGATGCAAGGATTCGTCAAATTTTTGACATCAAGGGAGAAGCTCGATTTAGGAGTATTATGTATGAAGAGAGGAAAAAATATGAAAAAAGTCAAGAACACAAGCCAAAGTACATTCCTATACCAATATGGAATCAACTAATACATTATTGGGCATCAGATAAGTTTAAGAATTTGTCTGTGGCAAACACTGCAAATCGTGCTTCAAATGAAGGTAGCTCTATGCATACTGGTGGTTCTATATCTATGGGTGAGCATGCACGTAGAATGGTAAGACACTTGAAATTGTTTGCTTGACTATTTAATTTTATGAACTATTGTGAATTTTCTCATTGAAGTTATGACAAAGTGTAGGAGGTAGCTACACAGGTCAAACCTTCCATAGAAGAAGTGTTTGCTAAATGCCATTTGAAAAAGGACAACACTTGGGTTGATAATAGATCTGAGAATGCCATGGTATGTGGTGTTAACTTTAATTTTTCTATAACTTTTGTTGCATGCATGGTTCAAAATTGTTTGTTAGTGAAATGACTAACAAAAGTCAAACTGTAATATTTTGTAGGGAAATTTTAAAAAGAGAAAATCAGAGCTTTCAGTATTGTCATTGTGTCAACATGAGGATGGTGACGGGTTGTCTTGTGAAAGCCAAAATATGCCAGATGACTTGACTATTTGGAAAGAAGTAGTTCCTAAAGGCAAAAAGGGACATTATATGGTCTAGGTTCTATAGGAACAAATATCTCTTCAAAGTATGCTGTCAATTCATCCTTAAGTGCATCTAAGGACACAAACACAGAACAAGAGCTAGTAAAGTGGCAGGAAAAGTGTAACACCCTAGTTTTTACACCTATGATTAATTATTTTATTTAGATGTTTAAGTTTATTTTGTTACGTGGTTTAGTTTGAGTAATTAAATTATTCTCTTCAAATTATTTTATTGGGTGCGTTAGCACTAACTTATTTCAGTGAATGCACATTTACTAGGCAATAATTTACGTTATTGTCACTATTATACCAGTACAGAAAAATATTTTAAATAATATGATTAAGAGAAAAACATTTTCATATTTTCATTCTATTTAATTTTAGAGTTGAAAATAAACTGGTTTGACCTTAATCGGATATTAAATTTTGGACTGAGTATTTTCTTAGTTGATCAGTTCAACTATTAATCTTTACTCTAATTTGAAGAGCAAAAGCGTAAGTTGGAGGAGCAACAAAAGAGGATTGAATCAACAACCAAACTTTCAGTTGATATGTCATCTCAGTGTTGTTTCAAAAGTAAATTAAGCCAATTATAAATTTGAGTCAATTTCCTTTATAAAAAAAATAATTTTTATTAAATTTATTCAAAATCCGTCTCAAAAGGATAAACGTTTCTGTCTTAAATCCGTGTGAAAAGAGGATTGGATAAATTTATTTATTTAATTCGTGGGAAATCTGTCCCAAATAAAATCACAACATCCGTCCAAAATCCGTTGGAAAACGAAAATAAATCTGTCCGAAATTCGTCCGAACAATAACCAATAAAATCACAACATCCGTCCCAAATCCGTTGGAAAACAAAAATAAATTTGTCCGAAATTCGTCCGAACAATAACCAATAAAATCACAACACCCGTCCCAAATCCATTGGAAAACAAAAATAAATCTGTCTGAAATTCGTCCGAACAATAAGCAAAATCCAGATTTGCACGTTGTCCATATTCCGTCTGCAATCCATCTGTAAATATTTTCGGACAGAATTTGGGACGGAATTTATAATTTCCAACAAGGGTTTTTTGGACGGGTGTCATTCCATCCGAAATCCGTCCAGAATGAATTATCCGTCCGAAATCCGTAGGAAACTTGTCCAATTTTCGTCTGAAATACGTCTGTAAATCTATCCGAAAAAGATGGATTTCTAGTAGTGGGAATTGTGCAGTTGGTGGAAAAATTAAAAAATAAGCTAAAGTATAAAGGTTAAATCTGTAATATTAAAAAATTGACACCAAATAACGGTTCTTTTTTGAACTCTGCCATTATCTTTTAGTATAGATGTATGAGAATAGTTTTTTAAAACTTATATTGGGAAACTTTTATTCTCATACTCACCTTCTCGGGAATATTAAAATAATTCTTGTATCTGTGACACCCCAATTTCAGGGTATCACATTTACGTAACTTATTGCGGAAATACACTCAATAAAATAGTGTTGCTGGTTGCTTTCGGAAAAAAAATATAATTTTCTAATTACTTATCCCTTTCAAAATCGGTGATAAAAATTTTTCGTTTTCTTTTACTCCATATACAACCCAATCACCATTAAAATAGTATAAATAGGTATCATAAGAATTTTACACTTAGACCTTCACATAGCAGGTCATCTCCCGAAATCATAACATAAGAAAATAAAGACCTAATTGTACCGTAGTGGTAATCTGGAATTACAACTCAAAATAATGATTCTCAATAGCCAAACATCCAGACTAACCAAGTACCACTACTTTATAAGACGCCAAAAGTCCTATAGCTGGTCAGTACTAATAATCACTGTTGGGAAGACCACCATAGTTCTCCTAACCTATCGAAATATCCGGTGAGGATACCTCTACTTCGAAAACTATGGAAGTATCAAAACATATAAGCTCCTACTCTACAAGAAAACCGGTAAGAAATCAGGGAGGTGGTAAAGATATCTCCATTGTCAAAGTCTGGTACGTACTTGATGTAGGTACTGAATCATCACCCTCGTGATATTCCCACTAACGAATACTTCTTCAAGCATCTCTTAGTTAAGTCCTCGAACGACTTAGTGAATTCTTCGCTTCACCCGTACTAGTGTACCAAAGTACTACCTTAGTCTAAAATAAACCTGATATATTTGTAAGGGTGAGTTTCCAATATATGAGTTTTAATAAGACAACCCCATGCACGACTCTCAAATAGCATATACCAAATATTCACAATATAATAACATTAATTCAAACAGTAGAATGATTTAATTCACAGGACTTCATGCCCGTCAGTCATCGTCATTTTATAAAAATGCATGACACTTCTATATTCAATCTCTATTTTGATACCTAATCTCCGTAGATCCCACAACTTTCTGTTTCGTTTCAAGCTGATCAGGCTCCGTACATGGCACATTGTAAAAACGAACAAAACAATGCCCAGGAAACCTCAACCTCATGTGACCATTGCTCAAACAGCTATTGCAACTGTTCACATGACTCCTCTATGACAACCACTCAAACAGCTATTGCAGTCGTACACAGATACACTGTAACACCCCGATTTTCGCTGCTTCGTAATATCGGTAATAAAAATATAAATATATATTTTTATCCGAGACATAGAAAATGATTTTGGATAAACCAAGGTCATTTCCTTGTTATACTTATTTTTATAAGGTAACGGGGAAGTTTTTGGTTGAAAATTCAGACGGAAGCCGGTCTACCGTTTTCTGTGTTTTCACTGACAGTAAAAGTTTACTGCTCAGAAAACCTAATTTTGAGTCGTGAACGAGATGAAAAATGTTTTTATCGTATTTACTACGATATTGGAAGTTTTGAAAATTCTGGTAAAAAAATTAAAATAATATATTTGTTGTGGGCGTATACGTCGATATATCTCTAGGAAAAGCTTGCGCCAGATGAATCGAGAAGTCGGCAACGTAGCAGAGATGTTGGATTGACCGACTTGACGAGCATTTATGACGAGTTTATCCGTATCATAATGGCCATAATGGCACATTTATGACAAAGTTAATTTTTCCTATGAAATGACCAAATTGCCCTTGTCTTTTTATGACAATTTCAAACAAATGCCATTGGAAAAAAGTTGACCAACTCTTGCCCAAAACCCACGGCTCCAATGCCTTCTTCATTAAGTTTGGTTTCTTCTTCATTTAAATAGGTTGTCTTCTTCATTAAGCCATTTTCTTCCATTTTCATGTTCTTTTCTCCAAAGAGTTCATAATTCGTCCGATTTTGCATAGCAATTCTGACCAGTTTCTATTTTGAATCTCGAAAAACTTTCAACAAGAAAGTTGTTCATCTTTCTCGCTTCTTTCCAGAGACATAAAGATCATCCAAAACAGACAAGTATGTTGAGAGATCTACTCAAAATACTAAAACTGTTCTAAACCCTAACTATGTTCATCTTCTCCCTTAAGTTTCTTAAGAACACCATAAGAAAACCTTGAAGAACATCATCCAAACTTTGTTTTCTTGGATCATCAAGAGGTAATACCTTATTCTCTTGTCATTTAAATCATTTCTCTTCATCACTTTTGGTAGATTCATGACTTAGATCAACATGTTCTTCATTTGTTCAAAGTTCATGGAACTAGATTCAAAAATTCATAACTAATTCTAGAAAAATCCTTTTTACATGAAACCAATTGCTATGATCTTATAATCATCTCTATTTTCATCATCTAGAAGCACAAGATCATGAGAAATTTCTTTCCCTAAAATCTGGACTGGGCCGAACCTAGGTTAACTTTGTGTTCTTAGGTTTTGTTTCAATTTCATGCTTTGATTCATGATTATAACTTGATAGTTCTTGTATTAAAGTATATAGAAGATCAAAAATCAAACTTTAACCTATTGATCTCATCAAAACCGAAACCCTAGGTATGAGCACTTGTTGGTTTTATGATTCAAAAGTTGTTTGTAACACTTGAATCTAACTCTAGGTTTTGTATGTTGATTAAATCCAAGAGTTTATAAATTTTAGAGATTTCTAACTCCAAACTCAGCCCTTGGCCGAAACCCTAGTTCTTGGAACTAGATGAGTTTTAGTTCATGTTCTTGGTTCATAATCTTGGGTTAAGTGCTTAATCATGTTTAAGTTACTTATGGATCATAAATCCTTAAGTTAACAAAATTTTAACTTTCCTAACCTAGAAAATTGGGTGAAGCCGAACCCTACCCCCATTGATTTAAGTGTGTTGTTGTTTGATTTTGATTTATTTTGGTTGCAATTCGTTATGAAGGAATCGATCGGGTTGGTTTGACCTAAAGCCGACGGAGGAAACCAGATCAAATCGGGAGATTATTTGAAACCCTTAGTTCGAGTCTTCAACAGGTAAGGGGAGCTTACCTGAGGGATTTTTCTCTATAACTATTTGTGTGTAGTGTGATTTATATGAATGATATGTGGTTGTGGTTATTTGTTTATGTGGCTTACGTTGTGTTGTTTATCTGTGTATCGGTGATTTATCTGCTTTTAATTTATTTAATTATTTGCAGTAGTATATTATGTTGTTATGATGCATGATCTGCCTGGTGATATAATTATGATGATGTTGTTGAATGATGAATGTTGAATGTTGTTTGAGAGGCCTGACAGTGGTCAGTGCACAACCGATTAATCAGATAAAAGATTTAATAAGTTGTGAAAATTATATTCAACGTTTTATGGGAAATGTTGGAATATAATAATGGTGGAAAATATTATTTTGGAAAAATAATGAGTTTTTGAGAACTATTATTATTTTAATAATTTATCAGTGTAAAAGAAATTTGTGAGTCACGGTGAGAGCGTAACCGTGAAATTTTTTTAGTACTGCTAATTTTTATGGAAGAAATTCCGAAATATTATAAAAAGTTATTTTGAGAAATTAATATTCAAAAATACTTTATAAAAATAAAAATAAAAATAATAAAATAATAATATAAAATAAAAAGTCAAAGTTTGACTTAAAAAAAAATATATTTTCTTGGAAAATGATTAACGATGGCAAGTTTTGAAAGTATTTACGGTGAAAGTTTAAAAATAGCAGTACTTGTTTTGAGAAGAGGTTTAATCGGAATTGATTTAATTTTTAAAGCTGAAGTTTCAGTAAAAGAGTTTTCAAGTAGAAATGATTTTCTGTAAATGAGTTTTACTAAACGACGATATAGAACTTAGTAACCGAGATGTCGGGGTGCTAGTGTTCTTATGACGTTGTCTTATTTTGGATTTGTTTTTCACAGACAAAAACGATATAAAACGATGATATGGAACTTAATAACCGAGACGTCGGGGTATTAAGGTTCGTTGTGTTGTAGACTGGGTATCTACTTAAAGAAGTTAAAACGTTTTGAAATGTTTTCTATTACCACGAACCTAAGACTGATTGCAACGGTCTAAGGGCTTCGTGATTGAGCACTCGGACTTTGAGGTCCTGTGTTGTTAATAAAAGTTGTAAAGATGTTGAAAACGATGATGCTTTTGAGAGCATTCGATGTTGAAAATGATGATGCTTTTGAGAGCATTCAATGTTTAAAACGATGATAAGATGAAAGCTTTTGAGAGCTTTGATGTTTAAAAGTGATGATGGGTCGAAAGCTTTTGAGAGCTTTGACATATAAAGATATAGCACAAAGAAAAGTGTTGAGAACAAAAGGTTTTCTTGCATGCATTTGGAAGACGTGCCATGATCAAACGAGTGATTACCATGCGGCGTCATGGTAGATCATAAAGATGTTCTTATTGTGCCTAGTGGACAATGAGGCCCTATCTACGTTGTGACACCTGTGCCACGATGTTGGACAGTGTGTGATAGGTTTTATACGAGTGATTACCTTGCGGCGTCATGGTAGATCATAAAGATGTTCTTATTGTGCCTGGTGGACAATAAGGCCCCATCTACGTTGTGACACCTGTGCCACGATGTTGGACAGTGTGTGATGGGTTTTGGCTGTGCGCCTGTAACTATCGAGTCTGATCAACTCACCATGAGGTTGGAGATATCTCATGAGATTAGGTATGAATGTTAGATGATGTTTTGAAGTGTTCATGCATCGTTTTTCAACGTTGATGTTTGGGGTGTGAAACCCATTGATAAACGATGTGATATAATATGAATGAGTATGTTGTTATAAATATGTATATGTGTATGTGCCTTCTTTTGCGTTGCGCATTTAGTTATGGTAATAAATCCGTATATTGGTGTCTCACCCTTACAACACATCTCAGAGACGTACAAGGGGTATGATCCCTACACGAAGAAGAAGGCTGTTTAGTTGGAAGCATCTTTGTCTTTGCTCCAGTTGGCGGTAGTGTCTGTTAGTTACGACCAGCTTAGGTCCTATTATGTTTTGAAGATAAAACTGATGTTGATCTAGGTATGAACATATATGAGGCAGTATAGTTGTAAAATTTATATACATTGTGTTGTTAAGTGTGATTTGATTAAGTTGTTATTGTTATGAGGTTAAAAAGAAAAAAAAATTTATCACCATGTTTTGAAAAGATGAACGTTGAGAAAACATTATTTTCCGAAAGTAACAAGCAAATTAAGTTTTATTTCCGCAAACGGGTAACCATGTGATGACCGAGTTTAGGGTGTCACATACACTGTCGGATAATCCACCTCAATCACATGTGACCAATGCTCAAACAGCTATTGCAATTGTTCACACGACCCCTTTGTGTCAACCACTCAAACAACTATTGCAGTTGTACACAGATACATAACCACTCAAACAACTATTGCAGTTATGTACAGAGTCACTTGTGCAATAACCACTCAAACAGCTATTGCAGCTATGCACAAGTATTATCCGACCTCGTATGATAGCCACTCAAACAGCTATTGCAGCTTAGTCATACGACCCCTTGTGACAACTATGCAACCATTGTTGTAGTCATACACATGGTAACTCATTGGTCCACACAAAACACAATGATCATAACACATGGCACGTCTGCCAAAAATGCATGAGAAAACTTTTATTCTCATTTTGTTTTCTTTGTCGTAATCATCTTTCCTTGTTGAATCACAAAGCTTAACGACCATGCTTAATTTCTTATTAAGACTTTCCCCTTAAACAAACACAGGACACACAACCCAAATGTTTTAAACTCCACACAGGACACACAGTCCGAGTGCTCAATCACGAGGCCCTTAAACAGATGCACCAGTCTTAGGCTTGCGGATATGGAACTCACACTTTCCACATCAACTTAGGACACACAGTCCACAACATCATTTCAGGACACTCAGTCTAATGACACAGATCCCTGATCTACATGTCCATACAACACTAGAACCCCGACGTCTCGGTTTCTAGGTTTATTTATCTGCTTGTAAAACATTTCACTCAGTGAAAAACAAATACAAAACAAAAGCTCCGAAAACTCATCCAAGTTTAACGGAATAATTTCACTGAATAAAATTATTTTTACAGAAATCCCTTTTTCTGTTAAAACGTTAATAAAATCTGAAAATCATTGATAAATTTATTTCATTTCTAATTGTTTCACTTCAAAAATTAATTCTCAATAAAAGGTCAACTAAATTTTTTTTAATAATAATAAAAATTAATAATTTAATTTCGAATAACTAAATATTTAATATTAAATAATATTAAATAAATAATATTAAATAACTTGTATCACTTCTCTGTCAGAAGTAATTATTCTGACTGCTATAAAATATTATTTTAGGAACTTATTCACTTTAAATAACATTTTATAATAAAATTGAATTTATTTTATAAAAATTAGAGCCTGTGAAAAACTTCACGGTTTCGCCCTTACTATTGCTTATTTACACAGTTTCCACAAAATATTATTAAAATAATAATTTTTTTCATTTTTCTCAAAATCTCCCAAATTAATCCCTCTGATTAATTATCCAAGCTTATTAAGTTTTTTATCCTTAATTAAAATTTTTAACACTGACCAATGTCAGGTTACTCAGTCCAACACTCAACAGCAGATAAATTCCAACCATATAATAGCATGGCATATATCAATTCATGACATGCATCACAATTATAATATAAACAAATAATTATAATCATGTAATTCCACACATCACATCAATTCAGTTACTCAGATAAACATCACATCAATCTAGCAATTTATAGTAAATAGTACAATATAGTAAAATATTTCATATAGAGAAAATTAATAAATGACTCCACAAATAAGCATGAGATTATCTTACACTCCTCAGGCATACCCCCCTTACCTCTTGAAGATTACACTACAGTTTCTGTTAATTTCCTGATCTCGATCTGATTTCTCTCCGTCAGCGTAAATCAGCTAACTCAGTTGTTTCCTTCAAACGAATTGCAACCAAAATAAATCAAATCAAACAACAATACACTTGGATCATGGACGTTAGGGTTCGGCTTCCACCAATTTTCTAGGTTAGGAAAATTAAAATTTGGTTAACTTAACGATTAATGATCCATAAGTTACTTAAGCATGATTAATCACTTAAACCAAGATTATGAACCAAGAACATGAACTAAAACTCATCTAGTTCTAAGAACTAGGGTTAGGTTTTATCAAGCTTTATAGGCTAGAAATTTTAAAATTTCTTCAACTCTTGGATTTAATCAACATACAAAACTTAGAGTTGGATTCAAGTGTTATACAAACAACTTTTGAATCACAAAACCATCAAGTGCTCATACCTAGGGTTTCAGTTTTGATTGAAATCAACAGGTTAAAGTTTTATTTTTGATCTTCTATATACTTGAATACAAGAACTATCAAGATACTAGAGGATTAAATCATGAATCAAGACATGAAAATGAAACAAAACCTAAGAACACAACATTGACCTAGGTTCGGCCAAGTCCAGAAATTAGGGAAAGAAATTTCTCATGATATTATGCTTATATATGATGAAAATAGAGATGATTATAAGATCATAGCCATTGGTTTCATGTCAAAAGGATTTTTCTAGAATTAGTTATGAATTTTTGAATCTAGTTCCATGAACTTGAAGTAAATGAATAACATGTTGATCTAAGCCATGAATCTACAAAAGTTGTGAAGAGAAATGATTTAAATGACAAGAGAAGAAGTTATTACCTCTTGATGATTCAAGGAAAGCAAGATTTGGATGATGTTCTTCACAAATTTCTCATGGTGTTCTTGAGAAACTTAGAGAAGAAGATGAACATGATGAGGGTTTAGAACAGTTTTATTAATTTGGGTATATCTCTCAACATACTTGTCCGTTTTGGATGATCTTTATGTAGTTGGAAATAAGAGAGAAATATGAACAACTTTCATGTTGAAAGTTTTTCGAGATTCAGAATATAAAATGGTCATAATTGCTAGGCAAAATCTGACGAATTATGAACAATTTTGAATGTTCTTGAAGTTCTTAAGGCAAACTAAGAACTTGAAGAAATGGAAAATGGAAGAAAAATGCCCAAATGAAGAAGACAAGTTGGAGCCGTGTAGTTTGGGTTGGATTTGGTCAAAGTTCTCAATGGCATTGGCTTGTAATTGTCATAAAAAGACAAGGGTAAAATGGTCATTTCATAGCAAAAATCCCCTTTGCCATAAATGCGCCATTATGGCCATTATGACTCGGATAAGCTCGTCATAAATGCTTGTCAAGTCGGTCAAATCCATCATATCAGCTCTGTTGCCGACTCCTTGGTTCATCTGGCGCAAGCTTTTCCTAGAGATATCTCGACATATACGCCCGCAACAAATATAATATTTTAATTTTTTTTACCAAAATTTTCAAAACTTCCAGTATCGTATTAAATACGATAAAAACATTTTTCATCACATTCACGAGTTAAAATTAGGTTTTCTGAGCAGTAAACTTTTACTGTCAGTGAAGACACAAAACGGCAGACCGACTTCCGTCTGAATTTTCAACCAAAAACTTCCCCGTAACCTTATGAAAATAAGTATAATAACGAAATGACCTTGGTTTATCCAAAATCATTTTCTAAGTCTAGGATAAAAATATATATTTATATATTTATTACCGATATTACAAAGCAGCGAAAATCGGGGTGATACATTACTACCCCACTAAAAAAAAATTCGTCCTCGAATTTTCGTCACTCAAACTAAACAGAATTTTGTAATCTCTTCTTAACCTTAAGATTTTACATTGCCCTTCACATCGCTTCATTCCTCTTATTCCATATCACAATTCATTCTTATGTCATTTCTACATATCCGTACTATCCTCAAAATTTTATCAGAGTCTATCAAATCATCTAACTCTGAATATTATCACTAATACCAACAATATCTACACATCACCACGTATCAACTCCCTACTCAAAATATTTAATCATAGTCTTAGTTTCTCTTGATTATAATTCACCACTTCAATTTGATATTACCTAACACATCTCATCCTTAAAATAACTTCATTGCATATCTTAAGGCAATTAAACCAAAAGGGATTATAGAATGGAATTATCTAATCCTTAACTTTCGAACTTTTCTATCAACTTAATTTTACTCAAGAACTTCTCTTTTCCGTTCACATTCAACTTAGGTAACACTACCATAGACATCTTTATGTAATTTCTTCCAATCATACGATTAAATCTTAACGATGATCATTTCATCATTATCCTAATTCCTTTAGCAAACTCTCCCTCGATCATAATAACATCTACCGAAATTATCTTACTTACTGATCTTACTTCTGAAAATTCTCAGATTACTAATCACATCTACACCTCAATAAAAATCCACTCACCTCTTGTCGTACTTAGGTATTACACTTACTCTCAGCTAACCTTCTAAGGATCAATTTCTTTCTTACTTATCCATCTAACTTAGGATGATAAGCTGAACATTAACTTTAACTTGAATCTTAACACTAGTTGCAACTTTGCCCAACACTCAAAGTAAGTTTTTCGAGCTTTACTCAGAACGATGTTGGAAGATTCTTTATCAGGTTGGATCAGTCCTCTGATACATACCTCTGTTAGTTTTTCCATTACACCGTGGACCTAAGAAGGTAAAAAGATGTCGATTTCATCAACCTACTCCCAATACTTTGAAAAGAGGTTTTCAAGACAAGAAATTTCTTGATTTTGCTTTCACAAGAAAGCACAAAAAAATAATTTGACCAGTCTGAAAGATACTAGTGTCCAATATGTAAAAAGATTCTTCAATAGGCTCGTGAGTGTAAAAATGCATGGCCAATACATGTTTACAAACATGACTCTAATAAAGTTTCTTCCTTCACAAGAACTTTACTACTCAACGATTTAAAAGAACATCAGTCCGACAAAATTTAGACTGGATCACTTCCACCAAAAGTAAAAGTGAATTGACTAAGTCTCATCAAGAAACTTCTTTTATCATAAAAGTGTCTATCCTGAACAAAAATAGGATAATTCCCACATATAAAATTCAACAAAAATTGGTTCATCGAGGGGTTTTGAAACGATCGCATCATATGATAAGGAATAAACAAACAACTCAAATGTTTCACACAATCTATCGAGAAAAGAAAAAAAATTGCATCGCACCTGAATTTAAAAGTTCAGTTAAAGGATTATCAACGATGTCAAAACTACCTTAAATGAGATCGTCAGAATTTGAAACTTCGTCACCACTCATGGTATAAACTCTCCCCTTAGCCGTTGGTTAATTGGTTCTTGTTTTATTGAAAATTGGTCCACGCCTTGGTGCATTACAATCCTTTGATAAGTGTCCTATTTGATCATAATTAAAACATTTCCTTTCTTTAAAAGGGCAGTGATTTGCCATGTGACTTGGATCGCCACATTTGAAACATCTCCTGCCTTGGCCTTGGCTTTGGTTCCTTTGGCCTCTACTACCTGATACAGAAATAACTGGACGATATAGTTGTTGGTTCTGGTCATTTCTTGGTGGTCGGAAATATGGTTTTCTCTGGATTTGCTTCTCCTCCTTATTCTGATTTTGAAACTGGTTCTTGATTCGAGAGGGTCCTCCAACATTCCCTCCATTATCTCTCCCTTTCCTCATCAGTTCTACTCTTCTACATTTCTCAACTAAAGCTTGGAAATTCTTGATTTCCAGTGGTAGTACCGACTCCTTGATTTCAAATCATAGTCCGCCTTCAAACCTTTCACACTTCCAATCTTCATCCGGGTTATTTTGGAAGAAGCGAAAATACTTGGCAAGTGACTCAAATTTTGCCGCGTATTCCCCAACAGACATATCCTCCTGCTGCAGACGTAAAAATTCATGCTCTTTTTCAGCTCGAGCACTCTGAGGAAAATACTTGTTCAGAAACAAGTTACGAAATATATCCCAAGAAATCTCCTGATTTTCTGCTTCTAACAGTTGCTTAATGCCCTTCCACCAATACTCAGCATCTCCAAACAGCAGATAAGTAGCATAAAGCACCTTCACTCCTTCTGGACTGTGAATCAACTCAAATATTTTCTCTATTTCCTGAATCCACAAATCAGATTTTGTAGGATCCACATCTCCATGAAATTGTGGAGGATTCTGGCGTCTAAAAGCAGTAAGACCTCTGCCCTCAACAGCCTGTTCCGCTCGAAGTTGTTCCTGTAAATTCTGGGTAACCATTGTAGTAGTTTGTTGTGCAATAGCAACAGCAACATCTGCCATGGCTTGTGCAGCATAGTCCATGCCTCCGGCTTCCTCATAGTTCTCTTCGAAGTTACCACGGCCGTTAACATGACCACCTCTACGGCCTCTGCCACAGCCGCGTCCTCGTCCACCTTCTGGTTCCATAACTGACCTACGAGACGCAATCAGTTAAATGGCATCCAGAAACTGAAACGTATACTTACGTGTTTAAAACCATTACTTCTAAGAAGCAATTCAATCAATGTACCATCTACTATCCATGGTTTCTCATAACTTCTTATCCATATCAAAATTAAAATCCATCAAAACACACCTTCTTGTGTGTCAACACACATTGTTTTGACAAGGAAACAATTCCAACAAGTTTCGACCAAAGATCATACAACAAAAACCTAACAAACCTATTCCCCAAGGTTTCCTGAAATACTCGACCAGCTCTGATACCACTAATGTGACATCCCAATTTCAGGGTATCACATTTACGTAACTTATTACGGAAATACACTCAATAAAATAGTGTTACTGGTTGCTTTCCGAAAAAAATATAATTTTCTAATTACTTATCCCTTTCAAAATCGGTGATAAATTTTTTTCGTTTTCTTTTACTCCATATACAACCCAATCACCATTAAAATAGTATAAATAGGTATCATAAGAATTTTACACTTAGACCTTCACATAACAGGTCATCTCCCGAAATCATAACATAAGAAATTTTCTAATTACTTATCCCTTTCAAAATCGGTGATAAATTTTTTTTGTTTTCTTTTACTCCATATACAACCCAATCACCATTAAAATAGTATAAATAGGTATCATAAGAATTTTACACTTAGACCTTCACATAACAGGTCATCTCCCGAAATCATAACATAAGAAAATAATTCTAATTACTTATCCCTTTCAAAATCGGTGATAAATTTTTTTCGTTTTCTTTTACTCCATATACAACCCAATCACCATTAAAATAGTATAAATAGGTATCATAAGAATTTTACACTTAGACCTTCACATAACAGGTCATCTCCCGAAATCATAACATAAGAAAATAAAGATGTAATCGTACCGTAGTGGTAATCTGGAATTACAACTCAAAAGAATGATTCTCAATAGCCAAACATCCAGACTAACCAAGTACCACTACTTTATAAGACACCAAAAGTCCTATAGCTGGTCAGTACTAATAATCACTGTTGGGAAGACCACCATAGTTCTCCCAACCTATCGAAATATCTGGTGAGGATACCTCTACTTCCAAAACTATGGAAGTATCAAAACATATAAGTTCCTACTCTACAAGAAAACCGGTAAGAAATCAGAGAGGTGGTAAAGATATCTCCACTGTCAAAGTCTGGTACGTACTTGATGTAGGTACTGAATCATCACCCTCGTGATATTCCCACTAACGAATACTTCTTCAAGCATCTCTTAGTTAAGTCCTCGAACGACTTAGTGAATTCTTCGCTTCATCCGTACTAGTGTACCAAAGTACTACCTTAGTCTAAAATAAACCTAATATATTTGTAAGGGTGAGTTTCCAATATATGAGTTTTAATAAGACAACCCCATGCACGACTCTCAAATAGCATATACCAAATATTCACAAAATAATAACATTAATTCAAACAGTAGAATGATTTAATTCACAGGGCTTCATACCCGGCAGTCATCGTCATTTTATAAAAATGCATGACACTTCTATATTCAATCTCTATTTTGATACCTAATCTCCGTAGATCCCACAACTTTCTGTTTCGTTTCAAGCTGATCAGGCTCCGCACATGGCACATTGTAAAAACGAACAAAACAATGCCCAAGAAACCTCAACCTCATGTGACCATTGCTCAAACAGCTATTGCAACTGTTCACATGACTCCTCTGTGACAACCACTCAAACAGCTATTGCAGTTGTACACAGATACACTGTCGGATAATCCACCTCAATCACATGTGACCAATGCTCAAACAGCTATTGCTATTGTTCACACGACCCCTCTGTGGCAACCACTCAAACAACTATTGCAGTTGTACACAGATACATAACCACTCAAACAGCTATTGCAGTTATGTACAGAGTCACTTGTGCAATAACCACTCAAACAACTATTGCAGCTATGCACAAGTATTATCCGACCTCGTATGATAGCCACTCAAACAGCTATTGCAGCTTAGTCATACGGCCCCTTGTGACAACTATCCAACCATTGTTGTAGTCATACACATGGTAACTCATTGGTCCACACAGAACACAATGATCATAACACATGGCACGTCTGCCAAAAATGCATGAGAAAACTTTTATTATCGTTTTGTTTTCTTTGTCGTAATCATCTTTCCTTGTCGAAGCACAAAGCTTAACGACCATGCTTAATTTCTTATTAAGACTTTCCCCATAAACAAACACAGGACACACAGCCCAAATGTTTTAAACTCAACACAGGACACACAGTCCGAGTGCTCAATCACGAGGCCCTTAAACCGATGCACCAGTCTTAGGCTCGCGGATATGAAACTCACACTTTCCACATCAACTTAGGACACACAGTCCACAACATCATTTCAGGACACTCAGTCCAATGACACAGATCCCTGATCTACATGTCCATACAACACTAGAACCCCGACGTCTCGGTTTCTAGGTTTATTTATCTCACTGAATAAAATTATTTTTACAAAAATCCCTTTTTTTGTTAAAACGTTAATAAAATATGAAAATCATTGATAAATTTATTTCAATTGTAATTGTTTCACTTCAAAAATTAATTCTCAATAAAGGTTAACTAATTTTTTTTAATAATAATATGAATTAATAATTTAATTTCGATTAATTAAATAATTAAATAATTAATATTAAATAATATTAAATAAATAATATTAAATAACTTGTATCACTTCTCTGTCAGAAGTAATTATTCTGACTGCTATAAAATATTATTTTAGGAACTTATTCACTTTAAATAACATTTTATAATAAAATTGAATTTATTTTATAAAAATTAGAGCCTGTGAAAAACTTCACGGTTTCGCCCTTACTATTGCTTATTTACACAGTTTCCACAAAATATTATTAAAATAATTTCCTGATCTCGATCTGATTTCTCTCCGTCAGCGTAAATCAGCTAACTCAGTTGTTTCCTTCAAACGAATTGCAACCAAAATAAATCAAATCAAACAACAATACACTTGGATCATGGAGGTTAGGGTTCGGCTTCCACCAATTTTCTAGGTTAGGAAAATTAAAATTTGGTTAACTTAAGGATTAATGATCCATAAGTTACTTAAGCATGATTAATCACTTAAACCAAGAACATGAACTAAAACTCATCTAGTTCTAAGAACTAGGGTTCGGTTTTCTCAAGGTTTATAGGCTAGAAATTTTAAAATTTCTTCAACTCTTGGATTTAATCAACATACAAAACTTAGAGTTGGATTCAAGTGTTACAAACAACTTTTGAATCACAAAACCATCAAGTGCTTATACCTAGGGTTTCGGTTTTGATTGAGATCAATAGGTTAAAGTTTGATTTTTGATCTTATAAATACTTGAATACAAGAACTATCAAGGTACTAGAGGATTAAATCATGAATCAAGACATGAAAATGAAACAAAACCTAAGAACACAACATTGACCTAGGTTCGGCCAAGTCTAGAAATTAGGGAAAGAAATTTCTCACGATCTTATGCTACTAGATGATGAAAATAGAGATGTTTATAAGATCATAGCAATTGGTTTGATGTCAAAAGGATTTTTCTAGAATTTGTTATGAACTTTTGAATCTAGTTCCATGAACTTGAAGTAAATGAAGAACATGTTGATCTAAGCCATGAATCTACAAAAGTTGTGAAGAGAAATGATTTAAATGACAAGAGAAGAAGTTGTTACCTCTTGATTATTCAAATAAAGCATGATTTGGATGATGTTCTTCAAAAATTTCTCATGGTGTTCTTGAGAAACTTAGAGAAGAAGATGAACATGATGAGGGTTTATAACAGTTTTAGTAATTTGGGTAAATCTCTCAACATACTTGTCCGTTTTGGATGATCTTTATGTAGTTGGAAAGAAGAGAGAAATATGAACAACTTTCATTTTGAAAGTTTTTCTATATTCAGAATAGAAAATGTTCTGAATTGCTAGGGAAAATCTGACGAATTATGAACAATTTTGAATGTTCTTGAAGTTCTTAAGGCAAACTAAGAACTTGAAGAAATGGAAAATGGAAGAAAAATGCCCAAATGAAGAAGACAAGTTGGAGCCGTGTAGTTTGGGTTGGATTTGGTCAAAGTTCTCAATGGCATTGGCTTGTAATTGTCATAAAAAGACAAGGGTAAAATGGTCATTTCATAGCAAAAATCCCCTTTGCCATAAATGCACCATTATGGCCATTATGACTCGGATAAGCTCGTCATAAATGCTTGTCAAGTCGGTCAAATCCATCATATCAGCTCCGTTGCCGACTCCTTGGTTCATCTGGCGCAAGCTTTTCCTAGAGATATCTCGACGTATACGCCAGCAACAAATATAATATTTTAATTTTTTTACCAAAATTTTCAAAACTTCCAGTATCGTAGTAAATACGATAAAAACATTTTTCATCTCGTTCACGAGTTAAAATTAGGTTTTCTGAGCAGAAAACTTTTACTGTCAGTATTCCCGATTAATTATAAGCGAAACCACTACTACAAGCGAAACCACTACTACAGATACATGTCCCTATTCCCGAATTAAGCAAACGGGGTTAAGCCCTTCGTGAACTAAGCGAACACGAAATGTACACACGCGAATTAAGCAAACGCGATTAATTATAGGAACATGATATCACCGAAAATAATTCAACACAATACAATATACTCCTGAATTAAGCAAACAGAAATATAAAGCATGGCATTGAAAAGGGAAAAACATACAAAATAGGAAATACAAGAACCTCAAGTATCGTGGAAATCGATTACAATAGATTAATCCTAGAAACTTAGTTCTCCATGTAAAAAGCGAAAACACACAGAAAAATATGTAAAACTGTGGAGAAGCAAAAGTTGTTCATAATCTGCCCAGACGGCTATTTATAACATTCTGGAATTTTTTGCCCTCTCGCGAGGCGAAGCCTATCTCGCGACGCGATTCTTGTGAACAGTCTGCAACCTTTGGTATTCTCGCGAGGCGAACACACCTTCGCGAGGCGAGGAACTGAAGAGTCTTCTTATTACGCCCGTTATGAATATCAGGGGCCAACCGTGATGCTTTCTGACTTCCAGACTCGTGAGGCGAATGGATGCTCGTGAGGCGAGACTCTTCAACTTCGAAACTGCCACAGCCGTGACCTTTAACATGCATAAACCGTGCTGACTTTTGGTCTTCAGGGTTGGATTACTCGTGACGCGAGTCAAGTCTTCGCGAGGCGACACAGAAACCTTGCATTTTCCTGGAACAGTCAGCCTTCAGGGTCGCGAGGCGAGAGGAGTAGTCGCGGGGTGAACCAAAGAGGATGTCAATTTCACTGTTCTGCTGGCTTTCAGGTTCGCGAGGCGAGCAAAACTCTCGCGAGGCGAACCCCCTGTTTCTTTATTCTCTCAACTTCTACTTAACCTGAAAACAAAGAAATAACTATAAGTACATTATTTGACTCAAAACTGGATAATTTAACCTAAAACTACTTTAGAGACTCAAAACCTTTCTTGAAGACAATCTAATCTAATTCGGGTGAAAATAGGATATAATTTGCACAAAACCCTGGTCATACTAGCCATAAAACTAGATGAGCCAGAGGCTTATCAGGATTCATGTATAAGTTTTGAATATTATTTTACTAATAAAGCGGATCCATGATTTTTCACCCTTATTTTACCCCGTACCAGACTAAATTTAAAAGAAAAACAAAATTATGAAGTTTCAAACTACTTTGGGCATTCGAAAAGGTACTTGTGCATATAATAACTATGATTTTTTTTTCCTTTCATGGTTTACTAATGTGTATGGGTCCTATGGGATGTTTTTGATAGAACACATGACACTGTTTGATCCATGTAGTCAAGTCTACCGAGTGGGAAAAGACTTTGATTGTTTATTATTGTTGTACTATTGTGTCTAGGATGATCTTGGATTAAATGGTCTTTTAATGTAGCATAATTTGTCATTTTATTTTTAAAAAATAAATCATCTCTAGCAGTCTCATAAACTAGATCTCAGTTGTTCACTTGTTTTAATTTTGCCCCTCATCTTACGTTACTATCTCAATTAGAAATATCATCTCTTATTGAGCTTCTTCTTGAGTATGAGGCATGCAAATTAACTTGAATGGGCTCCTGCTGGGACATGTTTACGTCTGTTTGGTTTCTGATATCCTTTATAACACATGTCCTGGTATGTTTTGTCTCATCTAAACTTGGTTGTTACATTGGCAGGTTCTGTTAAAGATGTAGTGGTGGGTGAGGAGCGTATTGCTCAGTACTTACTAGCAGTTTTAAATATCCGGGGGACTCCACTTCACTGGATGTGACACCCTAATCTCGGGTCATCACATGGTTACCCATTTGCGGAAATAAAACTTAATTTACTGGTTGCTTTCGGAAAATAATGTTTTCTCAACGTTTATCTCTTCAAAATATGGTGATAATTTTTTTTTTCTTTTCCTCCTTATTTTAACCTCATAACCACAACAACGTATTCAAATCACACTTAACTACATAATGTATACAAGTCCTCCAACTATACTGCCTCATATTTTTCTCACATAAATCATAATCAACTTTATTCTTAAAACATAACATTACCTAAGCTGGTCGTAACTAACGGACACTACAACCGACAAAAACAGCACAGCATGCCTCGAACTAGACAACCTTCGTCTTCTTGTAAGGATCATACCCCTCGTACAACTCTGATATGGTTGTAAGGGTGAGACGCCAATATATGGATTTATCACCATAACTAAATGCACAACACAAAAGATTGCACATACACATATACATGTCTATAACAACGTACTCATTCATATTATATCACATCATTTATCAATGGGTTTCACACCCCAAACATCAACGTTGGAAAACTATGCATGAACACTTCAATACATCTTATAAACATTCATACTTAATCTCATGAGATTTCTCCAACCTCGTAAACCTCGTGATGAGTTGACCAGACTCAATTTCCACAGGCATACAGCCACAGGCACGCCCATCGCACACTGTCCAACATTGTGGCACAGTGATAACAATCTGAGATGGGGCCTCATTGTCCAAACCCTGGGCACAATGAGAACATCTTTGTATGATCTACCCTGACGCCGCAAGGTAATCCCTCTTTTGATTATGTCACGTCAGCCAAATGCATGCAAGAAAACATTTTATTCTCAACACTTTTCTTTGTGCTATATCTTTGTTTGTCAAAGCTCTCAAAAGCTTACGACTTAACATCTTTTGAAACATCTTTACATCTTTTATTGACAACACAGGACCTCAAAGTCCGAGTGCTCAATCACGAAGCCCCTAGACCTTGCAATCAGTCTTAGGTTCGTGGTAGTAGAAAACAACTTAAAACGTTTTAACTTCTTTAAATAGATACCCAGTTTACAACATAACGAACCTTAATACCCCGACGTCTCGATTATTAAGTTCCATATCTTTGTACATCATTTTACATCGTTTTACATCTTTCACATCGTATTACATCTTTTACATCTTTTTACATCTTTTACATCATATTACATCTTTTACATCGTTTTACATCTTTTACATCTTTTTCTGTCTGTGAAAAACAAATCCAAAATAGGATAACGTCATAAGAACACTAGTACCCCGACATCTCGGTTACTAAGTTCTATATCATTCTTTACGTCATTAAGTAAAACTCATTAACCGAAAATTCTTTCTACTTGAAATTCGTTTATAAAACGTCAATTCATAGAAAATCCACTTTTCCTTTGGAAACACATTTTTTTTCCAAAATAACGTCAAATCATCAACAACTTCTTTTTATTGAAACTTCAACTCTAATAAATCAATTCAAATTTAATCTCTTTTCAACATAAGTACTGCTGTTTTTAAACTATCACCGTAAATAATTTCGAAACTTGCCGTCGTTTAGCATTTTCAAAGAAAACGTCTTTAAGTCAAACTTTGACATTTCTTTTAAAATAATTTTCTTATATAATAAATAAGGTCTTTTCGAATATCAATTTAACAAAATCCCTTTTTATAACATCTCGGAATTTCTTGTGCAAAAATTAGCAGTACTAAAAAAATTTCACGGTTACGCTCTCACCGTGACTCGTAAATTTCTTTTACACTAATAAATCCTTAAAATAATAATATTTCTCAAAACTCATTATTTTTCCAAAAATCATATTTTCCTCTACTATTATATTCCAACATTCCCCATAAAACGTTGAATATAACTTTCACAGCTTATTAAATCTTTTATCTCATTAATCGGATGTGCACTGACCAATGTCAGGCCTCTCAAACAACATTCAACAACATCATCATAGTTCTATCACCAGGCAGATCCTGCATCATAACAACATAATATACTACTACAGATAATTAAAAGCAGATCAATCACCGATACACAGATAAACAACACATCATAAACAACATAAACAATTAATCACAAACCACATATAAATCATATAAGCCACACTAAAAGCAAATAGTTATAGAGAAAATCCCTCAGGTAAGCTCCCTTTACCTCTTGAAGACTCAACTAAAGTTTTCAAACAACCTCCCGATTTAATCCGGTTTCCTCCGTCGGCTTTAGGTCAAACCAACCCGATTGATTCCTTCAAACGAATTGCAACCAAAATAAATCAAATCAAACCACAACATACTTAGCTCATGAGGGTTAGGTTTCGGCCAAAGGCTGACTTTTATGTTTCAAAATCCTTAAAATTGCTAATCATGATTAAGTCATAGATTAATGGTCCTTAATTAACCTAAATCATGGATTAGTGACTAAACAACTAAGTTTCAAACTCAAAACTTCCAAACTCTTCTATACCAAGATTCGGCCTCAACATGTTCATAGGGATAGGGTTCTTAATTTAATAAATCAACTTGGATTTATTAAACATACATACTAATAGCTTGATTACTAAGATCATTAATGAAAACTTTGAACAAAACTCATCTAGTTCCAAGAACTAGGGTTTCGGCCTTGATGAAATCAATATGTGAGAGTTTGATTTTTTTTTTATCTTCTATATACTTGGATACAAGAACTATCAAGGTATTTGAAGATTGAATCATGAATCAAGACATGAAAATGAAACAAAACCTATGAACACAACATTGACCTAGGTTCGGCCAAGTTCAGAAATTAGGGAAAGAAATTTCTCATGATCTTATTCTTATATATGATGAAAATAGAGATGATTATAAGATCATAGCAATTGGTTTCATGTCAAAAGGATTTTTCTAGAATTAGTTATGACTTTTTCAAAGTTCTAGGGTTAGAAACTTTAAAGTGATGAACAACTATGATATAAGCCTTGAATAAAGAAACTTGCTAAAGAACATAGGCATGATTAAGAAAGAATATTAGGATTTACCTCTTGAAGATCAATGATAAAGGAAATCCAAGAAACTTGCTTCACAAACTTATCACTAAAGAACTTATGAACTTAGGGTTTTGAACAAAAAGGCATTAGAAACTAAGTGAAAAGTGAGAGTATGGTATTTATAGAGCTTGATTACACCACTCTTGTAAGGATATATAGATGATGAGTTGTCTTTCTAAAAGGATTAAAATGCAAATACTTCCTAGGGACCATTTTGCAAAGATTCCAAAAGTTTAAGGACTAGTTTGCAAATTGTCATTAAATTGTCATGATGACTTTTTGCCACAATAAATGTGGTCTTATCTTGATTACTTTTGGGCTGATTTTTGTCATAGATCTTTTAAGACAAATCGAGAAGGTTTGAGAAGATCAAAGAATGATATAGAACAAAGTGGAAGAATGTAGAATAATGTGGAAGATTGTTGAATATTCTAGAAAATTCTTAACTCATCCAACAACAAATGAGGGCAGCCATCAATCCCTCATGGGATTTCACACGGGCTTATCAAATTTGGGCTTGGTTTCATTTTTGTGGGGCCCACTTGAAGATTTAAGCATTAAGCTTAAGATAGGAAACTTATATGGCTTCAAATGGGCTTTATGAAACTTAAGTCATGGGTAAGGAATTTGGGCCTCAAAGCCAGGGTACTCTATGGATTTGGAACAAGGATTCTAGCCCAATTCACTAGAAAAAACTTAGAAACTAACTCAGGGACAAAAGGGTAATTAACAGAAAGTTCAGGGACTTAAGCGTAAAATTCATAAATTTTCACTTTAACCCTGAAAAACCTTCTAGACTTAAAAATATGATTCATCCCCATGAATCATCTCAAAATCCTATGTTAAACTCTTTATCGGCTCTTAGAAACTCCAAAATCCCCTCCGTCGTCTACCCGATTACGTATTCCGCCCGTAAAACGTAAATTATTTTTTTTTTCTGAAAAAATTCTAAAAATACACTCTTGTAGGAAATAAAATAAAAATCTTAAGTCTTTCGTTCATGAATTAAAATTAGGTTTTCTGAGCAGTAAACTTTTACTATCAGTGAAAACACAGAAAACGGCAGACCGGTTTCCGTCTGAATTTTCAACCCACAAACTTCCCCGTAACTTATGAAAATAAGTATAAAAAGGAAATGACATTGGTTTATCCAAAATAATTTCCTAAGTCTCGGATAAAAATATATTTTTATATATTTATTACCAATATCACGAAGCAGCGAAAATCGGGGTGTTACACTGCAAGCACCTAAATAACCGGAGAATAGATGGGATTGAATATGATGCCGAGGAAAAACTTGAATATAGTCTGAAAAATCTCAAGCCAAAGAGAAAAAATCTGCCAGATAGATCTGACTTGGTATATGTAGAGGTAACAACTAACAAGGAGCATTTTTCTGTAGTTTTTCTTCTATGCATTATGGAATATTATGCTTCTAACTTGATGCTGTAAATTTTCACATCTTTGTTGACAAAATCCAAATTGGATCACAGCCTTAAAATTTAAACCCGTTTGATTGGGAAAACTTTTGCTTAAGATGTTTTGATATTTGATTCTGGTTTACCATGTTAATCCCGAGTTGTTTCATCGTTTATTTTTTTTTTCTTGAATGATTTTAGGTTATTACACCATCAGTAAACCATACGCTGCTACCAATTGACAGACAATTAAAACTTTTTTACTCGTAGGAAAGAACCTTTTCTATAAATGCTTCGCAATACTTTTGTTACTCGTGTTGGGGATATCTACTGATCTTACATCTCTTTTGTTTATATTGGCTAATGGCTAATGATTACACTGTCTTGTTGAAGCTAAAAGGACGCTCTTGATTTATATGTTCTTACTTTTGTCTACAATTGCAAATAATTTGATGTGCTTTTAGAAGGATTGACCATCTCCTTTCTTCAATTCTACATCGTTATGCATCTTAAGTTGTCAGGACCAAGAAAGGTTTTATTGAATCATGTTTCATTGTTTTCTCACATTTGATGTTGCAGCTTGTGTTGATGGCACTTAAGACTGTATATCAAAGTGAACTGCAATGCTGTTATTTTGGTTTCCTTTTTGTTTGTCTTTCTTGACCTTCTTTTATTCTTAATACATTATAGGATCTTGTAATGAAAGTTCAGCATGCACTATATTTGACACTAACAGAGTTCAATGGCAACGTAGAAGATGAGAGTGACTTAGAGGGCCTTATTGACCAGCAGTTTGATGCACTGCAGAAGGCATTGAAGATACCTCACAGGGCTTCAGAAGCACGGTTGATGGTATCCAAGAAGCTTCTTACTCTATTCAGGACTGGTAAACTTGGACCTTTCATTCTTGATGATGTCCCCGATGTCAAGACTGTATCATAAACATAAGTTGATGCTTCCTTTCTATTGTATAAGATCTCCTACCTCTCAACCTTTTCTCATTTGTACCATATATATTATTCTAAATTTTGATATAACTTGGTTTTATATATATATATATATATATATATATATATATATATATATATATATATATATATATATATATATAATCTTTTGTTGTAACTTGCAATTCAATTTAGTAAGAGATTGAACTTCCTTCCTGTGATTCAAAGGAAGTGTCATACAATTTCTTTGGTCCCAGTTCTGTAACAATACCTGTGATTCAAAGACCTTCATGTGCTCAACAAAGCACTTGTCATGAAGCTAGGATGGTTATTAACTCATTATTTCAAAACCTGATGCTCTTTGGGTCCATGGGTTACGTAGTGAAGTATGAGTGTGATAACTCAATCATCCCCACTGTCAGGAGCGCTCACCAAGAGTCCAACGTTTTCGATTTGATGTATTGTAATGGGCTTTTTGCCCATCTTAACAAAATGCCAATGGTGCGCGCAAGTGGTGGTGTCTCTGTACCGTGTATTTATCAAGTTCTACAAAACCGGACCAACCATCGAACCGGTGAAGGCAGTGGTTCTAGGTTCAATGGTACAACCGAGGTTGAACCGGTTATAATTAAATAATATTATTTTAATTTTTAATATAATATTTGTAACAATATTAAACAAAAAAACAACATAACAACTAAAATTATTAAGCACAATTTTTTTTATTTTGAAATTAAAATTAATAAATATAAAGATATATGTTAAAATCATCTTCATAGGGAAAACTAATCCAAAATCTACATCCAGTCCACATATGTTAGAAAACAAAAGAATTGGGTTTTGGCTAGGATGACCCAAATCCTTTTATACTATTTTTTTTTTAGGAAACCGGTTCAGGCCGGTTCACTACCGGTTATGACCGGTTTTGAACCGGTTCTCCGGTTTTTCTACCGGTTCAATACAGGGACGGTTTTCCCTATAAACCGAACCGACCAAGGTCACGGTTCCCGGTTAACCCGGTCGGACCGGCCGGTCCGGCCCGGTTTTGAAAACCTTGGTATTTATAGCAAAAAGTCTCGATGTTAGAATTTTTTACACCTTTTAAGCTTTAACCAATTATAAATTCAGTTATGATTTTTGAACAACCCTTCCCCAGACAGCACATGGGGACACCATATTAGGGAGTGATGTTTTAACTTTGAAATACTTGAATAGATAGAATAAAATAAGGAGAATGTTAACCAGTGTCTTAAGAATATTGGTTAAGGATGTAAAAATAGAAATTTGACATTGGGACTTGGTGTTTTTATATTTTGAAGAAGGCTAAAATACCATTTTGGTCCCTTATCTTATTTTTCAGATTTAGTTTGGTCTCTTAATAGGTTCAATTTGGTCCCTTAATTTGTCTGTGTTGACCCAAGTTAGTCATCTCCATCAATAAAGTTAGTAACAATATTAAATGAGTTTCAATTTGGTCCCTTATGTTTTAAATGAGATTCAAATTGGTCCTTTAAATTGTTAACTTGTTTCAAATTGGTCATTTTGATTGTTAATGAGATTCAAAACGGTCCTTTAAATTGTTAGCAAGTTTCAATCTGATCCTCAAAGAGTTAACACCGTTACTGACTCATTGATGGAGATGACTAACTTAGGTCAACAAACACAAATTAAGGGATCAAATTGAACCTTTTAAAAGTTAAGGGGCTAAACTGAATCTAAAAATTAAGTTAAGGGACCAAATTGAACATTTTAAAAGTTAAGGGACCAAACTGAATCTAAAAAATAAGTTAAGGGACTCATTTTCAATGAACTGCTTTTTTGAGTTTCCTTAGCCAATATCCTTAGGATAATGGTTAGCATGTATAAAAATGTAAAAAAATATAAATATATGGTGTTGGGTGTTGATTTTTGTTGAATAAATATCATAACTCTTATAAATTATCTCATCATTAAAATTATTTGACTTTTATTATAACTACAAGTCATACATTTAATTCATTAAAATTTAATACTAAATATATAGAAATAACTTTGCTATCATCATTATTTGACAATAATAACTTTGTTAAATCAATTTATATGTCATATATAATATGCGTATGGTAAATTAAGTTCGACTAAAAATAAAATTATCAACATTTAGATTGGACATATATAGGTTTTATAATTATTATTTTTTGTATTTTGGTTAATATTTTGGCTATCGTTTTTATTCCTTTCACTATCGGGAATTAATTAATAAAAGAAAAATAAAATTCTCACTCTTTTTTTTCCCTCGTCCTCGTTGAGTATTTACCTTTTTGCCTTAGAAATAACAATAGATAGATAATCAATTGTTACAAAGTAAGTGTAAGAAGGAGTGTGAAATAGAACACTGAGAAAATCATTATTCTTAATAAAATAATTCTTAATTTACTTTAGTAGTGTTGTTATTATAAGACTAATTTCTCAAACATTGAATGTGGCTTGCTTATCATTGTACGTTTTTTTTAGAATCAATCCTAATTAGTTCTCTGGGCCGAATGGGTCCATCGGAGTATCCCACGACTTAGGCCCTTCGGGTACTAATCTCTGGTTCAACTGATTGAGTATGATTTTACCTCTTGGTTCTCAACCTCCCAATGGAGGTGATTCCACAAGGATTCGAACCCAGGTTCCCCAAGTCCTCCTCCTCATTGTACGTAACTATTAATCATGTTTTTTAGTAATTAAAAAAGCTATTAAAAGGATACATATTAAAAATACGTAGCTACTCTTTCGTTTGGCAGGTGGGGGTCTTTTCCAAATCCTTTGATCGAAGTGGAATAATCCATTTCGTTATCATGAATACTTTGTCTCTCGACTCTCTTCAAGTGTACCTATCACATGTGTAGTTTTAATGTAAGAGTGGGAGTCCCTCCCCTTTCCTCACAGCTTGTGGCATGACAACCTCTTGCTTACCTTTCGGAGTCAAATTTATGACACCACATATTGGATTCAAGTTGAAATACAAGTTTATTTTGATGAATTGAAAAGTAGCAATTGTTTCACTCGAAATGGAATACACAACAAAATGATAAGCAATTCTTGAGACTCTGTTTGTCCTTTGAGAAAAGGTGCAAATGGATAGTAATTCCACATTTAGCTCATGATTCAATTTAGAATATTTAAGTGGAAAATGTTAACGAGTGTCCTAAGGAATAAAAAAAAGAAAGTTTTACGTAAGGAATTTATGTATTTAATATTTTAAAAAATAAAATGCTTAGGGTATGTTTGATTTAGTTCTAATTTCCTGTTTTCATTTCCTAATTTCAAAACCAACTACAACAAAAATAATTACAACACTATTACTTTGTTTTTATTTTATTTTCTGTTTCCAAAGATTTGTACAACAAACGAAAAGTTATTTTCATTGTTTTCTGTACAAATATTTGGAAACAAGAGACATAATGAAAACCTTTTGACATTTGTATAACCATTTTTGTTGTAATTACTTCTAAATTTAGGAAATGAAAACAAGAAATGAAAATGCAAACCAAACAATAGGCCCTTAGTTTTCCAATGAAAAATTGCTTTTCTTGTTTCCTTAAAGAGTGTCCCAAGGGCACTCGTTAGTATTTAAGAATTGAGATTACTTTATGGTGATA
The DNA here is from genome assembly GCA_030762895.1 of Sophora flavescens. Lineage (NCBI taxonomy): Eukaryota > Viridiplantae > Streptophyta > Magnoliopsida > Fabales > Fabaceae > Sophora > Sophora flavescens. Next base: position 101,965,083 of record CM061070.1, read on the forward strand.
TTTAATTAGAATATTTTATGCTAACATAATAATCATTGTGTTGCCGTTAATTTTGTTGCTCAGAAGGGGGACTTAAAGGGAGATGAGCATGCTAACATTTCATAATTTGAATTATTGTAAGTTTTATATTTTTGGTGTTCTCTAACTTCCTCGACTTGTTGTCAGTTTTGCATAGCCATTTGGGGCTAGACAGTAATTCCATCAGAAAATTGAGATAGTTGTGTACACAAATATGCATTAATCCTCATAGGTAGAGCCGGTGAATATTGGACCATTTAATCACGTAAGGGAATTTTGTGCCGGTGAACAATGACAATATACCAATTATAAGTGACACGAGATAGTGGTAAAACTCTTCAATCCTCAAGTTAATATCAGAATCAAAATAAACATGATAGTAAAGGTGAAGAAAGTGGACATACCTTAAGTATTAATCCTAAATCAAAAATGTTATTTAGACATCAAAGCAGGATTGCTTGACGTCAAGTGTTAAACTTGATAGATGAGTTATGGATAACTCGTTAACTTACAACTTGATTAATGATGTACAAAATCTTGGTTAACACAACTCAGTGAATGGTTAATGAGTTATACCCATCTTTGTCTCACATTCTTGGTGTACCCATTAATCAAGTCCAATACTATATGTTATTGACCACAATTTTGAACGACATTAATCAGATATCACCGTGTTATGCTATTTTGATCTCCAAATAATATAATTGTTCTTATATATGGACTTATATAGAGGATGAGTCTCTTTAGGACATTAGACATGGTCACATGTTAATGAATAGTTATTTTAAATCAACGAATGACTAATAAGTATCAAGTAATCAAGCACCAATTGATGGAATATATTTTCAGTTTTCATGTTAGTTTTAAGCAATAGAATTAGAGCTCAAATAGATTGTGTAGTATGATGTATAATAAATAGCATGTAACATTATTCATATACAGCATCAAAGATGAATGCGTGAATGCGTCAAAAACTGAACACGGGAAATCCATTTCCAATAAGTAGTCCCCCCATCCCCCAAAAAAAAAAAAAATAAATGGCGTGTACAAATGAAAATTAAAGTCTATATATAAGGTAGAGCAATGGCTTTGATTGAGTATAGAGAGAGGAAACAGTGCACTAAGTAGCATCTGACACACGATGGGTGGTAGTGGTGTAGTCATGGTGTGGGAAGATCTAACAGTGGAGCTCCCTACAAAGAAGAAGAAGTTGCTTGGTGGTGTCACTGGTTTTGCTGAAGCTGGTAAGATCATGGCCATCATGGGTCCTTCTGGCTGCGGCAAAACCACCCTACTCGACTCTTTGGCAGGTCTTTCACTCTTTCTCTATCTCTTTATATCAAAAAAAAAAGGAGGTAATTTAAAGAAATTTCTCTAAATCAGATATGTGAAAAAAGTTATATACAATATGTATATGTGGGTTGGGTTAAGTTGCACCACTCATATTTTGCACCACCCATTACACCATCCATACACTACAAGAAAATCAGCTTTTAGCGTAGGCCAAAAGCCCACGCTACAAGGCAAAAGCCGACGCTAACGGCCACTTTAGCGTCGGCTTTGCGTCGGTGTCGTGGTCGACGCTAAAAGCCTCGACGCAACCTTTAGCCTCGCAAATGATGGCCGACGCTAAAATTAGTGTCGGCTAAGTGGCAGCAAAGACAATAGGGAATGACCGACGCTAACCTTAGCGTCGGCTTTAGCCGACGCTTTGTTAGAGCAGTTTAGCGTCGGCCATGGCCTTCGCTAAAATTAGCGTCGGTCATGGCCTTCGCTAAAATTAGCGTCGGCCTTAGCCCACGCTATTTCATATCATTTTAGCGTCGGCTTGGCCTTCGCTAAAATTAGCGTCGGCCCAGCCTTCACTAATTTACTTTGTTATAGCGTAGGCTTTAGCGTCGGCCTAGCCTATGCAAATAATTTTTTTTTTAAATTTTTTTTTATTAAGTAGCTATATAACAAACCTGGAAATAAAAAATAAAAAATATCCTTAATAAACAATAATAGCCCTGCTTTAGCACCGATATCCTTAATAAACAATAATAGCCCTGCTTTAGCACTTGCGGTACTCCAACCTTTTAACAAGTCTAACAGAGTCAAATAAAGCATAAAACTTGAAATATCACCCAACAAAAAAAAACATAATAGAACCAACTCTTTCTCCACTTACAACTCAAACCATTATAATACTTCTGTCTCAAGAACATCTTGTATAATTGTTGATGAACCAAAACTGCCCATGATAATCCACACAGTACATAACAAAGTAAATGAACACAAACTTCAAAGTACTTGAAAAGTAAATGCGAAATGTCTAAAGTAAAGGAAATCAACATCTGCGAGGGACCATGACATGGTGCCTAATCTAACGAATGGTCGTCAAGATCGTCATCATAATCAGGATGCGGACGACCCCGACTACTATTACGCTCTAAAGCTGCCATTCGCTCCATCATAGCGTGAAACTGGGCCTCCAAATTGACAGTCTGTTCCCTAGCTAATGCAGCCTCCTCCCTAGCTCTGGTAGCCTCCTCACGAAGTGCAACGACCTCCTCAGTCTCAAACCCATTACCATGGCTAGAAGACACATGAGACTCCTGAGTTAATGAAGACATACCACGACGGACGTTCAAAGACATGTCTGCAGTTCCGTAACATCGTCCCCGGGTCATACCCCCAACAACATCCTGCCACAATTGAAGCTTCCTCGCCCCATCCACTTCCTGCATCCCATCTGTGGAGGCGTCATTAACTCCGTGTTCGTATATCTGAATCAAACGCTCGCGATACTCTTCCTAGTAAAGAACACAAACAAATCTTATTAAGGTACATACATTGATAACAAAGTTATATAAAAATGATGTATAAGACCAACTTACATATGTTCTTTTTGAGCGGCTATCAACCCATTCGCCAGAACTCTTCTGGTGGGTGGCTCTAAAAAACTCAGCAGGATCCACAGGCCCCTGACTTGTTTGGACCTACCCAAAAAGCCAACACATGTTCATTTACAAAGAAAATCAGTATATGATAATGGACTAAACGATGAATATTAAGTAAATACATACCATGTCTAGTGCCACCTCAAGGTGAGATCTGCGACTGTCGTGTGAACGCGCACCACCCTTTTCTAAAGCCCGATTGGTCTTATTTTGTGTTGATATCTTTAGGAAGGCATCACTTTGCCAATATTCAAGAAGACCAATCCATGCCTCGTCCCCCATCCATTTAGGTTGCGTCCCCTTCTTCCTCTTCTTGCCGAGGATGTCAGAAAGACGCTTTGCACATTTTTGCTGAAAGATCTTAAAGATGGTGTCGTAATGACGAGGATCCCAAGAAACTCTATCCTGCAAGAAGAATTAATCAAAATAGTTAATCAGATAAATAAGTATATATATAAGCTCTTCACATGTGTTAACTTGAATAAAACTGTGAACTTGTGTTAATTAAACAAACGTAGGCTTAAAGATAAACAACTTGAATGAAAAGCAATCTACTAAAATACTCCCTTACACTGATTAATAATAAAAAGCAATATAGAACTTACCCTAAATCTGGCCCACCAAAAGTCCCTCACTTCATCAGGGGTCACAGTCCAGCAATGGTGAACACCCCGAAATTGTGAGGTGATGGCAAACTTAATCGCATCAGCAGCAACTTCTGCTGGAGTCCACCTACCAAAAATCCAAACTCAATGTCAAATGTCAAATCAAATGCATATATAAAACCAAGTTCTTAATAAATATATAAAGAAACAAAGAAAGTTCCAACTTACCCTTTCCCAATAGGACATATAATGATCTTCCCGTCAGCATCCTTCTGGTACTGCCTCGGTCGACGCTGACTAGGGGCATGCTCGCCATGCCCCTCCTCTTCCTCCTCCCCCCCTTCCTGCTCCTCATGCTCCTCATCCCCCTCCTGCACCTCCTCATGTTGGTTTACCTCCTCGTGGGGAGGCTGCTGCAACACAGGCTCCTGTGGCATGCGGTATGAAGATGAACCACACTCAAATTGCCTAGGGGGCATGTATCCCGGAGTAGGGATCATAGTGACTACGTCTGGGGTAGGCTCGGAAGGTGGTGGTGTGACGACCAGCTGGGAAGGAAGGACTGGCGGTGCTATAGGCTCAAAAGGTGGTTCTATAGTCTGTCTCTGACGGATTTTGCGGTGTGTCTCTGCAGCAAGATCGCCAGGTCGTAGAAGCCTCCCTCGACCTCTATTGGTAGGCATCTTCCCTCGACCTCGTCCTGACATCTACTGTAGTGCAAAATATAACATATAGATATACATATGATCTAATCATGCATATAAAGTTGAACTTGTAAATAATAAGATACACATTAAAATAGTTAGATACATATTCTAAACATATATGTAAAGTTGACTTGTGCATGTTAAGACACATTAGGATACATATTAAAATAGTACAATGCATATTCTTAACATATAATCTAATCTAATCCTCGTCACTATCCTCATAATCGTCTTCATCCTCATCCTCGTCCTCCCCCTTCTCCTCATCTTTATCACTACATTCTATCGAAACACCTTCATCTTCTGATTGACCATCGTGATCCATTGAATCGTTATTACGGTCAACTATTTGTTCGAACCCATTTATGGTTTCATCAAGTAAGCCTTGTAATGGTTCAACTTCTGTAATTGGTACAACGGGTGACATCTCATCAGCCTGATAAGGCTCTTCATCCTCTATGTCCTCGACTTCCACATGACCCCTTGGTTTTGTGGTGATTACCGCAGACCAACCACGTAGGTCTTTACACGTTTCTGGATAAGGGACATAATATACTTGTCTTGCTTTTTCTGCAAGAATGAACGGATCATATCAACCATACCCTCTATTCATCTTAATATCGACAATATTATAATGTGGATGGACCCTTGTGCCTCTATTCCTTGTTGGATCAAACCATTCACAGTAAAATATAGCAATCTTATTACTCAAAACATGATATTCCAATTCAAAGATACGTTGGATAATGCCGTAAAAATCATCTTCTCCTCCTTCAGTAACACCTTTTACATGCACCCCACAATTTATGGTTTTTTTACCATCACTCCAATCCTTAGTGTGAAACCTGTACCCATTTACAAAGTACATGTGCCATGATGTTGCTTTTGTTATAGGACCCCAAGCTAATGCCTTTATGTTTGTGTTGATCACCCTATTCCTCTCATCATAAACCTACATAGAAGAGACACATATGCTTAGAGGGTGTGATTGCTAATAATTTCATCATTTCTGTACATTACACTTACATATTCCTTCAACCACGTGGGAAATTCTGCATGTATACGACCAGAAGCATCTTGATCATTGATGGAGTGATTTTGCAAGAATGTACTGACATCAAGCACAATTTTGATAAGTAACTCTACAATACTCAATGCGTCAAGCACACACTTGAAGGGATACAAATTTTACTTACTCAAGATACACTACAACAAAATAGACTTTTAATAACGCACCTTTAATAGCATTTCCGTGTGGAAATGCTATTAAAAGTGATGGGGGACTTTTAATAGCGTTTCCCTAAGGGAAACGCTATCTTAGGTATAACCTAAGATAGCGTTTCCGTGTGGAACCGCTATTAAAAGTGTCACTTAGGAAAAGATAGCGGTTCCACACGGAAACGCTATCTTAGGTCTTCCCAGTAAAAAAATACGCGCGCTCGGCCTTCCCTCCCTGTTTCCTTCCCTCTGCATGCCATCTCTTTTTCCTTCCTCATTTCTTAGGTCTCCGCCGCTGCTTCGCCATTGCAGGTTTCGTTGGGTTAGCTCAAGTTGCAGGTTATTTCTCTCTTCTTCGTTGCAAATTTAGCTTTTTATGCTTGATGTGCCATCTGGGTATGCTCTAGATTTGTAGGTTTGTGATTTGTTTGGTGCGGAATGCTTTGAGTTTTTGAGGTAGTTTTGGTTGCTTGAAAATGGAAGTAAAGTGGGAAAAGTTTTAACCTGGAACGTGATTTTCAGAAATTAGAAGCTGGGTGTGTTGAATGTCGAGCTCGTAGTGAAGTGAGGTAGCCAAATTTTTTTCTCTTCTAGATTAGGGTGCATTGTTTCTTGTTCTACTTTTAATGTATTCTTACCAAAAAACATGTCTTCCGGTGATTGGAACAATGGTACACTGCACATTCAATAATGAGGGTTAAACCTGGTGCACTGTTGAGATTGGCCTTTTGTCCCTATCTGTAAAACTGAAAGTTAGCATTTGGAATTGGAAGAAGGGTGAGAGCTAAGATAATAAAATATCAGTGCAATTCTCTGCAAAATAGAAAGGCAAACCCAACTTCCAAGTTTCTTGGAGTTTTTTTTTTTTAAGCTTCTTTGTTCTCAAGTACTGCTTCTCTATGGAGCCTTCTAGAGATTTAGCATCAGCAGGGGAACTCAATGGAAGTGAGTCTGGATGGACCACTTATATTGGTTCTCACAACTTTCGATCAGCAGCCTCCTCTCTCTCTTCTGTATTCTTTGTGTGTTTTGGTTGTGTTCTGCCTGTGCCTGTTTACAATTGGTTTTCTACTGTGCTATGAAGTTTTATCTTTAATTCTTTATAGTGTGTGTTTGGATGAGCGTTTGACAAATGTGATTTTGGATATAATTGATTTTGTAGAATTGATTTTAATAAAATTGAGTTTGTTTTGTGAGCTATGGGTCTGGGTTTGATTCTTGCACTTATATTGATCTTTCAGTTTGCCCCTTCTTTGGTGCTTTCATTTTGCATTTATATCCTGTTTTGGCTTCATAAGTTTTGAGAAACCATTATATATGTAGATCTAGCTTAAACTCATGTGGATCAGCCATAGTAATTGATCTTTGCTTACCTAGAGAGTCACTAACTTGGAACCTGCTCCTTCATGACCATTGATTATAATCCACGGAAGGGTTCAACACCCATCCATCTTTTCCACCAACATAGAATTTGTAGGCTTGGGAGCTTGAGAAGAGACTAATGAGAACCAAGAAGAGGCATATAGGTCTCTCAAGCTCCATGAGGAAATAGAAGCAAGTAGTGAATGAGTGTGTATTGAGGTATATATAATATAATATATAGTTATTATAGTGTGCATAATAACCTATGCCCAAGTCCTAGTTGTTATGGATCTCATCCAATGTGTATTGTGTATCCCCTGATCTGATGCCTTGATCCTTATTTATAGAAATTGGGAAGTTAGAGTCCCAAACCAACTCAAAATCTGATCTATTTTGGTTTCTTCAGGTCCAAGTAATGCGCGTCACGGCCGTGATGTCCATCACGGCCAGGCCGTGACGGTCTCTGTTATGGCCGTGATGTGCTCTGACTTGTGGTGGTTTTGGGTCACGGCCGTGATGGATATCACGGCCAGGCCGTGACGGTCTCTGTTATGGCCGTGAAGAATTTCACGGCTGGGCCGTGATGTGCTCTGACTTGTGGTGGTTTTGGGTCACGGCCGTGATGGATATCACGGCCAGGCCGTGACAGACTCTGACTTCAGTCTTTCTTCTTTTTCAGCATGGATCGGAAATGGATGTCTGCCAATCGTTTAACGAAGGAGTATGAGGATGGGGTGAAAGAGTTCATTAGTTTTGCAGTTCGGCATGCGAAAAACCCTAATACAATCATATGTCCTTGTTTAGATTGTTGTTATGCAAGGCGAGTTAGTGCAGCCGATTTGGAAGAACATTTAGTGTGTAATGGAATCGATCAAAGTTATACATGTTGGACAAAACATGGTGAGACAAGAGCTGAGTCTAGTGAAATGAGGAATCGTGTGAGATATTCATCATACGATACCGAGGTAAATACTTATGAGGGCGATCGTTTTGAAGACATTGCAAATCTTTGTTGAAGAGGATCTTTGGGATTGTCCACAAATGTTTGGGAGGTTGGTAAGTGATGCAGAGCAACCATTGTATGATGGATGTACTAAATTCACAAGATTGTCGGCGATGTTAAAGTTGTATAACTTGAAATCGGGCAACGGATGGACTGATAAGAGCTTTACGGACTTACTCACACTATTGAAAGACATGTTGCCGAGATGATAATGTGCTTCCTAGTCGGACATACGAGGCTAAACAAATGTTACGCTCTATTGGCATGAGCTACGAGAGGATACATGCTTGTCCTAACGATTGCATTTTATTTCGGAATGAATATGCATCGTTACGGATGTGTCCTTAATGTAATGCCTCACGATATAAGAAGAAAGAATCAGATCCAGAGAAGGTTGTGTGGTATTTTCCCATAATACCCAGATTTAGGCGCATGTACCGTAGTTCAAGATTCAAAGCACTTGACATGGCATGAGGATGAAAGGATCAAAGATGGCAAGCTGCATGCACCCGGCAGATTCTCCGCAATGGAAGAAATTTGATCATGATTATCCCGATTTTGGGCAAGATTCAAGAAACCTACGACTTGCATTGGCTCTTGACGGATTTAACCCGCATGGTGTTCAAAGTAGCTCTCACAAAGACATGGCCTGTGATTTTGGTGATTTACAACCTATCCCCATGGCTATGCATGAAGCGCAAATTTATGATGTTATCTATGTTAATTTCTCGGGCCCAAACAACCAGGAAATGATATAGACGTCTATTTGACTCCTTTGATTGAAGACTTGAAACAACTGTGGGAGACAGGTGTGGAGGTGTATGATGGGTATAAGGAAGAAAGTTTCAATTTGAGAGCTATGTTGTTTGGGACAATTAATGATTTTCCAGCCTACGGTAATCTGTCAGGATATAGCATCAAGGGTCGGTGTGCATGCCCTATATGTGAAGAGGGTAATGATTGGATGCGGTTAGAACATTGTAAGAAGAATGTCTTTCTTGGGCATCGTAGATTTTTGCATCCAAGTCATCATTACGGTGGTGGAGAAAGGCGTTCAATGGGAACTCGGAAGAAGGTAGAGCGCCTTCACCTTTGACGGGTGATCAACTTTTTGAAAAGGTAAAGGATTTGAATATCCAATTCGGTAAACCTTTTGCGAGAGATATTGTCACAAGAGGGTGGAAGAAAAGGTCGATTTTCTTTGAGTTGCCATATTGGAAATCATTATATGTAAGACATTTCCTCGATGTGATGCACGTTGAAAAAAATATCCGTGATAGTGTCATTGGTACGTTACTCAATGTGCCAGGGAAGACTAAAGATGGCATCAATGCAAGGTTGGACTTGGTTAGTATGGGAATAAGAAGAGAATTGGGACCGACGAAGAAGGGTAAAAGTACATATCTTCCTCCGGCTGCTTACACTCTATCTAGAAAAGAAAAAAACTGTTTTTTGTAAGTTTCTTGAAGGAGTTAAGGTTCCGGAAGGGTACTCTTCAAACATTAGGAACCTCGTATCGATGAAAGATCTCAAGTTAAAAGGTCTAAAGTCCCACGATTGTCATGTTCTCATGGAGCAGTTGATACCCATTGGTATACGGTCTATTTTACCTAACAAAGTGCGGGGGCCTTAACTAAACTCTGTTTCTTCTTCAAGGCAATTTGCAGCAAAGTGATTGACCCTGGGAAGTTGCCATCATTGCAAAGAGAAATTGTTGTGACTTTATGCGAGCTTGAGATGTACTTTCCACCTTCATTCTTTGACATAATGGTTCATCTAACCATTCACCTTGTTAGAGAGACACAACTGTGTGGGCCAGCTTATATGAGATGGATGTACCCGATCGAGCGTTATATGAAGATATTAAAAGGGTATGTGAAAAACCGATCACGACCAGAAGGTTGTATTGTTGAACGGTATATTGTCGAAGAAGCTGTTGAATTCTGCATCGAATACCTATCCAATGCTGAATCTATAGGGCTGCCAAAGTCTCGTCACACATGGAGAATGATGGGGCAAGGAATTACTGGAAATGAAATAGTGACTATAACAAGGACAGAATGGGAGCAAGCACACTTATATGTTCTGCACAATGCCGATGAGGTTGAGCCATATGTTGAAAAACACAAGGACATGCTTAAGAGTTTGTATCCAAATAAGAATCAAAATTGGCTAACTAGAGAACACAATCGTTGTTTTATAACGTGGCTAAGAGATCACATTTATACAGAGTTGACTGAAAATGATACTTCAGTTTCAAATAGATTGAGATGGTTAGCCAAAGGTCCAAGTTTGCATGTGTTCTCTTACCACGGTTATCAAATTAATGGGTACACATTCTATACAAAAGAACAAGATGGTCGGAGTACAATGCAAAAAAGTGGTGTTACTCTAGTAGCTCAGTAGATGCTTATCTCAAGTTCCAAAGACCGAAAACCGATATATGCAAATATGTCATACTTCGGAGTCATTGAACGCATATGGTAGTTTGATTACACATATTTTTAGGTTGGTGTTTTTGGTTTCAAGTGTGTTGACAATAATAACGGTGTTCGATTGATGAGTCGGGGTTCATGCGGGTGGATCTTAATAGGGTGGGGTATAAAGATGAGCCTTTTATATTAGCATCTCAAGCTCAACAAGTGTTCTATGTCACTGATCCAGCTGATATGAAAAGGTCCATTGTTCTTTTGACTAACAAAATAATTACTAATGTTGATGATCAAGACCATCGAGATGTTGATATTGAAGATGATCCTTTCGTCGGGACATTACAATCACTTGAGATTGATCCAACTAGGGATGATGGTATGTATATGAGAGATGATCATGATGAGGGGCTTTTGGTCAATCCACCATTTCGTACTAATAAAGGACAAACAAATCTCAATCAAATGAAGAAAAGAAAAAGGTTGACTTAAACATGTATGTAGTGTTTGTGTTTAAATGAACTTTCCGATCCTTTTATATTATAGTTAGCATCTTCCGGTAATGCTAGTGTTGATTTTGTTATTCATAGTTGTTTTATATTTTGCATCAATTAATGTTATATTAATGTCCATTGATGTTTTACTTGTATCTAATATTTTTGTAGGTAAATGGCATCTTCAAGTAATTCTAGTGATGCCAAAGCGGCGAGACGTGGGCCAACAATTATGAAGGCGGTCATCCGCGCACGGAGTAAAGGACAAAAATTTGATGTAATTTACTTACTAATCTAAGGATTTCATAATGTTGTTTGATATCTAGATTTAATTACTTTATTATTTTTATTAGGTTGAATGGAATTCTTTGGACCAACCTATTCGTGCTAATGGTAAAATATTGAAGAGTTACATTGGGGCCGTTGTTCGGCAAACGGTCCCAATTATTTGTTCTAATTGGAAGGATGAAGCTTTGGATGGTTTCAAAGAGAGCATATGGGCTGATGTACAGGTAATTGTTAAAATTTATAAATTATATTGTAAACTATGTAAACATACTTACTTTGACACGTTGTTTATATTGTTTTGCAGATGTCTTTTAATGTTGATGAATCTCGGAAAAAATTTGTACTTGGGAAGTCTGGTAACCTACATAGGGCATTCAGAACTAGATTGACCAAAAAATTTCTAAGAGATGCCAACGTGAATATCAATGAGGAGCCTCCATCAAAATATCCACACATATCAAGGGATGAGTGGACAGATTTTATAGCAATACGCACAGGAGATGCTCAATTCCTGGTATGTTTAATATCATGTTAGTCCTTATAATTTTATAGCAATACGTACATATGACATTAACCATGTATTAATATTACTTATATGTGTCTGAATAGAAATTAAGCAATGAAAATCGCAACAGGGCGTTAGATCCTCGCATGCCCTTACAAAGCATCACGTAAGGGGTCTGCTGACATTGAGGAGGAAGTGGTATGGATGTATATATATATATATATATATATATATATATATATATATATATATATATATATAACTGCATGTGTGGTAAATATGACTTTTAAACTGTTTGGTTAATTTATATTATCTCAATATACAGATACAGGAGGCGGGGCCAGAAGTTAAGAAAATTAAACGCCATATTGTGTGGAGGAAAGCCCGCGAGAACAAGGCGGGTGTAATTGACAACAAAAATACGCAGACCATGTGGAATAAATGTGTTAGTAGACTAACGATTACATTATCAATTGTTATTTTCATATGATAATATATAATAATTTTAACATTTGCATTTCACCAATAACTATGTGTCAGGAGGAACTGTCACAGTCTGCGGTAGAGGGAGAGATAGAAGACTTTGGTCGCCAGGATATTCTTGCCAAAGCCATAGGTGTGCCAGAGAACCCTGGGCGTGTTAGGGGTGTGGGTTTCGGCGTCTCACTAAAAGATTACTTCCCACCCGAAGGTCGTGCAAGAAATAACTCGGAAACGAAAAAGTGGGAGACATTGGTGTCTCAACTCTCTGATAGATTGAACATTTTGGAAGAAAAGCTGAAACAAAAGGATGATGAGGAGAGGCAGGCTAATTTCACAGCCCAAGCAAGCGTCAAAGATAGTTGCACTCTACCATCGCACAAAGAGGCTTCCAGAGGTAATGCATGCCTTTTTTTTTTTTACTAGTATTGCATTCGCAGATTAAATACATTCAATTGGATGCCTTAATTCACAGCTTATTAATCTATCATTGGATTAGGGCGTCAACTCATGTCGACTATATTTATCGACCCCAAACTATCGTATGGTTGCTATGGGTAAAGTATACAATGAGCCGGGTGTTACACTCGCACACTGGACCAGCACCCTTAACCATGTGAAAGTTGGAGTTGATGTTGCAACCGAGGGGATGCGCCTTTGCCGGTACCTATCGTTGATGCAGATGTGATGACAAGTAGGAGATGCAATAGGTACTTATGTGGCATGGCCAATTGATCTCGTGGTTGTAATTAATATGGTATGTAATTGCATTTTTCCACCTTTTCATATACGGCATATATGGATTACATTAGTTGATCACTAACGGCATATTGAAATGCAAAATTTCCAGGCACCCGCAAAAGCTAAAGGCAAGGGCAGAGTGTCCGGATATACAAAGGAGTCAATTACAACCCCGTAAAATAAAGGAGGCAACTCCGAGGCCAACCCACCTACAAACCTGGTTCAACTACAACTTCTCCTGGAATATTTGAATTTCCTTAAAATACATGAACGAAAGAATATGAAAAATGCTGACCAATTGTACGTAGAGATGGAACAAAATATTTTTGGCAACCATTTCATTGAGATGCTCAATACTGAAAATATCAGAGAAGTTGTAAATCATGAATGGGTATCTGCCTCCGTTATTTCCGCATATATCAGGTAATAAATCAGGTTTAAAGTGTACAATATTTTTTAGTCTTTCCATTTAAATATTGATGTATGTCATTGGTGTAATCCATTTTTATATTTTAATTGAAGGTATTTGTATGAAGAATTGTTGCTTCCAAAGGAAATAACGAGGAGGTTTCTGTTCTTGTCCCCACACCAAACAAATACATACGGCTACTTCGGGAGGGATTCACAGACAACGTATCTAGCTGACCGGTTTGCAACTAAAGAAAGAGAATATCAGCCCTTGTTTTTAGCGCCATGCAATGTTGGGTGAGTCGCTTATCCTATAGGACTTAATTCACAATAATGAATTACATAAAAGTTGAGGTGCTTAGGATTTGTTATCTCAACATTTTTGTAGGAATCATTGGGTGCTGTGCGCGATAAATATTGTTGAAGAGATTATTTACTATCCTGGATCCCTTGTATGTTGATCCTAGGGATCGCCTGAATTAAAGAATGCATTCGATACGTAAGCATGTTTTTATATTTCTGATTTTCTATGATTACATTTCGATACGTGAGCATGCGTGTGTTTGTGATGATTGAAAATATGTTTCTTAATGAAGTCTGTTTGATTTTGTGATTAGTGGTTTGCAAGTTTATCGCGCAAATATCGGAGCTAAGGTGCCGCGTTTAAAGGCAACCAACATTAAATGGATTCGATACAGGTATATTTGCAAAAACTTAATTCTAAATTAGATAAAAAAAAATATATTTATTTACTATTTTATTTTTTATAGTGACCAAGACAACACAACACTAAAGATTGTGGGTAATATGTCATTCGTTTCATGAAGGATACTATCTTTCAGAACCAAGTTAAAATACCAATGGCGGTATGTTGTTTACTTAGCTTTTAAGCGTGGATTGTTCAAATGTTTTAGCAATTGTAACTTCATTTATTTAATTTTTATGTCGCATTACTTCCCTGACTTCAAATGATCCACATACTCAAATGCTCAAATATCTGAAGTCAAGGAAGAGTGGTGTCGCTATATTGTTGAAAAGTTCGTTTGATTATGTCAAATTGATCACGATGAGTTGCAGCAATACTCATTGGTATGTGAATAATGCTTTATATTTATCAACCCCAAACTATCTATGTATTTGTTTTTCCTTGGTACATGCCTTCGAGTTGATGTGCCATTGCTAGGAGAAAATAAGTTCAAACTTATTATTTTTGTTACACTTTGTTAATGCTTGATTTGAATTCTGTTTCTTGCTACGGTAGTATTTACCTAATTAGTCTGCTGTATCCCAATGTAACAAAGTTAGTCTTTGTGGTGGAAATGCAGTATGTATGCTACAGAGTCTTTGGATCACATTTCGACACATTACTTTGGTGTTGTCTTGGTCTCATGAAAAACAAACAAGCTGTAAATGTAGATTAATTGTAGATGTATGTTGGTTTTCTGATTTTGGTTTCTTAAGGATTGAGATCTGGTATAGTTGCTGCACTTTGATTTTGTCTTACTCGTGTGAATTTGAATACTTTAGAAACAGAGTGGTGTACTTATATCTGGTTATATATATATATATAGTTGCTGTATAGAGTGTTGCACTTTGATTGTATAGTTCTTGGTTTCTTTGCACAAACACATGCAGTGCTGCATTGAACACTTATATTTTGAACACATTTTGAACAATTGTGTTGACTGCAACAATTGTGGTTTTTTTGTGTAAATATGCAGGAATAATGGATGTAAAAGTTAAGAAATAAAATTAAAAAAAAAAGGGGCTTTAGATAGCGTTTCCTTGTACAAACGCTATCTAAAGTCTGACTTTAGATAGCGTTTGTATAAGGAAACGCTATCTAAAGTCAGACTTTAGATAGCGTTTGTATAAGGAAACGCTATCTAAAGTCTGACTTTAGATAGCGTTTCCGTGTACAAACGCTATCTAAAGTCAGACTTTAGATAGCGTTTGTACAAGGAAACGCTATCTAAAGTTCGACTTTAGATAGCGTTTAGTGTACAAACGCTATCTAAAGTCACCTATTAATAGCAGTTCCTAAATGCTATCTTTGCTAACGAGTTTTAATAGCGGTAGAATAGATAGCGGTTACAAACGCTATTAAAAGGCATACGGAAACGCTATCTAAAGTCTAATCTGTTGTAGTGATATGAT
The DNA here is from genome assembly GCA_030762895.1 of Sophora flavescens. Taxonomy (NCBI): domain Eukaryota; kingdom Viridiplantae; phylum Streptophyta; class Magnoliopsida; order Fabales; family Fabaceae; genus Sophora; species Sophora flavescens. Next base: position 101,980,440 of record CM061070.1, read on the forward strand.
TTAACCTCATGGCAATTGATCAGCACATGCACATGAGCAGATTTCCATTCATCATCTGTAAGCCAATGGGTTTGACACTTCCCGCTAGGACGACCAGATTTGTTCAAGAGTGATAGCGTTGGGTGGACGCCTTCATGTCCCGATCGAGGATCGTTCCTAAAACTTGTGGTAGGCAACAAGCTAAAGGTCTTGAAATAGTGAGAGCAGAAATAGGTTGTCTCACGTTGTAAGTAGAAAGCACATATGGAACCTTCCACTCTAGCCTTATTTTTCACCGCCCGCTTTGCGTCGCCCATGAATCTACATGTAAAATGACCATACATCTTTGAATTCGAAAGAAATCAAGATGTAAATACTTAAAAAATTAATTTAATTACCTTTCAAATGGATACATCCACCGATATTGAACCGGACCACCAAGGATTGCTTCATTGGGTAGGTGAATTGGAAGATTCTCCATTGAATCAAAAAATCCCGATGGAAAAATCCTTTCCAACTTGCATATGATGATGGGAATATTTTGCTCCAATCTAACCAAGTCGTCCATCCTCAATGTATTACAACATAGATCTTTGAAGAATCGACTTAATTCAGTTAGTGCTTTCCATACACATTCTGGCAACGAACGAAAGGCAATTGGGAGTAAGCACTCCATGAATATATGACAATCATGGCTTTTCATCCCATGCATCTTACCCTTGGAGACATCGGCACACCTAGCAAGGTTTGAAGCGTAGCCATCTGGCATTTTCAGTTCGCTAATCCATTTACACACTAACTTTGCATCTTACGGTGACAAAGTGTAGCTTGCCTTTGGCTTTCCCATCTTTCCATTAGGTAAGGGTTGCATCTCCAAGTCCCGCGCGTACGTGAACACAGATATATCCATTCTCGCCTTTTCATTGTCCTTTGTTTTACCCTTGACATTCATGATGAGTGTTTAGCACATTATCAAAGAAATTCTTCTCTATGTGCATCATATCAAGATTGTGCCTTAACAAGTTGTCCTTCCAGTATGGAAGATCCCAAAATATACTTTGTTTGGTCCAATTATGATACCCGCCATACCCTTGCAATCTGCCCCAACCAACCCTCTGTCACTTTTGGGAAATCACGAACTAATTCCCAGATTTGTTGCCCTGTTAACATGTAAGGTGGGCCATCTTTCTCATCCTTGTTTCTTGTAAAACCCCTTTTACTTCTTCTGAAAGAATGATTTTCTAGCAGGAATCGACGATGACAATCGAACCAAGAAATTTTTCCACCATATTTCAAGGTGAAAGCTTTTGTGTCTTCCATACAATAAGGACATGCCAATTTACCTGTGTACCCCATCCGGATAACATGCCATAGGCTGGAAAATCATTAATTGTCCACATTAAGCACGCTCTCATGAGAAAGTTTTGTTTCATCAAGATATCGTAAGTCAAAACACCAAATCTCCACAACTGTTGCAAATCATCAATCAAGGGCTGCAAGTAAACATCTATCTTTGATTTTGGGTTAGATGGTCCAGGAATGAGACAAGTCAAGAACATGTATGGTTTGGTCATGCACATTTCTGGGGGAAGATTGTAAGGCGTAACTATGACCGGCCAACATGAGTATGGAGAAGTCGACGCTTGGATGTAAGGTGTAAACCCATCAAAGCACATAGGCCCAATCTTACATTTCTTGGCTCATCGGCAAAATCCGGATAAACATCATCAAAGTGTTTCCATGCCTTCCCATCGGACGGATGGCGTAGAACGTTCGAACTCGCCTTATTTTCATGATGCCACCTCATTCGAGCCGCAGATTCTATTGATGCATACAATCTTTATAACCTGGGAATGATTGGCAAATAAAACATTCTCTTCACCGGAACATTTTTGTGTTTTCCCATCCCTTTCCTTGGAGGAACATACCTTGCAGCTTGACAAAATTTGCACTCAGATAAGTTTCTATCCAGTTTGTAATATAACATGCAACCATTTACACAACAATCAATCTTCTCAGCCTTTAACCCTAACTTAGACACCAACTTTGTTGCTTGGTAATGGTTCTCGGGTAAGCATTGTTTTGATCCTAGCTCTTTAGCTACGTTGGCAAGCATTTGTGCAAAATAATCTATTCCCTTTTGAGGAACATGCCAGTTAGATCTACCTGCCAAAAGCTTAACAGATATTGATAACCTAGATTCGGTAGCTCCTTCACAAATGGGCTGGTTTGCAGAGATTAATGTATCGTAAAACCGTTGAGCTTCGGGATTGGGCATCTCGTCTTCATTAAGTGTCTCGTTCCCCATGTTAGCATTGACATGGGAGGCATCGGCAAATGGCCTTAAAGCATCATACACCATATGATTCATTGACATAAATTCATCATCATTATCCACATGGCAAGTACTGTTTGAATGACCCCCTAGGTCCATATCTGGCTCCACTTCTCCATGTTCAGTCCAGATCAAATAGTTTGTCTTAAACCCGAACTTGTACAAGTGAACCTTTACCTCACTTGCAGCCAATAGCTTCATGCACTTACACTTTGCACAAGGACATCTGATCCCTCCTTCGGACAAAAAGTAGGGTTGTTCCTTAGCATGGTTGACAAACTCATCAACTCCACTAAGAAACTCATCTTTCAAGCCTCGCCTATCAGGATTGACCCTATCATACATCCAACTACGATCCATTTTCTACGTGGTAAACATACAATTATCAGCCACTAGGGGTACCAGAAAAACTTCAGAAATTTTTTGTGAAAATAGCAATGTATAGCACCTAGTCCAGCATCATGCATCTCAAACAAGTTCACACCTATTGAGCTCTGCTCTCCACTACATATATCCTCAAATTCATTGTCCATCTAAAATCCTAATCTAAGAGGAGGGGGATGGAAGACTTGTACATTAGTACAGAAGAGATATTAGATCACAGGAAATGAATTTATAGCACAAAACATGATCGTATTTCAATAACTGTTCATGAATTTAAAAAAGGCATCTCAAAAGGTTCATCACACACAGAGAAAACTAAACATAAGCAGATTACATGAAATACATGGGGTATCAAACAAAATTACTCAGATTCATAATGATGGGATGAAGCTACTTGACTATATGCATATAAATCACTAGGTGCATGTTTATGTATGTTTAGTATTTAGATACACAATAAAGATCTAAATACGTGATAATCAAATTTAACCTCAAACCAGTAAGGTAAGAAGTGTGTCAAATGCTATACAGATGCATGATAATGGATTAATTTAGGGGAAGGGATATGCAATAGCAATTAGCAACTGTTTCACAAAACCAATCAAAACTATATGGCATGGTAAAAAAAAATCATCATAGGGAAACATCAAGTTCCAGTTAGAAACAAATAAAACACTGACCTTCAAGAGCAGGATTTCGTGGGATCTAAAGGAGTAACAGGTTTGATCTTTGCTTGTATTCTTGATAAGCAACGAGTTAATGGAAATCCACTAGCTAGAAATAAAGAGCAGAGTAAAGTGAGTAGTGAGTACCAAAACCAAACAAATATGATAGATTGGCTTCACAAAAGTAAGAAAGCAAAATGGGGTCAACAGTTTCCTCTACGAGAAAGCAAAAGGGAATTTTTATTATTTATATGAATAAAACTTTTCCTTTTCTATTAAACATCCATGCAGCTTGTCACAAATAGATGATAACCTGACTACTATTCATGATTCTTTTGCAGATTGATACTTGTAACTCATTCTATTGTGATCAATTTGAACCTATTTCTCCAAAGAGGCCAAAAATTTGGACTGAAAACTGGCCTGGATGGTATGTTGGATTCACTTTTAATCTTTGCTCCCTGTATAGTCCATTATTCATTTTACCATGTGACAAATGATAATGTATCTGTCATAACTGTTGTATGATGACTGGTTGCTAATGATTATTGTATTTGTTGAGCATAATTCAGAAATGCTCTTTATCTAAATTTCATTGACAATCATGTCTTAAGCAAAACTGAAAATTAGTGCATCTGTTATCTTTTTTTTCCTCATTGAAGGATATTTGCTTTGCAGCTTCCTAACCTTCAGCCTGTTGAGCCCAAAAAACAAAATTGTAACCATCACACACTGTAGAATATGCTAAATAGCAAGTTCATGAATTAATATTAAAATCATGGCATCAATCATGAAGAAATTAATATGCAGTTATAACTTTTATCCATTAAATCATGGCGCATAAGGGTTCTCTAACTGATTGAAGAATGCCATTGATTAATATCAACTTCAAAACCACATTTTAAGATAAGCACCAACGAAAAAAAAAACCATGTATGGAAATCATAACAACCAACCACTCCCAAGTTTAAACTCATTCAACCGTGACACATATAACTCCTGAAAGCATACAGGATTGCATAAATTTATCCTATTAGAAGAAATGCATAAATCTTGAGGTTGTGCTTGGTTGAGTAGGTTGGAAGGTGAGAAAGTGAAAGTTTTGGAATGAAAATTCTTTACACTTGCTTAGTGTAGCAAAAAATATTATGAGAATGTGGAAAATAACCAGTGCCATATAAGAATTTTGACTTTCATTTCCATCTCTGATTAATGCTGACTCTTGTAGGACTGGGGCTTCTTTGTACCATACTTGGTTGGGAGTATTTCCCTAGTGGTTTTGGCAGTGGGTAGCATCTCCCCCGGGTAAGAATTGGATTTACTTTGGAGCAATGAATACCCTTTTACAGGGTTTGCTTAAGCATTAATGCTCAAAAATGCTAGTGTAGGCTTCACAAGCGACTATCGCAGACTTTTCAACAGCTTTTTCCGATTATCAAGAGAGGATTGCCGGACATGAAGCATCACATTTTTTAAGTACTGCCTTGGTTTTGTTGGTTTACAGTTTACATTCACAAAGCATCGATTTGTGACTTTTAATCATTTATCCCTAACTCTTGGTTTCTGTTTGGTCTTTGACTATTTGTGTCTTTCTAGTTGCTTATCCGCTTGGAGTACCCATTTTGAGCTATTCACTGGATATTGGGAAAGAGCATGTCAATCTCATTGATGAGAAGATTGAAAAACTGATCTATAGCGGATGACTTGATGCTAAAGAGCTAGATAGGTGTTTACCAGGCAGCTCTAATTACTCTTAATGTTGAAGAAACAAACATACAAACTTGTAGTTTTCCAATAACCAAGTACCAAGATGCATATGATATGTAAAAACATGCATCTGCAAGACTCACTGAAGAAATAGGTAAACTTGTAATTGCTTCTTTTATTTTTTCAGATTGGCTTTGTGTCAATGGTGGACTTGCGGCGTGAAGGTTTAAAATATGATAAGGTGGTGGGTCAATCTGCTGATCTCTTTACTCTCCAGGTCTGAGATCTCTATTTCTGTAAGATATGGATATTATTACTACTCACCATCTCAAATAAAGAAAAATATTTGTTTCCCTATAGAGGCTAATAAACAGAAGCAAGCCACAACTCAAAGAAAGATCAAAGCAACAAAATCTCACTAGATGGGCCGTATGTTCTTCTAACACAACAACTATGCACAACATTATATATTATGTTTGTAACAGTTTGAACAAAGCCAGGAATTCATGTATCCCCAAATTTATGCATTTAATTAGAAGAAACTAAGATTTATCCTAATAGGATAAATTTATGCATTCCCAAATTTATGCATAACCTTTTCCAACTTCAATCATTTAATTAGAAGAAACTAAGATTTATCCTATTCTTACCACAATATATGTGACCTTGTGCATCATATTATATGAAGACCATCTAGTGTACGAAATATGACATATAGGAATAGGAATAAACGAAAATCAATTGAAACGGACCTGATCATGAAAGGTAAAGCACAAGCACGAGCACAAACAGAGGAAATGTAAGGTAAAGCTCAGAGCAAAATTAAACCAATCCCATTTCCACCATATAAGTGAACATATGTATCCATCACATTGTCAAACTCAACAAATTTGAAACATGAAAAATGAACAATCCCTCACAAAATAAGCATTCAAATAAGAAACAACCCAAAGTTTCAAAATACCAAGAGGGTTAGAGCCCTTACCTCATTTTGCACAAACCCTAAGTCTTAGAGAAAGAATCTCCTCATTAGCTCTCCTTCCTCGTGTTTCCATCAGGGCTCCAAAGCTCCCTCTACTCTCCCTTTCACTCTCACTTTTTTTCTGATTTTTTTGTTTACGTTAAGGCAAAAATGGAGGAAAAGGAAAGAGACCCGAGGAGATGTATCTCGACTGCAATGGTGGCATTGAGGGACGACGAAACAAGACTGGAACAATGGGACCAGAGAACCAGAGAAGAAATTCGCGGCGAAGGAGAGAGGGGAACGATGGTGGCGAAACAGACACGGGCGATGGCGATGAGATGGAGGAGAGAGAAAAATGATTTAGGGATTTGAAGAAGAAAAACAGATAGGAGATGGGAGAGTGAAAGTATGCGGGGGAAAAAAAAGAGCGAGGAAGATGGAGGTGTTACAGAGAGAAATAGAGAAAGAGATAAAGGAAAGATAGCGTCGGCTTGGCCCACGCAAAATGTCTTAAAATAGCGTCGGCCTGGCCCACGCAAAATTGAATCCAAAGTTAAAAAAAAAAAATCAGGTAACAGTAGTGCGTCCATTTTGTGTCAGCTTGCCCGACGCTATAGCGTCGGAGTCGTGGCCTACGCTAATAGTTCGACGCTAAATCGTGACTTTCTTGTAGTGATATGTGGCAAATTTTGGACCAATCAAATTGTCACATGGGTTTGGTCAAAATTTCAAATTTTCTAGTTGTATTTCTACTGTAGTCAAATATATGAATACAATATATTGTAGTATAATATATGTACTCTTTGTATTCGCAAATTTAACCCATATTAAAATAATATTTTTTTGATTAAAAAAACTGATTATATTGCAAAATAGTATTTTAATATGAATTAAAATAATGTTCGTTGTCAATAATATTTTGTAATATAATCAGTTTTTTTAATCAAAAAACATTATTTTAATGAGTTAAATTTACAAATACAAAAAGCACATATATTATACTACAATATATATATATTGTATTCATATAGTTTGACTATAGTATAATACAACTAGAAAGTTTGAAATTTTGACCAACCTATGTGGCAATTTGATTGGCCCAAAATTTGTCACATGGGTGGTATAGTGGGTGGTGTAAAATGTGGGTGGTGCACCATTGCCCAACACTCTATGTGTTTATATTTAGTAACATGCAGTAATATGAAATTATGAATCCATTTCATGATTAAGTAATCCTATCCCAAAGACTTAATTAAAAATTATTTATAAGTTTAGGGACCCGATTATAAATTATTCACAAGTTTAAAGACCCAATTACAAATTTTTAAAATTTAGAACCTGTTCAAAAATTTACAAACAGTTCAGGAACACAGAAAGTAATTGAACCCTCTTTTGAAATCTAATGACTATTCCTCTAGGCAAACGAATAAATGTTATGTGCCTCTAACTCTAAAATACTTTCACCAATGTATCTTTAGTCTTGTGTAAAAAGCGCTACAAACTTAGTACACACTTAGAAAATTTAGGCCTTTCTGGATATGCACAAATTCTTTTCTGTTCACATGAGTTAATCAGTATTCACATTTTCTGTAGGAAGACTTCCTGCAAATGTTGTAGTGAAAGGTAGCATTCTGATGCACGGGAAGGGGAGAAGGTTATATTGCAGAGAAGTGGTAAGAATTAGATAACTGAGATAATGTTAAAGCCATAAAACTTCTCAATTATAATCCTAACAAACATAATACTTGAAGAATTTTGGTATATCCTCCTTTAAATTCTCCTAATAATCCTTCTAATATTAAACAAAATAAGTATTAAATGAAAAAATGATGCATCTAATGCCTTGGACTTCTAGAAATATAAAAACATTTGTTCCAATTGTATTGTTACTGTCATAGAAAATAAATGCCAGAATAGTATTAGTTTTATCTTTTCTCTTTGTTTATAATATCCACATAACAGATGAAATAATGTTAATGGTCATGTATATTCTTGAATTTTCAGTCTTATGTTGCTCAAGAGGAACTTTTCTTGGGAACTTTGACTGTGAGAGAAACTCTCACTTACTCTGCAAACATGAGGCTTCCTTCCAAAATGACCAAAGAAGAGATAAACAAAGTGGTGGAAAAGACAATAATGGAAATGGGTCTAGAAGAATGTGCAGATAACAAGATTGGGAATTGGCATTTAAGGGGTATTAGTAATGGTGAAAAGAAGAGACTAAGCATTGGCCTTGAGATTTTGACACAACCCCATGTGTTACTTCTTGATGAACCTACTAGTGGACTTGATAGTACCTCAGCTTTCTATGTAATCCAAGCTCTAAGCAACATAGCTTGTCATGGACATGGGTTACTACTGGCTAAGGATCATATTTTACATACTGGTGTCAATCACCATTGGTACCCTCTTTTTTCATATTGGCACAAACAATGACTCAATTTTGGCTAGAGGAAAGTGTATATCATTCATCTATGGGTTCATGATTTGTTTGTAATGTGGAGGATTACCATTTTTCATTGAAGAATTGAAGGTAAAGAATTTATCCTTTCACTTAAAAAGTTGGATAAAGTTCCTCTAAGGTGAGCAAAAATATAAAGTTGAGATCTCAACTCACTTTTTCACTTTATACTTTTACTCACTTTACGGGAGCGTAAATCTAAACAGCTATTACAAACTCATACTATATTATGTTGTCTATCTAATCCCAATAGTATTCAGGTGTCCTATGTTGAAAGGTCCAAAGGGCATTATGGAGAGGCTTCATTTGTTCTAGCAAACATTATATCGTCATTCCCTTTCCTTCTTCTGATATCACTCTTCTCCGGAATTATTATATACTTCATGGTGCAGTTTCATCCTGGTGCACCTAATTGTGCATTTTTGTGCATCAACTTATTATGCTGCCTTTATGTTGTTGAGAGCTGCATCATGGTTGTAGCCTCACTGGTCCCCAATGTCTTGATGGGCATAGGAACAGGAACTAGTGTAATCGTAAGCAAATCATTTTTCTCTGCACCTGAAAATAGAATGAATACTTATAAGAGCTTGATGATCATTTTAATTGGTGGTGGTTGCAGATATTCAAGATGATGCCCTCTCAAATCTTCAGACCACTACCTGACATTCCAAAGTTCTTTTGGCGCTATCCCATGTCCTACCTCAGTTTTGCTACTTGGGCAATGCAGGTACAATGTTCAAAATTTAATTCTTAAATCCATGGTTTTAAATTGTGTTGCCGTTAGATTGTGTAATTACAGATAATAGCAGGAAAATGTAGCGCATGCGGTCATGATTATATTCACAATACAATATCAGGGACTGCCAAAATCACAAATAGTATTGCAGCCACAATTGTGGTTGTGAACCACATTTTAAAACCAAAAGCTAGATTAAGAATGCCATGCTTGCACCTTAGGTGAAAATAGGTCATGAGAGTAAAGGGGTTTGACCCTAACAGATACTTTCCATCTCAATTTTCCTTTTCCTATCCCCTCTTCAAGACCATTGTAGTAGGGGTGTTTAAGACTCGTTCCGTCTCACTAACTTGTCCAAGCCAAAAACTACTTAGGATGACTCTTCGGGGTTAAAAATTAGACCTGATTTATTTTCGGGTCAAACTCAAGTTATACTTCGGGTCGTCTCAATCCATCTTAGTCTCACCTTTTAAAATTTATATTTTTTGACAATTAGAGCTTCTTTGGGAAAGCTTTTAATTCCTAGTTTCAGCTGTTTTATTGGAAAAAAACTGTTCTATGAAAAGATGATCATGTTTGGGAAAAAAGCTGAAGTTTAAAAACATTTTTTATTTCTTTAAAAACGTTGTTTACGAACCATCTAGGACATTCAACTGTTTTATAAAAATGCTGTTTTATGAAACATCTCGTCCAGTCTTGCTCACGGTCTACTTTTCCATTTCTTTCCCAGCATCGTACTCAATGACCAATTCTTTTAAAAAATGTAACTCCTATCGAGTTTGACTCTTTTCATAATAAAAAATGTAACGAATTTTTTTTTAATTTTTTAATTTTTTATAATAGAAATAAATTGATGACAAAATAGGAAAAATAAACATTTTAACCAATTTTAATGTTAAAAAAAATTCAATATCATTAATATAAACAAATAACTTCATACCCTTTTTCGTAATTTATTATGTAAAATTAATTATTTTTGCACCACCCAAACGAAATAGATTATCTTAAAATCGTTTTTCAGCAAACATACCCAAATAAAAACATATTCTGATTATAATCGAATATCACAATAATTTATTATTTGAAAACAGATTATTAGCATAATCTTTTTTTTTTCAGCTTTCCTAAACACACTCTTAGTAGTATGACTTTTTTACTTAAATTATAATCTTCTGCATAATATGATAAAATATTTATATTATTACTATTTGTCTAAAATATATCTTAACTTTGATTTCATACTTTTTTTTTTAATTCTATGATTTATCTACGCATAATATTCAAATTTATATATCATGTTACCGGTTCCGTCTCAAACATTATCATATTATATGATCAAGTCGAGTTCAGCTCTCAACAAATGACCCTATCAATATATTTTTGGTTAAGTATGTGCAAATATCTGGTGAATCAGGTATAAATATCTGGTGAATTCAGTTCATTATCTGGTGAATAGAAGACTAGCAAGTTCCCCTGGATGAGTGGTTCCCTTTAGAAGTGGGTCCATTATAATGTCATCACGCGCAATGTTGGAGTAGACAAAGACTTGGTTATAAAAAAAATTTTTTTGACTTGCTTTGGCTGAAGAACCACTGCAAACATCCTATCCCTTGATATTAGTACAACACCTTTCCTATCTCTTCATCTCTCATTTCCTTGTGATCATCATTCCCATGGCAGAATCATTCCTCTTCAGTATTGCTGAATCACTTGTAGCAAAGCTTGCTTCTTTTGCATATGAAGAAGCTTCTCGAGTCATCGGTGTCTATGACGATCTGCATGAGTTCAAAAACACCCTCTCATACGTCAAAGATGTCTTTGTTGGATCCTGACCGGAAGAAAGAGCACAACCATGAGCTGCGGGAATGGCTGAGTCAGATCAAACACATGTCTTCTCGATGCCGAAAACTTCTTTGGATGAATTTGAGTGTCAAACATTACGAAAGCAAGTGGTGAAAGCTTATGGTACCACCAAAACCAAGGTAGGTCACTTCTTCTCAAGTTCTAATTCACTTGTTTTTCGTCATAGGATGGCTAAACAAATTAAAGATATAAGAAAGAGGTTAGACAAGGTTGCAGCTGATAGGAAAAAGTTTGGTCTTCAAGAAATTGATCATGTTGATACACGACTAGTGGTGCATACTAGAGAAATGACATACTCCACTGTGAATGATTCAGATGTGATAGGAAGGGAACATGATAAAGAATTGATCATACAGTTTTTGATGCAGCAGAGTCCTTGTGATGGTGATCAAAGTCTCTCCGTTATCCCCATTGTTGGGATGGGAGGCTTGGGTAAGACCACACTTGCAAAGTTTGTGTACAATGATAGGAGGATAAATGAGTCTTTCCCATTGAAGATGTGGGTGTGTGTCTCTGATGACTTTGACATTAAGCAACTGAGTATTAAGATAATCAATTTTACTTCCGTTGATGCACAAAGTTTGAAAGAATTAGATATGGAACAACTGCAAGATCGTCTAAGAAACAAACTTGCTGGTCACTAGTTTCTGCTTGTCTTGGATGACGTATGGAACGAGGATCGTGTCAAGTGGGTTGAGTTGAGGAATTTATTACAAGTCGGTGCCCATGGAAGTAAAATCATAGTCACTACACGTAGTCACTCCATAGCTTCCATGATGGGCACCATTCCCTCTCACATTTTAGAAGGCCTTTCTTCGGAGGATTCATTGTCTCTGTTGAAAAAATGGGCATTTAAAGAAGGAGAAGAGGAAAAGTATCCAGATTTAATAATGGTTGGGTCAGAAATTGTGAAAAAATGTGGAGGGATTCCTTTAGCAACAAGAACAATAGGGAGTATGCTATTTTCAAAATTTGAGATAGGTGTGTGGGAAGCTATTAGGGATAATGAGATTTGGAATTTTCCCCAAAAGAAAGATGATATTTTACCTGCACTCAAATTAAGCTATGACCAAATGCCATTCCATTTGAGGCAATGTTTTGTCATTTTCTCCCTTTATCCAAAGGATTATCGATTTGGCAGTTATGAAATAAGTTCGATTTGGGCAGCACTAGGTCTTCTTCCATCACCAAACAAGAATAAAACTTTTGTAGATGTTGCAAATCAATATTTGTATGAGCTAATGTCGAGATCTTTTCTTTAGGATTTTGTCAACTTTGGTACAGGTTATTATTTTCAAATACATGATTTGGTGCATGATCTTGCTCTCTATGTTGCAAAAGATGAGTGCCTGATGATAAATTCCCCAATTCAAAATATATATGAGAATATTCAACATCTATCTTTCGCTGGAAACAATTTACTGGTAAAATCTTTCACCCCAAATTATGTAGGTGTGAGAATCATATTGTTTCCTATTAAAGGAGTAGGAGCTAGCAGTGAAATATTCTTGAATATGTGTGTGTCAAGGTACATATTCCTGCGGATTTTAGATTTAAGTGATTCTACATATGAGACTTTGCCTCGGTCCATTGGTAAGCTGAAACATTTAAGATATCTCAGCCTTGCACGTAATTGCAAAATTAACAAGGTCCCCAATTCTATTTGCAAGCTCCCAAACTTGCAAGTTTTGGATCTTTCTAGGTGTATAAAGCTTGAAACATTGCCCAAAGGATTAAGAAACCTGATCAGTCTCCAACAGTTGGGGATAACCACAAAGCAATCTGCTTTGCCTGAGAATGATATTGCAAACCTGAGTTTTCTTGGATTTCTAAAGATTGAATCTTGCCACAATCTGGAATCTTTGTTTGTAGGGATAAAACTTGCTACTCTTAAAGCATTGCAAATTTCTAATTGTGGGAGTCTAATGTGTTTGCCACTCGATGTTGACCATTTTCCTCAATTAGAGACTTTGGCAGTTCAAAATTGTGGCAATTTGGAATTGTCGGGGGGATATGACGACCGAAAGTCCAACTTGAGGTTAAAAGCAATTGGCCTTTCTGTTTTGACACAACTAGTGACCTTGCCTCTTTGGGTTCAAGAATCTGCAAACACATTACAATACTTGTCAATTACAAATTTCCAGAACCTTGAGGTGCTTCCTGAATGGTTGTCAACTCTGAATTTTCTGAAAACATTTGGTATTTTAGAATGTCCAAAGTTGATGTCTCTCCCGAATGATTTCCATCGCCTGACTGCCCTTGGACATTTGTCAATGAAGGTTGTCCTGAATTATGTAGAAAATGTCTCACATCAAACAGATTATCATCGAGGAAAAAACCAGAAGATCTAGAGGAAGAGGAAAAAAAGATGGAGGAAGAACAAGAAAAAGATGAAAGCTGATAACTCTGATACATATTGAAGGACTTCCATTTATCAGGCTTCCATAATGTAGATTGTTGTTCTTGAGGACTTTTTTCTGTGTTTTGAATTATGTATGTGGTATTTTATGGCAATTTTCTAGAAATTGGACTTCGGTAGTTTGTTTCCTATTATGTAGCCCATTATGACATATCTCTTTAATCTTCCCATTTAGTTTTTCTTGAAAAAAGGGCATTTCAATTTTGAGCGTCTTAGTTGTTGATAGCTATGCAGATTGCCATTTATTTTGTGAAATTTTGATTATGCTAAATTTTCTTTCATTTATGTTGACATCCATATGGTGAAGTTTAAACAGTCTACCTCATGATAGCATTAGTTGAAATTTGCTGCAAATAAGTTGTTTATGGGTTTAGAACATTAGATATTGAAAACTTTATACCATTTTATCCCAATTCATTTCATTTCATCTAATATCATTCCATTCCAATTTACCTACCATAAGTTGTCCAAACATAGGAGGGACGTCTAGGAGAAATCATATTTACCAAGAATGTGGTACATGTTCCATTTTGGTAGACAGTTTCTCACTTTTTAATATTATTATTTTATCAAGACTTTCTTTTTTTAAAGTAGACTCAATACGCACTATGTGGATTAATGAAAGAACTCATAACTATATTTTGTTCATTCTTACTATTTTTCTGTATTTGGAAAATAAAAACTCTCAGCTTGATCCTTAAGACATGGATCAAATTAATTAATCCTTTTCAAGACAGATGTTAGGAATACATTAATCTCTATCAAAGACTATTTTAACCGTCATTTGAGATTCTTAAAGGATTTTTCATTTTTGACAAACTAAATTGAGAGAGGCATTTTTTTAGAGATGAACTTGGATATTTACTCAAAACTTATGTAAAAATTCCTAAAACTGTCCTCCATTCCTCCATTTTCAAATCTCATCGTAAAGTGTTCATAAAACCTTCCTTGTCCATTCTCAAGTTAACTTAATTTGACTTCAACAAAGCAGGGATAAATCAATTTGCTATTATGCCCATAAGACAAACAAAGGCTAACAAGCAATAACCAAATCAATCAATGTATTAAATATTAATGTAATCATGGTGCCTGTAAGAATACCACCATACCGAGGATCAAAGATGAGGAATTGGCATCATGATCAGCAACAAATTTTTCACTGTGAGAAGGAGAGCAATGCGAATATCCACTGACCATTGGGGAATCTATGGCAACAGTGGTTGCAGTTGGCATAGAGGTCGGTGCGTTATGGAGGGGATTCATATTTCATGGAGATTTGGAACGGGCTGAAACGCACCGTTCCATTTTTTCTTCCCCTTGCTCCATTTTCCCACAATCTCAAAAATCACTGTGAGATTAGCGTATTTAGGTGGTGTTTGGTTGTTGGAATTCTTGAGGGGAATTAACAGAGACTAAATCTCAATAAATCAACAACAAGAAATTGAAGTAAGTGCTTCAAGAAGTGTTTGATGACGAAGAACTTCCATAGTGAAATAAGAAAGAATGAAAATCAACAAGAACCCATGGCGACGACGCGAGGGAGAAGGGAGGGGTTCGAGGTGATGTGGCGGCGGCGGAGAGACTGCGTTGCTGTTAACGGCGTCGTAGAGGTGGAGCCGTGTTCTGAGGGGCGTCCAAGAGGAATAACAGAGGGAATATACATTTTTTTATTTAATTTATTTTTTTATTTTTAAAAATGATGATTTAATATGGACCGTTAGATTAAATGAATGGTCCTGATCTTTGCTGTAGAGTGGCCGGAGACAGTAGACAATCTGGTTCCCTTCAATAGGAGCTTTCCCTTTTCATTCACTAATTTTATTCATTATTTTTTACTAGCGGCAAGACAGGCACTCACGTGCCTGTCTGGTCGCATTTCTAATGTTTTTACATGTCTTTATTGTATAGATTTATCCAACTTTACAATGTGACATAATAATGTAAACACACATTATATACATCACTGCGTTAATAATATCATGTTACAAATAAATGTAAAAATAAATATGATACATATTTTAATAAAAAACAAATCCAAGATACCAAATATAATTTAGTTACAGCTATTATTTGACCTCGACATCTCAACATTTAGATTTATAAGGAGATTAAGTAATGATCGATTTTCAGGAGCTTTTTGCATTTCCCTACGTTACAAACAAAATAAATTTATAATGTTAATTTTTGTTAGATAAAAAGTAACAAAGCATATCAAATTATTTTAAAAAAAACGTCATTTACTTCTAATAGTTGCTTAGCTTGTCACGATTCTCAAAAAATCTTCATACTTTTTTTCATCTTTAATGTTTTTTTGTTTAATAAACTACAAATTAAATAAAAAATGTAAGATTAAAATTTGGAACAATCATTATCATAATCATTCATAACAAATATTATGTATTATTAAAATAAAATATTACATTCTCAAGTAAGACCATTTTTTGTTTCAAATGTATTGAGCTATCACGACTTCTTTTGCTTGGTAATATAGCTTCAAGTTTCCTAATAAGTTTTTTAAAAAAAGATAGTATTTTAATAAATTGTGGAAATAATAAAACTTATTATATAGTAAATATGTATATTATCATATCGAATACAATACATAATACATTACCTTTCTAACCTTTGAGCCCACAATTCTCTTTTTATCATGTTCCAAAGCTGAGTCTTATCTGTTGTTACTGTCGAACCCCACCCAAAAGAGTATATCTTTTGATGATGTACCTGATTATCATAAGATTAGAATATTGGTTTTTTATACAACGACATAATATGAAGTATCTAATATAAATTTATAATTCACCTTGTTGTCAACTGGGCATATAGATGTGATTGATTGCTCAGTCTTCAATATTTTCCATAGTTTTTGACAGTCGTGATCCTATCATTTTTTTAGTCGAATTGTTAATAGATTGATGTGGAAAAATATTTAAAAAAAAATTGTTCTCGTGAACCTACCTGCTTGATATGCACATGCCCGAAATATTTGTCATCATCTCTTGCAATAAACGGTAATATATTTGAAACGGTAATTTAGTCGAATTGTTAATAGATTTAGACATGTTAAAAAAGTCAATCAGCTACAACAATTTCTTTCTATATGCATAATAATATATTAAACTATTAGAGAAACCAATAGCTTGATACGGTAATATATATATTTGAAAACAACAATTCAACCACATGCTAATTAATATACATGCATGTCTTGCATTTCTTCTTAGCATGACCAAAAGGTTTCACCATTTAAATGACACAGGGATATGATTAGACGAATAAGACACTGTCATCTGTTTGAAACTTTGATCCAACTTCCATATTAAATAAGCCACCATAAACCCAGATTGCGATTTCTTTCAGTCATATATATACATGTATTCAACCTTAATCGGTGCTGCAATTGTGTCAAGCATTGATATTTTCAAATGCTCATTCCACCCATCTCTCTTTACAAATCTTAGACCTTCATTTTTACATTAAAAAGTCATATCATCGTAACCCAAAAAACAATAAGGGGAATGTCTAGGTAAAAGATTAGAACACACATACAAACACCCAACTGAATGTGATACTTCCAAGTAACTAACACAAACTCATACTATGCCCTAAGACTTTGGAAAGCATGAATAAAAAACCCAGAATCAGATACACCTAAATTTTCAAAAATAAAAATAATGAATCTATCTTCAGACTTAATTGAAGGAAATGAAAAAAACCAACAAAAGCAGAGCAAATAAAAGAAGATACAAAGATCAAAGAAGGCATGTAGATTACATTTAAGTTGTTTAGTAATAGAAGGAAGATCAGCAAAAGTAGAAGCCATGAGTGAGTGGGGTGATTCTTGGAAATGAAAAGAAAAGTGGTGAAAACAGTCACCACCATCAACTGATAATTTCAAATGCTCATTCCTCTGATCTCTCTTTACAAATCTTAGACCTTCAGAATGCCAAATTGGTGCCATATTCACTGACAATTATCATGGATAGTTTGACCAAAAAGCATTGAACACTCCAAAACCCACTGAGTCCAAGCCAAAAACAATTCAAACATCATTGTTCCATCCATCCTCAGGCAATGCAATATGTCATGTTTGAATAGGTTTTTTTGTTAATTCAGTCAAAAAAACAAACAAATAGAACAATGAGCATCATCGTCTAGTACAAAAGTTTGGAGTTTGGAAAAAATTTCAAACTCATGTTAAAATAAATAAATGCAGAACATCAGGGTTCATACCCAATGCAGCAAAAACTTGCACATATGTCCTTTGTCTTCTCCTTTCAATCCTCTGCAAAAGCTTGATGTTCTTATAGGCAGAACTGCAAAAGAAAGACAATATTATATATTATTTAAACTTGCACATCCTTTTAATCCTCTACAAACTCTTTGCTTCTTTCATTCATTTGTTGTGCTCCCTCTTTGGTCATATTCAGGCACCTTCCCTAACTATTTCTAATACGATAGGATGTATCTGTAATATGTAGCTATTTTTCACAAATAAAAACATTTGCTATTCTTTAAGACCTACAATAAATCCTGGTGGACTTGTATTTACGCCACATATATAACCCAGAATGTGTCACTAACCATCATTTGAAGATGTATCACCATAGGTGGCAATAGGCATTAAACCCAGAATGCAAGTGGTGATCAACACTAGCATCAACACTCGATCCTCCACCATCTATTTTTTTATAAAACAATCTTGGCTCACAAAAATTCTTCTTACCCAAAAACCAAGATAGATGTACACCAATTTCTTTCAACCTTCAAAGTGATCCATCCCAACCCCCAACCGTAGTTGTGGATGAAATATTATGTTCTATTGATCAAAATATGGGTCAACTCTAAAATGTGACATATTGGAAAAATCTTCAAATTATATAGTACTTCAAGGAACAAACCTTTGTTTCAAAGAACCAAAAGTTTGACTCTCGATTACAATAAATTTCAAAAGAATGTATGACTTTTTCACTTGGGTCTTGCTAAGAGAAAGTTAAGTGCATGATGAAATTTGTAACCTATGCAAAAGAATTAATAGTAAAACTACATCAATAAGAACTCGGTCGGTTCTTCCAAACAAAGATAAAGATTGCAAGTTGCATAATGTATCTTATCAAACATAAATAATGAGTTGTCTTTTCCCAACTCTATTGTGTTCTCCCTGTCTTTCTTCCCTCCACCCTTCTCTCCTGTTTCTTTGTTTTTTTTTAAATGTTAAACACCCTTCTCTTCTGTTTCTCTGTTTTTTTTTAGATGTTAAACACACTCTTCATGTCTTGGTTCCTAATTTAGCTACTCCTTAATTAATATTTGTGAAAAGTGTTTCAACACTCCCTAAATGGAATAAGACAATCTATAATCGGGTTGAAGGTTAAATTTAATATCTCTACTCTCTATCTTTGTAAGAAGGCTATGTCGTGACAGTTGGCTTGGAAGCACTTGAAAGTTTGGATCTCCTCTTCGCCGAGCTCTCACCATGGTGTTGTCATTGTTCCTTAAACCTGGAAGCAAGGAGTTTCTGATCCACTGCTGCATTTGATTTTACCTTAAAAATTTTCTTCTTATTTGCAATCCTTGCTTGCTTCTTGTGTAGTGTCAAAGGAGTGACCAATAGTTTTATCTTTAGAGCTTTGCTCATTTATTCCCTGCAACCAAACATCTACTATTCATAAAACAATTTATAACAAACTACGCATGTATCAGTCCTCAGAAAAAAAGTTAACAACATTTCCATATATTTATCTAGCCACTTTGTATCCCCAGGAATGTTCTTGTGCCTTTTCCATAGCCATTGTAACATCCCTGACTGCTCTATGGATTGGCGACTGTCCCCACAGACCAACACGGGTCTTTTCAGTGTGCTTTGTCCTCACTCACACGCTTCCTGGAAAACTTCCCAGGAGGTCACCCATCCCAAAATTGCTCCAAGTCAAGCATGCTTAACTGTGGAGTTCTTAGGTGATGAGCTTCCGAAAAGAAGATGCATCTTATTGGTATAATTAGTACCAATCAATTCATATAAGCCTTCCTCAACTGTATTGTCCCATACCTACACAGTCTCAGGATCCCTCTCATTCGGGTGTGTTATCGATTCATTCATGTGTCCCTCCGCCTAGAAGCCTGCCAGGAGCCGCTCCTTATCCGTGCCTTCTTGCACCGGCGACCACTCCCCGCCCTCGTCGGCACCTGGGTGTTACATGCCCACCAGCTTCTGCTTGGTTCATCCCCAAACCACACCGTACTGGGAGAGGTGCCGCTCTGATACCATTTGTAACATCCCTGGCTGCTTTATGGATTGACGACTGTCCCCACAAACCAACACGGGTCTTTTCAGCGTGCTTTGTCCTCACTCACACGCTTCCTGGAAAACTTCCCAGGAGGTCACCCATCCCAGAATTGCTCCAAGTCAAGCACGCTTAACTGTGGAGTTCTTAGGTGATGAGCTTCCGAAAAGAAGATGCATCTTATTGGTATAAGTAGTACCAATCAATTCATATAAGCCTTCCTCAACTATATAGTCCCATACCTACACAGTCTCAGGATCCCTCTCATTCGGGTGTGTTATCGGTTCATTCATGTGTCCCTCCGCCTAGAAGCCTGCCAGGAGCCACTCCTTGTCCGTGCCTTCTTGCACCGGTCACCACTCCCCGCCCTCGTCGGCACCCGGGTGTTACAGCCACTACCCTTTTATGGAAGCTTCGCACAACAGTAAAATATTCGAAAAGAAAAAAACAATTGATCCTTTGGTTTTCATTACTCAAGCAGCCTATCCTATTTGAGGGTAAATGTGAAAGAATATTATACATCAAGTGAAAGGAACATGAAAATTTACATAAGCGAAAGAGTAATCGAGATAGAGTAGCAACAAAAATGATAATGGCAGCTAATCAAGCATATGAATAATATTTGGTTCCTGAGTTATCCCCCCACCTTTATAAGGTATTTGCCTGCACATGAATCAACGGCAACCTGTGATTCATTGTGTTGTAGTGTCGATCACCACGTTGTGAGTTCAGGATCATAACCAAGTACTAAGATAAAGCTCATACTTTTCGGTTGTTGTAAGAAACAATGCTTCAATGACACAACAAATAAACATCATTATATAAGCAAAGCATCAAACATATCCAATCAAAAGCTAGGAATTAAGGAATACTACTAAGAGCTAACCTGGAACATTACACCGAAAGATCCATATACAACAACACACGCAACCGTGTAACTTGTTGTCTATAATCATGAAAATAACCATGTAAGTCCACAAACCATATATATAACTGTATACTAATTATCAATGATAAGAATTCAAACTCATACCTGCTTCTGCTTGGTCTGTCCATTTTTACCACCAATGGTAGTAACAATTATATGTCCTTTTTCTGTCCCATTTCCATCTAATATAGAGGCTTCCATCTCCTGCATTTAATTAAGCAAGTTTAGACATAAAAAAACTCAATATTCAACCATGTGCTTCTTACAAAAAATGCAATGAAGGTTAAATAAAAAATAAAAAGATTAAAGCTTTTTTTTTACCTTCTCATACTTAATGTTATTAAATCAATGGAAAAATATACATCCAATGAGAAGAGGCCAAAAAATTCTGCATCAACAACTACACAATCATTGAAGAGACAGATGTTGTTGTTTTCCCTTTGTTAAATTCCCCAATAATAAAGCAAGTTTGAGACATGGCTAAAGTATTTTTAATAATTGTTTCTTATGATGACTAAAAAACTGGAAAAGTTTACAGTTTTTGGGAATGTCCATCCTTTTAATTAAAAAAACAAACAAACAAACAATGAACACCTATTCGTTGAACCATTTAATGATCAAAATCTATTGAATAGAACCAAATCAACCAATGGGTTTCCTTAACCTTAACAATAAACACAAAAACAACAACAATTTGCCTTCAAATAATAAATTTAGATGAACTAAAGATAAAGAGAGAGATGGAAGGAGGTCACAGAAATATATATTGCATTATTAGTTCTTCTCACGACGTATACCTGTTGATCCACTCCCCGGGAGTCGCCGTCATCAGAAAACCATCACCGGAAATCTGCATCGCATGCAGCACTAAGCCCCACGTATTCGACAACATTATACTCCTATACACTATACTCCTATACAAAGATTCATCACTCTCCGTAATTTGTGACAGTTGCATTTGTATCTGAATTTCAACCGGGTTCGCATTTCCGTTCCTTAATCGGTCACAACTATGAAACTGAATGAAACAAAAAAAAAAAATAAAAAAAACAAAAAATCAATGAAACTGAAGAGAGTGTGTTTGAGAGTGTTTGTGCGTAAGTTTTTCTTTTCTTTTCTTTTGTTGGTCTTCTGTGGCAAGTGCCGGCGAGAAGGGGTAGGAAGAAATAAAGAAAAAATGGGGAAAAGAGCATTGGAAATTTACCAGATCCACTCCCTATCGCGCCCCACCTCAGTCGCTACTCAGGACAATTAAATTCGCTGCCCAGACTCCGTCGTGACACCGCCTCGCCCTCCTCTGCTCCACCATCTTCCGTCTTCCTCTATGCGCGTCCACTATCCATCGTTCACTATTGGTTTTACTGAGTATGGCTAATCAAAATAAGGAGATGGGGTCATGGGGTTGGTTATGTGGGAGGACACTACTAGAAAATATGGATTTTGGGACGGAATTTTCGGACGGAATTGATTCTGTCTAAAATCACATTAAAGTTTTAGACGGATTTGGGACGAATCTGAGACACATTAATTATCATGCTGAATATATCTCAAATTCATCTCCATTTCGTCCGTAACTTTGGCGCCACTAACGCGCCAAAAAATTTTCCCACGGATTTCGTACAAATTGGTGATTTTATTTATTATGACATAAATTGGTTCAAAATTTTGAGACGAATTACAGACGAAATATATTATCAACTTAGTTTTTTATTTTTTCAAGTTGAAAGCATCTACAATCCGTCCGAAATTGGAGACAAATTTACAACAGACCCTAATCCCTCCCTAAATACTTTTTTTCCCTCTTATTCTCTCTCAATTTCTATGGAAGGGTAAACCTTATTTTTATTTTCTTTTCTGATCGTCACCACTGATCAGTAGACAACCTTATTCCCTCTTATTCACCTCCATCGTCATCACTGATCAGTAGGCTATTTTTCTTCTTTTTCTTTTCTGACTTTCTTTCTTCTCTTTGTTTTTGGATTTCCTTCTTAAATTTCTTCAATCGTTTCCCTCTCCTCACCTTCTTCGCAGAACGACGCACGGCGGGACGGCCGAACGGTACCCCAACACAGTGAGCGGACTCCTATTCGTCCACTGATCGAAGCGCCTCCATCGTCATCATTGATCAATAGGTAACCCTATTTTTCTTCTTTTTCTTTTCTGACTTTCTTTCTTCTCTTTGTTTTTGGATTTCCTTCTTCAATCGTTTCCCTCTCCTCACCTTCTTCACAGAACGACGCACGACGGGACGGCGGAACGATGCCCCAACACAGTGTTAACTTCCATCACCATGAATGGAGCTTGATGAATGAGAAGCAGAAAAGAGATAGTAGCAGAAAGAGTTTAAGCTTTAGAAAATGTGAATTCTCATTCATAATAATATTACTGAGTACAAAGGTATATATACTTGTACTAAGCTAACCGAAACAGAAAGAGAAAGGGCAAAAAGAATAACTGTCATGCTAACTAACTTGCTAACTATCTAACTGTCATGCTTCGGTTTGGTGAGAATATCTGCTATTTGACTCGCAGTTGGGATGGGTAGGAGGTGTGGACCCCAGCTAGAGCCTTGTCACGGACCAAGTGGCAGTCAAGCTCAATGTGTTTGGTCCGTTCGTGAAACACCGGATTAGCAGCTATATGGAGGGCAGATTGATTGTCACAGTAAATGGCAACTGGTTTTGGATGAGGGATGTGTAGGTCTTGTAGAAGATAGAGTAACCACTGAGCTTCACAGGTTCCTTGAGCCAACGCCCTATACTCGGCTTCAGCGGAGGAGCGAGAGATAACATTCTGTTTCTTGCTCTTCCATGATATAGGAGCATTGCCAAAGAAGAAACAGAACCCTGTGATGGAGCGCCTAGTGTCGAGGCAAGCCCCCCAGTCAGAGTCAGTGAAACCTTTTAAACAAAGGTCAGATGTCGTGGGAAAGAATACACCAGAGCCTAGAGCATTTTTGAGGTATCTAATGACCCTGAAAGCTGCTTGTTGGTGGATGTCCGTGGGAGAGTCAAGGAATTGGCTCAATGTACTTACTGCATAACATATATCAGGGCGTGTATGCGTTAATTAGAGCATCTTCCCAATAAGGCATCTATAAGAAGAAGTATCTGAAAGTTGATTGCCAGTTTCCTTGCTTAGCTTGATTTTCGGGTCCATGGGAGTGGAGCAAGGCTTGCATCCCAAGAGACCTGTGTGTTGCAGCAAGTCTAACGAGTATTTTCTTTGATATAGGGAGATGCCTAAGTTGGATCTTGCTACTTCAAATCCCAGAAAATACTTTAAATCTCCGATGTCCTTGATGCTGAATTTCTGGTCCAGCAAGACTTTAATGGCATTAATTTCAGTAAGATTGTTGCCTGTGAGAACCAGATCATCCACATAAACTAAAATAGCTGTGAAGCCCGGGGAATCTTTCTTTGTGAATAGAGAATAATCAGCTCTAGATTGCACATATCCCGAGTAAATCAAGGAGTCTGTTAGCTTGGCATTCCACTGTCTGCTGGCCTGCTTCAACCCATAGAGGGATTTCTGTAATTTACATACAAGATTCAAATCAGGCACCTCTAGGCCAGGTGGGATCTGCATGTAAACATCCTCCAGCAAATCACCATGAAAAAATGCTATGTTGACATCTAATTGCTGCAGGAACCAGTTGTGGGAGGAAGCTAAATCCAATATCAACCGAACCGTAGTCATCTTGATTACTGGACTAAAAGTCTCAAGATAGTCCAGCCCTGCCGTTTGTGTGAAACCTCGAGCTACTAATCGTGCCTTGTGTCTTTCTACTGTGCCATCCGCATGATGTTTAAGCTTGAATAACCACTTACAACTTACAAGTGGCTTATCGGGTGGCCTCTGTGTTAAAACCCAGGTATGATTCTTATGTAAAGCTGCCAGTTCTGAATTTATGACTGCTTGCCATGTCGGATGTTGTATGGCTTCATGGTATGACTCGGGTTCAGAAGCAGTGGAAATAGTTAAGGAGAAATGTTTATGTTTTGGTGATAGGTGATCATAAGAGACATAATGAAAGAGAGGATATTTGGTGTGTGAGGTATTGGCATTGGAGTTAAGAAGTGAACAATGATAGTCTTGAAGGTATGAGGGTGGTTTCTTTGGCCTATTAGATGTTCTGTTGGGAATTGGGGATGGTTGGATTGGGGTAGAATGGGATGAGGTTTCATCTTGAGGTGATTGTGCAAGAGGATTATATGTGGATGAGGGAACATGATCAGTTTGAGCAGGTTGGGCATTTGGGACTGGAGTAGGTTGAGAATTTGGGATTTGAGCAGGTTGAGAATGGCTTGTTGGGTTTGGTGTGGTGATGGTGAGGTTCGGGTACCATGGGTCATATGGTGAGTCACTGTCATTTGTAATGGCAATGGGATAAGACTTCACGGCACTGTCATGACTAAGGGGGTGTGGAGTTGGTACTGAAGGGAAATTTGTCTTCATGAAAGACAACATCTCTGGAGAGAAATAGCTCTCTGGTTTTGAGATCAAGCAGCAAATATCCTTTCGTTCCAGTCTTGAGCCCAAGATGAACACACTTTCTGGACCGTGTGTCAAGTTTCTTCCTATGACTTGAAAGAGTGGTAGCATAGCTCAAGCATCCAAACACCCTTAACTGATCAATCTCTGGGAGCTTACCGAATAATGCTTGATAAGGGGATTTGTTTTCCAAATAAGGGGTCGGCATCCTATTAATCAGGAACACAGCATGGCTTATTGCTTGTGTCCAAAAACATTTGGGAACATTGGATTGGAACAAGAGGGCTCGAGCTACTGCCAGTAGGTGTTGGTGTTTTCTCTCCACAATGCCATTCTGCTGAGGAGTTTCTACACATGTGGTTTGGTGCAGAATTCCATTTTGGGCATAATAATCATGCAACATGAATTCTTTTCCATTGTCTGTCCTAATGGACTTGACATGAGTGTTGAATTGTGTCTCAACAAGAGCAATGAACTGTTTGATATGATCAGCAGTCTCTGACTTCAGTTTCATGAAGAAGAGCCAAGTATGTCTTGTACAATCATCAACAATTGTCAAAAAATATCTATGTCCAAGCAGTGAAGAGACCGAAATTGGTCCCCATATATCCATATGTACGGGCCAAGGTTACTAACCCGGCCACCGAGCTCAAGTACCCGGCCCAATCCGGAAATTAAGGATAATAAATCAAAGATCACTTAATTAAATGAATAAGATATTAACATTAAATCCTGATATTATCCAAAATAACCTTATCTGGTTAAAAGAGATAATATCCCTTAAATTAAGGAATCATATCTCAAAATAGATATCAAAAGACAAATCAGATCTCAAAAGAGATATTAAGAGATAAATCAAATCTCTAAGAGATAGGGGAATCCTATTATAAAAGGAGTACCCCTCATAAGAAACTCACTTTTCACTGAACAGAGGCGACTCTCTCTTAAGCGTATTAGAGAAACTAGTGCCGACCAAGAGACTATCAGAGAGTCCTTGCTCCCTAGTATTCGTCCGATACAAAATTAAGAGATCGAGATCAGCACGGCCAAGGGTCGAATCAAGAACTACGTCCGGATTTGATTCCCTTCGGGATACGTAGGACCGGAATCACCGAATTCTGTCAAGCCAAATCCTAAAACAACCCCAATATTCATCCTTGGTTCGACGTTCATGGCGGAGCTCCGGTAAACCGAATCTCGGCAGGAACATTTGGCGCCCACCGTGGGGCCGAGGTGAAACTTTCCCCGGTTCCGCAAGAAAAGCTCGATGGTGACTACACGCAATGGATTGCGGGGAGGGGGGAGCAGCGTGAATCACGAAGGCCAAGAGGCTTCGGATGCCCAGAACCATGACAATCATCTTTTCTCTCCCCTCAGTGAAGGTAACCCTCGGTTGGAGGAAATTATGGAGCAACTCAAGCAGCTTCGGAAGGAGAACGAGGAGATACGAGCGCAAAATCAGAAGCTTTTGAAAGCCCGAAAGAGAGGAAGGTCCCTGACACCTTCAGACGGAGAACAATCCTCGCCGGAGGCCAGCAAGGATCCTCCGGTGCACTCTCCTCGGGGCACTAACCGAGCATCCAAGACCAAACCCCCTCTTGGGGCATCGGAAGTCAAGTCCCACGCAGAGAGGACTAGCCAGAAAGAAAGAATATCAGACCGACGTCCACGGCTCCCCTTCACCGAGGACATTATTGAGGCAAACGTGCCAACCCATTTTAAGTCCCTTAACATGGACAAATTCAATGGCACCACTGATCCAACCGAGCATGTAGAATCCTTTATATCCTCAATTTACTTGGTGACTGATTCAGAGGCCGTCATGTGCAAGGTTTTTCCGACTACCCTGCAAGGTCCATCCCTGACCTGGTTAACGAATCTGCCGCCTCAGTCAATTGACTCTTTTGACGCCCTCATAACCAAGTTCACTGGACAATTTGCGGCAAGCCGAAGGCACAGAAGGCACTCAGTCTCACTGGTAAATTTCAAGCAGGAAAGGAATGAATCACTTAGAGATTACATGGCCCGCTTCAATGCAAAGCAGATCCTGATTCCCAATATGAGCTCGGAACTCTGCCTCCACACCGTCATGACTGGTCTTAGGCCAGGACCTTTCTTCGAGTACCTATCTCGGAAACCACCGAGAGATTTTGAGGAACTACAGGAAAAGGCTACAGGGTTCATGAACTCGGAAGAGATGCTAGAGTTTAAAAGGCGGGAAAGAGGATACGAGGACAAGAGTTCAGCCTCCAACAAAGACAGAAACAGAGGGTCTGACTCACGAAGGCCCCAAAAAACCAGTGAAAGAGAATTCCCGCAGAGGCATTCCAAGCCTCCATATTTCACTCCGCTGAACCGATCTCGGGCAGCCATCCTGCAGGAAGTGTGCAGAGCAGAATTGCTTAACTTACCTGAACCGTCCAAAACAATGGACAATGCTGACAGAAGCAAGGAATGTGCGTGGCATCAGAACTATGGACACTCCACTGAAGAGTGCAAAACACTCCAGAGAAAGATTGAGGAGTTAGTGCAAGCAGGCCGTCTTGACCGATTCGTCCACCGAGATGGCAATGGTGGCGGACGGTTCGGTCGGAAACCACAAAGACACGGTAATGATGACCGAGATCGAGATACCAACAATCGAAGAAATCATCAGGGCGGAGATCGCCAGAACAACCAAAGGCCCCCGGTAGAAGAATCGGCGGGAGGAATCAGGGGGGTCATCAATACAATATCGGGGGGATTTGCAGGAGGAGGAGCAACGAGCTCAGCTCGGAAGCGGCATGTCAAAGCTCTCCGATCTGTTATCACAGTGTCTGGAAGACCTCCAAGAGCAAGGCCCCCATAACATTCACAGATGATGACTTCCAGGGGGTAGATCCCAACCAGGATGACCCGATGGTGATAACGGTCGAGCTGGCCAACTTCTCAGTCAGACGAACGCTTATTGACCAGGGAAGCTCGGCCGATATTCTCTACCTGGCGACCTTCAAGAAGCTCGGCATCCCCGAAAAGTTAATTAAAGAACAGGAGGACAAGCTGGTGGGATTTGCTGGGGAACAAGTCAAGACTCGAGGATATATAGATCTCTTAACAACATTCGGAGAGGGCAGACTCTCCAAGTCTGTATCTGTCAGGTATGTCATCGTAGATGCCACCACGTCGTACAATATTCTAATCGGAAGACCGACGTTGAATGAGCTCGGGGCAATTGTCTCTACCCCACACCTGACAATGAAGTTCCCAGCCGACTCAGGGGAGATAGTTTCAGTCCGAGCTGACCAAAAATTGGCAAGGCAGTGCTATGTTGACAGCCTGAAGGTTTCCCGTCACCAGGACGGCCCGAAGAAAACAGAGGAAGGTAAAGCAGAGCTGGTAAGCTCGGTCAGCTCGGTAAATTCAGCAAGTACAGTCAGTATGTTTGAGCTGGACCCAAGGGCAGAGATGTATGAGACCAGAGCCGAACCAACGGAGTCCTTAGAGAGGTTCCAGTTGGGAGTCCATCCTGAACAGTGCACCCACGTCGGTAGTCAGCTGGACCCCTCACTCAGAGAGAAGATTCACATGGTACTAATAAAGAATGCTGACCTGTTCGCCTGGAAGACATCGGACATGCCGGGCATAGATCCTAACTTTATGTGCCATAGGCTGTCTATATGTCCCGAAGCTAAACCAGTGACTCAGAGAAAAAGGAAGCTGGGTGAAGAAAGGCGCCGAGCTATGGCCGAGGAGACCTCTAAACTACTCAAAGCTAATTTCATCCGCGAGGTGAAATACACCACTTGGTTAGCCAACGTGGTATTAGTCAAAAAGGCCAATGGTAAGTGGCGCATGTGCACCGACTATACCGACCTCAACAAGGCGTGCCCAAAGGATTCCTATCCCTTGCCCAACATTGACAGGCTGGTGGATGGGGCCTCAGGTTATAAGGTTTTGTCTTTCTTGGATGCATATTCCGGCTACAACCAGATCAGGATGTACCCCCCCGACGAAGAAAAAACAGCGTTCATGACCGATGGGGCTAATTATTGTTACCAAGTAATGCCTTTCGGCCTAAAAAATGCTGGGGCAACATATCAGAGGCTTATGGACAAGGTTTTCGCAGACCAAATCGGAAAGAATTTAGAAGTGTATGTTGATGACATGGTAGTAAAATCCGATGACCCGAGTCAGCACCCAGCCGACCTCGAGGAAATCTTCGGACAGCTCAGGAAGTACAATATGAGGCTGAATCCAGAGAAGTGCTCTTTTGGTGTGCAGGGAGGAAAATTCTTGGGGTATATGCTAACCCATCGAGGCATCGAAGCCAATCCAGATAAATGCAGGGCCGTCATGGAAATGCGAAGTCCTCGGAATGTGAAGGAAATTCAAAGGCTGGCAGGCCGATTAGCCTCCCTATCCCGCTTTCTACCGAAGTCCGCAGAAAAGGCACGACCTTTTTTCCAGCTCCTGAAGAAGCTGAAGGATTTCATTTGGACTAAAGAGTGTGAGAAGGCATTCGAAGATCTGAAACTTTTCTTGGCATCTCCCCCAATTCTTACTCGGCCTCAGCTCGGCAAGGATCTGTACCTATACCTCTCCGTCAATGATTATGCAATCAGTGCAGTAATTACCCAGGAAGAGGAGGAGCAACAGATGCCGGTATACTATGTCAGTAGAATCTTGAAAGACGCGGAAACGCGATACCAAGTAATTGAAAAACTGGCTCTCGCCTTAGTGATGGCAGCTCGGAAGTTACGGCCTTATTTCCAATCTCATCAAGTCATCGTCAAAACGGATCATCCGATAAAGCAGGTACTCAGAAAACCTGATCTAGCTGGACGAATGATAACTTGGTCAGTGGAGTTGTCAGAGTTCGGCCTACGGTATGAACCGAGGGGGCCAATGAAGGCCCAGTGCCTCTCAGATTTTATTGCCGAGCTTTCATCCAAACCAAGGTCGGAATCCTTCCGCTGGCTCTTATACGTTGATGGATCATCTAACCAGAAAGGAAGCGGGGCTGGCATAATTCTCGAAGGACCCGATGATCTAGTCCTCGAGCAATCGTTGAAGTTTGGGTTCACTGCTTCAAACAACCAAGCAGAGTATGAAGCCCTCATTGCTGGGCTGTTACTAGCCAAAGAGGTCGGGGTTCGGGAGCTAAAGTGCAGAAGTGACTCACAGCTTGTAACGGGACAAGTCACGGGCAATTATCAGACAAAGGACCCCCAATTAACCAAATATCTCTGCAAGGTTAATAGCCTCATCTCCGAGTTTGAGCATTTCTCCATTGAGCACATACCTCGAGAAGAAAACTCCAGAGCCGATCTACTTTCCAAATTAGCAAGCACAAAGAAGGTTGGCCAACTCAAGACTTTTATTCAAGAAAGCCTCCTCGAGCCGAGCATCAAAAGTACCGAAGTGACAGTGACCGAGCACTTTGACCGGGGCTGGATGACTCCGATCTGGGAGTACCTTACCTCGGACAAACTACCGGACGACCAAAGGGAGGAAAGAAGGATCCGTCTGAAATCTTGTCATTACACCGTCCTCGACGGAGAACTGTACAAAAGGGGATTCTCCAGGCCGTTGCTAAAATGCCTCACAAAGGAGCAATCCGAGTATGTAATGGATGAGATGCACCGAGGAATCTGCGGATTGCATTCAGGCGGCCGATCTCTAGCAGCTCGGATCTTGCGAGCAGGGTTCTATTGGCCAACCATGAGACTCGATTGTTCAAACTGGACCAATAAGTGTGACCCTTGTCAGAAGTTCGCCAACATAGCCCGTGCTCCAGGAGAGGAGCTCCACTCCATGTTCTCGCCATGGCCCTTTACCATGTGGGGGATGGACATAGTTGGTCCCTTCCCAGTGGCCAAGGGTCAAGTCAAGTTCCTTCTGGTAGGAGTTGATTACTTCACCAAGTGGATTGAAGCAGAGCCATTAGCTACGATAACCGCCAAGAAGGTCCAGGATTTTGTATGGAAAAATATTATATGCAGGCATGGCCTTCCTTATACAGTTGTTACAGACAACGGGAAGCAATTCACCGATAAGGAGCTCGGAGAGTTCTATTCCAACCTCGGAATTAAACACAAAGTAACCTCGATTGAGCATCCGCAAACAAATGGCCAGGCAGAGGCAGCCAATAAGGTTATTCTACACGAGCTCAAAAGAAGGCTGGGACAATCAAAAGGAGCTTGGGTTGAGCAGTTGCCAAGCATTCTGTGGGCTTACCATTGCTCGCCACAATCCTCAATGGGAGAGACACCGTTCAAACTAACCTATGGAACCGATGCCATGATTCCAGTGGAACTCGGTGAGCTCTCATTTCGAAGACAGCATCACAATGAAAGCCAAAATAATGAACAACTCCAACTTGAGCTAGACATGGTCGAAGAAGTGCGAGATACAGCAAGGATAAGGGACGAGCTGTCCAAGCAAAAGGCAACCCGGAAGTACAACTCAAGGCTGCGCCCAAGGGAATTTGTGCAGGGCGACTTGGTGCTAAGACTGCAAAGCGACGCAAGAAAAGACTCCAGGGAGGGTAAGCTCGCGGCAAATTGGTCAGGACCATTCAGGATAGCAGAAAATCTAGGAAACGGTGCCTACAGGCTTGAGGAATTGTCAGGAAAGTTGATTCCTAGGACATGGAACACTTCCCATCTCAAATTTTATTTTAGCTAAAGTTAGAAGTGATGCACTCTTTTTCCTATCTCGGTCTTTTTCCCACGAGGTTTTGGCCGAGAAGGTTTTAATGAGGCACACTAGGAAAAATTAATGAATAAAAATTCTATTTTCCTTCAATTGAGCTATTATATTACTTGACTCCTAAGCAGGAGATAAAACCTAAGCAGGTACTTGAGTCCTAAGCAGGAGATAAAGCCTAAGCAGGCACTTGATTCCTAAGCAGGAGATAACACCTAAGCAGGTGCTAAACCCTGAAGAGGCCAACCGAAGCCTCTACAGGTACTTGACTCCTAAGCAGGAGATAAAGCCTAAGCAGGCACTTGACTCCTAAGCAGGAGATAACACCTAAGCAGGTGCTAAACCCTGAAGAGGCCAACCGAAGCCTCTACAGGTACTTGACTCCTAAGCAGGAGACTCCTAAGAAGGAGATAAAACCTAAGCAGGTACTTGACTCCTAAGCAGGAGATAAAGCCTAAGCAGGCACTTGACTCCTAAGCAGGAGATAACACCTAAGCAGGTGCTAAACCCTGAAGAGGCCAATTGAAGCCTCTAAAGGTACTTGACTCCTAAGCAGGAGATAAAACCTAAGCAGGTGCTCAACCCTGAAGAGGCCAACCAAAGGTTCTCGAATCCTGAGCAAGAGCCACATCCGACCGATTAGGATCAAAGTGCCGAGCCCATAAAGATGTATCAGGTGACATTAATCAATCAAGGTTAACGAACCAAACCCATAAAACATCAGAAAAATTGCAAAGATATAAATATATCAAAAATAAGAAGAAATTTCATTAAGGTAAAGGGGGAAGTCCCCAAATACATAAGTCTCAAAAAAATACTTAAACTACTTATACAACATCATGACTCGAGGTCCACCTCGGCATTGGGAACGATCATCTGGCCAGGTTGGCCCACTTCACCTTCCTCGTCCAATGGGTCCTCACCCTCTTCTCCATGAGTTGCGGCCTCCTCATCCTGATCCTCCAGCTCGACCAATGGAACAAGGATCCCATCTTGGTTGAAATCCTTATCCACGTCAGCGCTGGAGAAGTCGGCAGTAGGATTGAAGTGCTGGAGTTGCTTCACGACTCGAGAGAAACCGTTAACATGCTCCCTCAAGATTGAAGTCTCAGCTTCAGCTAGGTCAGCACGGAGCCTCTGATTCGCCTCCTTCTCGTCCTCCAGTAACTTCCGCAACTCCTGGCTGGCTTCTTTCTCGGCTTCCAGCCCTTTCACTACATTCTGAAGATTAAGTCGGTCCGTTCTTACCGCTTCTAGCTCGGCCGTAAGAGTAGCTCGGCTTTCTTCCAGCTACGTCTTCTGGGCCTTCAGCTGGCCGATGACCCGGCCTTGTTCCTCACACTTGGCCAGGGCTTGAGCAAGCTCATCTCTCACCCTCAAGGCTCGGGCTGCATCTGCCCTCATCGCCTCTATCTTCTTCGCATTGTCAACAAGGTGCTGGCTCCAGAAGCGTGTAATGGAAGCAATACGGAGAGCATAGGCACCAGCCGCCTCCATACTTCCCTCGGGGCCCTGTTCTAGCAGCAGCCGGGCATCAGAGGGCTTCAGCACCTGGCCGTCGATCAGGCCCCCAGGATCGCACTCATTACCCCAGAGAGAGCTGATCCCCGGATTACAGTTACCATTGTACCACTTGGTGTCCGAAGTAAGGTCGGTCACCAAGGGAGCGTTGCTCGGCCTGATTCCGGAAGGAGGAGTCTCCCCGATCATCAGTTGCGGGGGAGAGTCTCCGGTTGGCACCTCGGGTTCCGGATCAGCTCTGGTCCTCTTCGGAGGACGAGTGTTCATTTCGGGAGCTTGATGAGACTTCTTCTTTTCCCCTTAATATTGGCGGCTGGCTGATCCGCTGCGGTAGACTTCTTCATCAAAGCTTTGTAGTTGAACTTGCCCATTATCACTGCAAAGAGAAGAGCAGGTTAGATACGAACGCACGGTTAAATAAGTAAAGCACCCAACAGCTACTACTTACACTCAAAATCGGCTTGTTGAGTTGATGACTTAGGAAGCAACAAAAGTCTACCACAGGGCAATGGCCGAGGATAGAGTTTTAAGAACTCAACGTCGGCTCTCTCCTGCGCTGTCATGTAGCCGACGTCATAACTATTGAATTTGGTGGGGTGGGGTTGCCAGTAAAGGGGAAATCTGGAGACTCCATCCGAGTCATAAAATAAAGACTCGTGCCCGGCAGTGGGCCGGACTTTGAAAAAGTCCGACTTCAAGAACTTATACGAACTCTTGTAGAGTCC
The DNA here is from genome assembly GCA_030762895.1 of Sophora flavescens. NCBI lineage: Eukaryota > Viridiplantae > Streptophyta > Magnoliopsida > Fabales > Fabaceae > Sophora > Sophora flavescens. The sequence continues at coordinate 102,014,592 of CM061070.1, forward strand.
GATAATACCCCCCGACTCGGCCCCACTGAGGGAGATCCAACGGACTCGATCCCCAAACCAGACCTTATAAAAATAAAGGAAGATGGGAGCAGTGGCCACTATGCCTATCTGCTCACACAGGATCTGGAAGGCCTTTAAAAAGGCCCAGCTGTTCGGGTGAAGCTGGGTAGGAGAAACATTCATAATTTTTAGGACATCGCACTCAAACTGGGAAAAAGGAAGACGAACTCCAATTTGTGCAAATAATGTCTTGTATACATAAGTGAAAGAGGGCTCCCCTGGAGAAGGATGAAGGAAGACATGTTCATTCCCAGAACATGGAAGACACTGAACGCCGCCTTCGAAGGAAGAGAATTTTTTTTGTAATGGAAAGAGGGATTCAAAGTTCCTAAAGTTGGGGTGAAAAGCCCCTACGTCGGGCCTCACCCAGAAATACCCAGGAATGACGATGTCTGGGTATGGCACCCTGGGCGCTCTGGTAGTACGCCTGCGACGTTTGGGGAAGGGAACCGCGTCAGCAGTGGCTGAGCTGCTCCCATCGGAGGAGGAAGAGCCACCAACGGCACCCCCGCCACCATGAGAAGAGTATGGGGAAGAATGGGTAGAGCCCCCAATTAGAAGGATTTCAGGTTCTACGACCTGAACCCCAGAAGAGACATCCTGGGATACCTCAAATGAAGATTCCATGGAGGAGTAATCACGAAATAAAAAGTCAGGGAACTTGAAAGAGAGGAATAGGGCGTACCTGCAGTAGAAGGAAAGTATGAACACCCGGGTTAGAAATGACACGAGAAAGAGGTCTAGGGTTCACAGAAGCGCAAAGACCTATGGCCTCACCCTAATTTATGAAAGACGAAGACAACACCTCCCCCTTGCATTAATGAGGGTAGTTGGGCGAGAGCAGGGAAACGTCCCCTCGTATCTCTGACCAAATTCGCCAACCAAATGGGAAGGCCACATGTGGCAGTAATGTCAGAGTACTAAACCGCCCTCACGGGAAACTAGGAGCACGCCAAGAAGCATGCCACAATCGATAAATCTCGGGAACAGTATAACGAGGGCCACGTGTCACACCAGGTAACGTTTCTTCTCCATCTCGAGGCTCGAGAAGGCATGGCGTCAGCACAAAGCAATCACTTCCACCGCGACTAACCTCGGCTCCAACAGAAAGCTCCCACGCCGTTGGCTCGAAGCTTGGGGGGCTTGTGTATGAGCCGAGATGCAGAGTGACATAAGCTCGGCCACCCGAACCGCTCGCCGAGCTAGAGGACGCATATATATGGACATAATGTGAAGCTCGGCCAAAGGCCTCACCTCGACTAAAAGACAATAAATGAAACCGAGTTCCTGAGCTCGACTAGCATCATGAAAGCTTTTACACTTCATCAGCTCAAAGCTTGGGGGGCTTGTGTACGGGCCGAGGTTACTAACCCGGCCACCGAGCTCAAGTACCCGGCCCAGTCCGGAAATTAAGGATAATAAATCAAAGATCACTTAATTAAATGAATAAGATATTAACATTAAATCCTGATATTATCCAAAATAACCTTATCTGGTTAAAAGAGATAATATCCCTTAAATTAAGGAATCATATCTCAAAAGAGATATCAAAAGACAAATCAGATCTCAAAAGAGATATTAAGAGATAAATCAAATCTCTAAGAGATAGGGGAATCCTATTATAAAAGGAGGAGTACCCCTCATAAGAAACTCACTTTTCACTGAACAGAGGTGACTCTCTCTTAAGCGTATTAGAGAAACTAGTGCCGACCAAGAGACTATCAGAGAGTCCTTGCTCCCTAGTATTCGTCCGATACAAAATTAAGAGATCGAGATCATCACGGCCAAGGGTCGAATCAAGAACTACGTCTGGCTTTGATTCCCTTTGGGATACGTTGGACCGGAATCACCGAATTCTGTCAAGCCAAATCCTAAAACAACCCCAATATTCATCCTTGGTTCGACATTCACGGCGGAGCTCCAGTAAACCGGATCTCGGCAGGAACACCATATGTAGCAGATTAAAAGGAATAGTTGATTTAGTAATACTTTCTGAGAAAGGAAACCTCTTCTGTTTTGCCATGTAGCATACATCACAAGGCTCCGAGAGTTTATTACATTTAACAAATGGGAAACATTTACTTAACTGTGTCAATCTTTCATATGATGGGTGTCCTAATCTCATGTGCCATATGCAACTTTTATTTGAACTAACTATGTTTGCAGAAGGGGAATTAAAGGAGAAACCTGCCCTTGAGTTAAGAGAGTATATGCCTCTTTGCAATTTAGCTGTACCAATCATCTTCAATGTAATGCTGTCCTGTATATGACAGACATTACAATCAAAAGTCAGTTTGCAGTCATTGGACTTAACCATTTTTGAGACTGATATCAAATTGAAAGTGAACTGAGGTATGAACAAAACATCTGTGAGGTACAGCTTATCAGACAAAATTACAGTCCCAGCAATGTCTGTAGACACTTGAGATCCATCAGGGAGTTTGATGAGAATAGGTCTTATCCTTTTATGGCATTGGAATAAGGATATAGTGTGACACACATGGTCTGTGGCCCCGGTATCCAATATCCAATTAGCAAAAGCATGAGAGTTCATAGCAGTGCATACAATACCTGTTTTTCCTGCAGTGTAAGTCACAATCTGATTTGCATTGTGAGAGATGGCATTCTGATGCCCTGTTGTATGTTGCAGCATGGCCAGAATGGCTTTATGTTGTTCAAGTGTGAAGCTCATCTTGGAACTATCATCACCTTCTTCTCTTATTCTCAAGGATCTTATTGATCTGACATCTTCTTCTATCTCTTCTTCTAGCATGCAATTATTGGCACTATTGTTTCTTTGGAAGTAGCCTGGGGGGTAGCCATGCTTCTTATAGCATGTATCCATTGTATGTCCCGTTCTGTTACAATATGTACAGAACTTAGAGCTCTTGCCTCTGCCATTTCCTCCTCGGCCCCTAGAGCCATTTCCTCTGCCACGATAACCACCTCCTCTGCCTCTAAAATTGCCATCATTAGAACTCATCAGCACTTTAGGTTCATCAAACATCAATCTCATTTGCCTTTCTTGCTGAATTAACATAGAGAAGGCTTCACCAATATCAGGAAGTGGTTTCATAAGCATTATTTGTGATCTCACAGCTGAGTATTGCTCATTCAATCCTTTTAGAAACCTTATGACATAATCATTTTCAATGTATGTCCTAATAGTTGGAACCAATTGGCATGAACAAGTGATTTGACATGTACATGAGGGAACATGCCTAAAATTCTCAATTTCCTGCCAAAGTCCCTTTAGATGGGTAAAATAAGCAGTGATAGAAGCATCACCTTGCTTGTGCATGTAGATTTCTTCTTGTATTTCTGAAATTCTGAATACATCTCCCTGATAGTACCTCTTTTTGAGATCTTTCCAAACTTCATGAGCATTTTCCATCCAAAGCACAGTCTGCTTGACCTCTGGCTCCAGTGAGTGTATGAGCCAGGCAAACACCAACTTGTTGCATCTACACCAAATCTTGTAATCAGGATCATTAACCGGAGGTTTCGGTAGAGTGCCATCCACAAATTGCTCCTTATTCTTGGAACTGAGTGCTACGATCATCGATCTTGACCACTGGTGGTAATTATCACCATTCATCTTCTCGGAAACTAGAATCGCACCTGGACTTTCATTCTGTATCATGTAATAGGGACTAGTGAAATCTGCAGTGACATTTACTGGAACAATTTGATTCGCATTTGTCACGTTTCCTTCACTTTCTGCCATTTTCAAAAGGATCAATAAGAACGCAAAAGAAACACCACAAATCAGAGGGGAATTATCGCAATTGGATCTCAAGAACTCAATCGTATCGCAAATCGGCGATAGCGAACAAGGATACTCAGCAATTCGACTGAGATCGAAACAAGAACTGATATGACCTCAACAATTAGGTCAAGAAAACATCGATTTCCAGAAATTGAAGAAGATCGATTGAACAATCACACAATTGGTGATTGATAAAGCAAGAAGAGACTGAGAAATGAAGAAAGGAGAGTTCGCAGCGGTAACAAAGCCCCTAGGAAAAGAGCTCTGATACCATGTTAACTTCCATCACCATGAATGGAGCTTGATGAATGAGAAGCAGAAAAGAGAGAGTAGCAGAAAGATTCTAAGCTTTAGAAAATGTGAATTCTGATTCATAATAATATTACTGAGTACAAAGGTATATATACTTGTACTAAGCTAACCGAAACAGAAAGAGAAAGGGCAAAAAGAATAATTGTCATGCTAACTAACTTGCTAACTATCTAACTGTCATACTTAGCAGATAATTAACTAAACCCTTTTAGTTAACACACAGTGAGCGGACTCCTATCCCTTGCTTCGATTGATTGTTGCGTCTCAGTATCTTTGCCCAGCTCTCGATCATTTGGACTGTCAGGTCAGGTATATTTACATCATTCTCTTCCATGGTCGTGTAGTTTGTATTTATGGAATGAAAAATAAGGAGAGATGAGCAATTGAAAACCAATTGCAGCTTTTATGGGTAAGGCAAGTGTTGCTGTAACCCTTCAACTACTATTTGCTCATTTCAATAATTATCAAAGTTTTATTATTAGATAGCTTTTGGAATGGATTGTTATTGTTGCTATGGTTATTGATTTGATTTTTTTTTTGAATTTCATATGTTTACTTCATGCTTCCCTGTTTGGTAACTTGTACTTCCATATGATTACACTGAATGGTTACATACATATTTTGATATTCAGATACCCGTCGGTAAGAAGAACAAGAAAGAAAGGTACCAAGAGGAATTAGAGGAGCGCATTGTGTCACTGATTGCTTCATTATTTGGTAAGCAGGCAAGTGAAGTTTAGTTTGAGTTTTCACTTAGGACGACTAATTTGGTGAGTGACTGGCATTTCTAGCTTATACGCATAACTGCTCCTAATATTTTTGTTTTTATAAGTGAATCTAGTATGTTCAAGTCACTCCCTTGTGCTTGTTGCTTTGCAAATACATAGTGCATGAGGGTTGGTATAAAAAAAATTTAACCTAAAGGAAACCTGTGAGTAACATTGAAGGAAACCTGTGAGTAACATTGAATATTCCAGCATGTTAGTCACACATGGGACATGGCACGGTCAATATGGTTGTCGCTTACCATAAGTTAAAGCATTCTACCTGTCAAAATCCAAAGTTCAATGTGTATACTTGCAGTTGTTGACAACTTGATCAAAATTCAAAGTCAGAGGGATTCAGAGGCAAGTTTCTTTATGCAGATAACAGAGACCATATTTTTATAGCGTAACAACTTTAATTTCATCATTTTTAGAGGTACAGAAATATAGTATAGTGATCAGAAAATGAGGTAGGGTCAGTTTTTAAATGGTGAGAAGTGTACAAATGTGAAAATCTCTCTATCCTATTTTATATTTTCTAGAACAAATACACTCTGAATCTAAACTAGTACAACAACATAAGTTTCCACCTACACAACTAGACAATAGATGCGTTCGCTTTACAATTACATATCTTGAAAAATGAAGTAAAGATACTATGATCTGCCAAATGACAGGTTACGTTTGCAGCAACAATACCAGCATCCTTCAGAAGCTGCTCTGTCAAAGCTGAGATTCAGAGGCAAGTTTCTTTAGATTCATAAACAAATTAAAACTTGGTTTCATATTTTAGGTTAATACATCGTACGGTTGTTGAATTTGTTTTATATTTATAATCCTATAACTAATTGATCACCAAGATATAGTTCTACTTCAGTTTATTTCATCATGGATCTGCATAACTACTGTTTTGGTTATTTTGTTGCTTAACTACTGGTGTTAACTAAAAGGGTTTAGTTAATTATCTGCTAAGTATGACAGTTAGATAGTTAGCAAGTTAGTTAGCATGACAGTTATTCTTTTTGCCCTTTCTCTTTCTGTTTCGGCTAGCTTAGTACAAGTATAAAATGAGAAGCAGAAAAGATAGAGTAGCAGAAAGAGTCTAAGCTTTAGAAAATGTGAATTCTGATTCATAATAATATTACTGAGTACAAAGGTATATATACTTGTACTAAGCTAACCGAAACAGAAAGAGAAAGGGCAAAAAGAATAACTGTCATGCTAACTAACTTGCTAACTATCTAACTGTCATACTTAACAGATAATTAACCAAACCCTTTTAGTTAACAACTGGTGATGCTTTGATTTTAACTCCAGAAAACAGTCCTTGCATGCAAGATAACAATCTTTTGCATCTTTGAAATAATGACCTTAAGATTGATGTTAGGAAATTGGTGGTTCTCATAAGCGATGGTTCAAGTTCTTTATTCTCAATAATTTTCAACTTTAGGACTAAAAATTCAGTAATTATGCTATTTGACTAATTTCAGGAAGCAGCCAAGCTGTTGGCGGAATTAGAACCAAAACAAGGTGGTAAGTTCATATAGACCTGTTTCTAATATACAGAAAAGCAAGCAACTATAGATTGAAGGATATTTTAAAAGCTTGGAAATATTAACAAATAAGTTAAAGGTTCATGGTCCTCTCCTCCTGTTGATTGAAAAGGAGGAAAGTTGTTAAAACAATTATGCGACAGAACAAATGAGCAAAATTGCTGAAGTTTTTCTAGAATTAAAGAAATCACAATTAAATGTATAGATATATACTTGTTAGCTGTCACAACTTCCTATTGATTAACAGAAAAAGGAAAAGCTAAAAGCTAATTTTACTCAAAATTAGATGCTGCTTAAGCTCGTAATTAACACTAAGTGAAGAAGTAGTAGAAGATCTCTCCAATATTTACTGTTCTAACACCTTATTGCATAAACCTCTGCAGAAGACTACAAGTTACTACCAAGTGGTCAAGCTGATCCACAAGATGAGGAGGTAATTCCAAAGGGTTTTTCAAATCATTCCACGTTGAAAGTGTATTAATAATTTATCTAGCTTTATCCACTATTTTATATTTTGTTCATGCAGTCCCCTTTACTAAAGAACATTTCTTGGAAAGAATTATCACTCCTTGTGTATGTCTGGGTAGCTTTTCTTGTTGTTCAGATTGTCAAGGTAATTAAATTATTACATTCAGTTTGATTTTCTGATTCCTTAATCACACACATGCAGTTGGTTAGTTTTGAAATATGGGTTTTCAATCTATAACAAAGTGAAAGGTTAATCACTAGACCAATTTATCCAACAAGTATAACTTATATGAGACGTTCTATTTTCCTTCCAATAAATTGATACCACTTTAGTCTATGATTCAGGATCATTTTATTTTGATAGTGGATTTGTCTTTCGAATTGATTCACCTGTTTCACTGTTTAAAATTTACCAAGTTTTCTTATGTTTAGTGAATGTGCATCTATGTAATTTTGAGCAGACATACAGCAAGACTTGAATAACTCTCTAGCTATAATAGAAATTTTTTGAGGCCGCAACATATTTTATTTTATTTTATTTTTTTAAGTATGGATTTGGATGTAGTCTCCTAGTTTATATATAACATGAATTAGTTTCAATTCCATTCAATGATACATATATGCCTTGTGAAATTTTTATTTACATGATACAGAATATGGAAATTCCCAAGCATCGAAAGTGGATGTATAATAGACTTCTTCCAAATCAGGGGGGATTAAGAAGGGAATTTGTAGAAGGTGTCCGAGATTTTGTTAACCAAGCAACTAGGCAACCTCAATATTCTCTTAATGGTAGCACACTTAGGTGTCCTTGCAAAAAACATGGAAACAAAGCTTTCTTAACTCCGGATGAGGTTATGGTTGATTTGTATAAGCATGGTTTCAAGCCAAGCTATTGGTGTTGGGATTCACATGGAGAAAGTTCATTGAGTTCAAATGATAGAAACGCAAGCAATGTGAACGAAGAAGGTACATGTAGTCAGTCGTTAGGTGTTGAGCCACAAAGAAATCCATGTGAGTCAATGATTTTTGATGCTGTTGGGCCAGAAATTATGGGCCAGATCGAGAGACACATGGAGGAGCCTCCAAATGGGGAAGCAAAGAAATTTTATGATTTGTTACACTCTGCACAACGACCACTATGAGAAGGTTGTGTTGACCACTCAGAATTATCTATGGCAGTTAGAATGTTGAATATTAAAGTCGAAGGGAATATATCACAACAAAGCTTTGATGATATACTTCAAGCTATGAAGGAAGGTATGCCTAAGGATAACTTGCTCGTCCCTAATTTTTATAGAGCGAAGAAGTTGGTATCAAAACTTGGGATGGGCAGTAAACAAATAGATTGTTGCATTAATGGTTGTATGTTGTACTACAAAGATGACCTAGTAAAAAAAGACTGTCGGTTTTGCCAAGCTCCACGGTACAAGGTAGGTAAGGGTGGTAAGGAGGTGCCTTTAAAGCGTATGCATTATCTACCACTCACACCCAGGTTAAAGAGATTATATGCTTCAATGAACTCTGCACGTCATATGAGATGGCACTATGAGCTTCAACAATTTCAAGGTGTCCTCGAACACCCATCTGATGCAGAAGCGTGGAAGCATTTTGATCAAACATATCCACAATTCTATTCTGAATCACGCAATGTGAGACTTGGATTATGTTCTGATGGATTCGCTCCTTATGGTCAATCTGGTTCACAATATTCATGTTGGCCAGTAATTGTGACTCCTTACAAACTTCCGCCTTGGATGTGTATGACAACTCCTTATTTGTTTTTGACCATGATCATTCCTGGTCCTCGTAATCCCAAAAGTAAGATAGATGTGTATTTGCAGCCTTTGATTGATGAGCTAAAGTTATTGTGGGAAGAGGGCACTTTAACCTATGATATTTCTACAAAGTAACATTTTGTAATGAGAGTTGCACTAATGTGGACAATTAATGATTTTCCTACGTATGGAATGTTATCAGGATGGATGACAGTAGGGAAATTGGCATGTCTATATTGCATGAAACACTCAAAGGCATTCCGACTGAAGCATGGTAGGAAGGCATCATGGTTTGATTGCCACAGACAATTCTTGCCAAATGATCACATATTTAGAATAAATAAAGATGCATTTTACAAGAATAGGGTTGAGAGATCAGAACCGACTCCTAGGTTGACTGGGGAGCAAATATGGCATCAAATTCATATGAAACCAAAGATAACCGAGTTTGTTCAAATTCAAATACCTGGGTATGGAATTGAGCATAATTGGACAAAGCGAAGTATATTTTGGGATTTACCGTATTGGAGCACTAATTTAATTCGCCATAATCTCGATCTAATGCATATTGAGAAAAATGTATTTGATAATGTGTTTAACACTGTTATGGACATTCAAGGCAAGACTAAAGATAATTTAAAGGCAAGAATCGACTTGAGAGAGTATTGCAAACGCAAGGATTTAGAACTACATGAACAAAATAATGGGAGGATAAAAAAGCCCATGGCAAACTACACATTTACTTTGGAACAGAAAAGAGCAATTTGTGAATGGGTGAAGGGTTTAAAGATGCCAGATGGATATGCTTCAAACTTGGCTAGATGTGTGGACATGAAGGAGGGAAAGTCACATGGAATGAAAAGTCACGATTGTCATGTGTTCATGGAACGTTTGCTTTCAATTGCTTTTAACACATTGCCAGAGCAAATATGGAAGGCTTTAACTGAGCTCAGTCAATTCTTTAGAGATTTATGCTCAACATCAGTAAAGGTAGATGACCTTATTAGACTTGAACAAAATATTCCAATTGTGTTATGCAAACTAGAATGCCTTCCTGGTTTTTTTGACTCAATGGAACATTTACCTATTCACCTGTCATATGAAGCAAAGGTCGGTGGTCCAATGCAATATAGATGGATGTACCCTTTTGAGAGGTATTGCCTCGTCACACTTGTAACAATTTTTTTTTGTCTATTGTGGTCTTTTGTAGTTTTTTTTTTGTGTCCCTTTTAGTCTCACATGAAACCATTCTTTCTTTATGGTAGGTTCCTTCATCACCTTAAAAAGAAGGTTAAGAACAAGGCTTGTGTTGAAGGATCTATAATTGAGTCATACCTTATTGAGGAGATTTCTCAATTTTGTACTTAATATTTTGAGCCAAAAGTACAACCTTACCATACCAGCATTGGAAGAAAAGATTCTACGAGTGAAGATGATTTGGTACAATCGACCTTTTCCATTTTCAGTTTGCCTGGCCGTTTTACTGGTGGATGCAAAACTCGTTTTTTGGAGGATAGGGAATTTACTGCTGCCATGAATCATATATTAATCGATTGCGATGAGATTCAACCATATATTAAGTATGTACTTTTTAAAATTGACATACATCATTTGCTAATATAGTTTGACTAATGTCATGAATTTAATTGAATGAAATTCATGTAACAATAGGATATTTGTGGAGACACTGCGTATTGGTCATCCTAATATGAGTGATGAACAAGTTGATAAGTGCATTGAAGAAAACTTTGCAACATGGTTGAAAGATTATGTAAGCCTTTATATTGAAATAGATCTACATAGATACTATATTTTGAATGTAATTTTAGTAACACTCTTATTGTTGAATGATTTTATGTAGGTTGACAATCCTTCAAATAATGTGCTAGATTCAAATATACATGCCTTGTCATGGGGTCCTTTAAGAATTGTAAAAACTTGGCCTATTTACTTTGTGAATGGCTTCAAGTTTCACACAAAAGCACATTCAATTGGAAAGTCTACTATGAATTGTGGAGTATGTGTTAAAGGTACAGGATATGGTGAATATGAAAAAGACTTCTATGGCCAACTTGAAGAAATTATCCAAATTGAATATCTTGGATTACCATTAAAAAGGGTTATGTTGTTCAAATGTGAGTGGTTTGATCCTACAATTGGTAGAGGAACAAAGGTGGATAAACAATATGGTATCATTCAAGTTCAGCACAATAGACGTTATGGAAAATATGATCCATTTATTGTTGCACAAAAGGCAATTCAAGTGTATTTTTCTCCACATCCAATAAGAACTAGGAATAATGCAGATTGGTGGTTTGTAATCAAAACCAAAGCTAGGGGCGTGATTGAGGATCAACAAATTGGTGACTTTACATATCAAGAGGATTTCACAAATCAAAATTTGGGTCACATCTCAATTTACCTTGATATACCTATTACATTACTAGATGATGATGGAAGATTTGATGAAGTTGATAGATTTTATGATGGTGGCCATGAATTAATCAATGATGATGATGATGATTATGATGATGACAATGACGATAGTGAGGAGGAGGAGACGATGGATGATGTGCTAGATGAAGATGAAGAGTTTAGTGATCCAAGTGATAATGAGGAATAAATTTATAGTTGTTTTGTTGTACTAGTTTTTTAATGGTTTCGTATGTATGTTTTTGATGACATATTTCTGGTTTGGGTATAATTACTGTTTTGGTTAATCTTTAACACTTGTGCTTAAGTTTTGCTCTTTTATTCATAAATAAATATGCTTTTCTTATCATAAAATATCATATATGTAAATGTATTTGTCATTTTAGATGTCAGGTAGAGGTACCAATAGAGGTGGAAGGACTTTGTCCTCTCGAGGTCGACGCTCATCTGGTAGAGGTGGAATTGCTGTACAAGTTGCACCTATATTACCACCAACCATACCATCTACACAAGTACCCACAAATCCATCATTATCACATGTCTTGCCTACACCATCACCACATGTGAACACGACATCAGTATCACCATCACCATCACCAACCCCAACCCAAATACCATCACCACATGTGAACACTACATCATCACCATCAGTATCAGTATCACCATCACCATCACAACCACCTAGTCTACCTCAAATTTCTGAACAAACTTTGCCAAATACTCAATCATCCATCATCGAATCTCAGGTTGATGGACATGTTGATCAAGAATGTCTTCCAGAAATAAAGCCTTATGGAGATGAGTAAGTACAACAATATTATTAAGCGAAAGCTATGAACTTATAGTTTTGTAAAGTATGATTAACGTGCATATATTTCTTACAATGTCTTTTACACTAACAGGTTTAATCCATCATCTACTGTTCGTTTCTAAACTGCTGCCATTAAGAGCAAGTTTGATTGGTTTTGTCCTACTTGGGGAGATTCAACTACTGATATGCGAGATTTGTGGTTTTAAGAATTTAAGGTAAATATGATATTAGATAATTAATATATGTCATTAATATATTGTATCAAAGATGGTTTGAAGAATTTATGGTTTCTTACATATCATATCAATTTTCTTTTCTTTTTTAGAAGAACTGTAGATGGGAACCAAAATATGATGCAAGGATTCGTCAAATTTTTGACATCAAGGGAGAAGCTCGATTTAGGAGTATTATGTATGAAGAGAGGAAAAAATATGAAAACAGTCAAGAATACAAGCCAAAGTACATTCCTATACCAATATGGAATCAAATAATACATTATTGGGCATCAGATAAGAAGTTTAAGAATTTGTCTGTGGCAAACACTGCAAATCGTGCTTCAAATGAAGGTAGCTCTATGCATACTGGTGGTTCTATATCTATGGGTGAGCATGCACGTAGAATGGTAAGACACTTGAAATTGTTTGCTTGAGTATTTAATTTTATGAACTATTGTGAATTTTCTCATTTAAGTTATGACAAAGTGTAGGAGGTAGCTACACAGGTCAAACCTTCCATAGAAGAAGTGTTTGCTAAATGCCATTTGAAAAAGGACAACACTTGGGTTGATAATAGATCTGAGAATGCCATGGTATGTGGTGTTAACTTTAATTTTTCTATAACTTTTGTTGCATGCATGGTTCAAAATTGTTTGTTAGTGAAATGACTAACAAAAGTCAAACTGTAATGTTTTGTAGGGAAATTTTTAAAAGAGAAAATCAGAGCTTTCAGTATTGTCATTGTGTCAACATGAGGATGGTGACGGGTTGTCTTGTGAAAGCCAAAATATGCCAGATGACTTGACTATTTGGAAAGAAGTAGTTCCTAAAGCCAAAAAAGGGACATTATATGGTCTAGGTTCTATAGGAACAAATATCTCTTCAAAGTATGTTGTCAATTCATCCTCAAGTGCATCTAAGGACACAAACACGGAACAAGAGCTAGTAAAGTGGCAGGAAAAGGTTAAAGAGCAAGAACTTATAAATCAAGAGCAAAAGCGTAAGTTGGAGGAGCAACAAAAGAGGATTGAATCAACTGAAAGTTTGGTTGTTGCTTTATTTGGAAAGTTAAATATGCCACTACCTCCAAACTTTGTTTCTGTGACAACTATGCAAGATGGATCAAATGAGACTAGTGAGCCCTGTAATGGCGACAATGATGATAATTTTAATGTTGATTGATGGCTTTGATCTAGATTTGTGAGTCCTTAAATGTCTCTACTTTGTTTTGATCTAATATAGATTGATGACACCTTGATGACACTAGTTAGTTTTATGTTTCTTTAGATCGATAAACATATTACTCTAGTTTGTGTTACTTTGTTATTGACTAATGAGTACTTTGATCATAGTGGTTTGTTTTATTGTGCTAGAACTAGAATGATGAAACACTTATATGAATTTAGTTTATGTGATTGATCTTGACTGTTAGGTAAAAATATTAACAGGTATACTTGATTGTTCTTCACAGGTTAATGTCTTGTTTGAAATTTGTTCAAATATGTCAAAATTTTCAATTTAGTTTTATCTCAATCTGTGTGAAACTAAAACTTGAATAATGATTTTGATATGTCATCCCAGTGTTGTTTCAAAAGTAAATTAAGCCAATTTATAAATTTGAGTCAATTTCCTTTATAAAAAAAATAATTTTTATTAAATTTATTCAAAATCCGTCTCAAAAGGATAAACGTTTCTGTCTTAAATCCGTGCGAAAAGAGGATTGGATAAATTTATTTATTTAATCCGTGGGAAATCTGTCCCAAATAAAATCACAACATCCGTCCCAAATCCGTAGGAAACTTGTCCAATTTTCGTCTGAAATACGTCTGTAAATCTATCCGAAAAAGATGGATTTCTAGTAGTGGGAATTGTGCAGTTGGTGGAAAAATTAAAAAATAAGATAAAGTATAAAGGTTAAATCTGTAATATTAAAAAATTGACACCAAATAACGGTTCTTTTTTGAACTCTGCCATTATCTTTTAGTATAGATGTATGAGAATAGTTTTTTAAAACTTATATTGGGAAACTTTTATTCTCATACTCACCTTCTCGGGAATATTAAAATAATTCTTGTATCTGTGACACCCCAATTTCAGGGTATCACATTTACGTAACTTATTGCGGAAATACACTCAATAAAATAGTGTTGCTGGTTGCTTTCGGAAAAAATATAATTTTCTAATTACTTATCCCTTTCAAAATCGGTGATAAAATTTTTTCGTTTTCTTTTACTCCATATACACCCCAATCACCATTAAAATAGTATAAATAGGTATCATAAGAATTTTACACTTAGACCTTCACATAGCAGGTCATCTCCCGAAATCATAACATAAGAAAATAAAGACGTAATTGTACCGTAGTGGTAATCTGGAATTACAACTCAAAAGAATGATTTTCAATAGCCAAACATCCAGACTAACCAAGTACCACTACTTTATAAGACACCAAAAGTCCTATAGCTGGTCAGTACTAATAATCACTGTTGGGAAGGCCACCATAGTTCTCCCAACCTATCGAAATATCCGGTGAGGATACCTCTACTTCCAAAACTATGGAAGTATCAAAACATATAAGTTCCTACTCTACAAGAAAACCGGTAAGAAATCAGAGAGGTGGTAAAGATATCTCCACTGTCAAAGTCTGGTACGTACTTGATGTAGGTACTGAATCATCACCCTCGTGATATTCCCACTAACGAATACTTCTTCAAGCATCTCGTAGTTAAGTCCTCGAACGACTTAGTGAATTCTTCGCTTCATCCGTACTAGTGTACCAAAGTACTACCTTAGTCTAAAATAAACCTGATATATTTGTAAGGGTGAGTTTCCAATATATGAGTTTTAATAAGACAACCCCATGCACGACTCTCAAATAGCATATACCAAATATTCACAATATAATAACATTAATTCAAACAGTAGAATGATTTAATTCACAGGGCTTCATGCCCGGCAGTCATCGTCATTTTATAAAAATGCATGACACTTCTATATTCAATCTCTATTTTGATACCTAATCTCTGTAGATCCCACAACTTTCTGTTTCGTTTCAAGATGATCAGGCTCCGCACATGGCACATTGTAAAAACGAACAAAACAATGCCCAAGAAACCTCAACCTCATGTGACCATTGCTCAAACAGCTATTGCAATTGTTCACATGACTCCTCTGTGACAACCACTCAAACAGCTATTGCAGTTGTACACAGATACACTGTCGGATAATCCACCTCAATCACATGTGACCAATGCTCAAACAGCTATTGCAATTGTTCACACGACCCCTCTGTGGCAACCACTCAAACAACTATTGTAGTTGTACACATATACATAACCACTCAAACAACTATTGCAGTTATGTACAGAGTCACTTGTGCAATAACCACTCAAACAACTATTGCAGCTATGCACAAGTATTATCCGACCTCGTATGATAGCCACTCAAACAGCTATTGCAGCTTAGTCATACGGCCCTTTGTGACAACTATCCAACCATTGTTGTAGTTATACACATGGTAACTCATTGGTCCACACAAAACCCAATGATCATAACACATGGCACGTCTGCCAAAAATGCATGAGAAAACTTTTATTCTCATTTTGTTTTCTTTGTCGTAATCATCTTTCCTTGTTGAAGCACAAAGCTTAACGACCATGCTTAATTTCTTATTAAGACTTTCCCCTTAAACAAACACTGGACACACAGCCCAAATGTTTTAAACTCAACACATGACACACAGTCCGAGTGCTCAATCACGAGGCCCTTAAACCGATGCACCAGTCTTAGGCTTGAGGATATGTAACTCACACTTTCCACATCAACTTAGGACACACAGTCCACAACATCATTTCAGGACACTCAGTCCAATGACACAGATCCCTGATCTACATGTCCATACAACACTAGAACCCCGACGTTTCGGTTTCTAGGTTTATTTATCTTCTTGTAAAACATTTCGCTCAGTGAAAAACAAATACAAAACAAAATCTCCGAAAACTCATCCAAGTTTAACGGAATAATTTCACTGAATAAAATTATTTTTACAGAAATCCCTTTTTCTGTTAAAACGTTAATAAAATCTGAAAATCATTGATAAATTTATTTCATTTCTAATTGTTTCACTTCAAAAATTATTTCTCAATAAAGGTCAACTAAATTTTTTTTTAATAATAATAAAAATTAATAATTTAATTTCGAATAATTAAATAATTAAATATTTAATATTAAATAATATTAAATAACTTGTATCACTTCTCTATCAGAAGTAATTATTCTGACTGCTATAAAATATTATTTTCGGAACTTAATCACTTTAAATAACATTTTATAATAAAATTGAATTTATTTTATAAAAATTAGAGCCTGTGAAAAACTTCACGGTTTCACCCTTACTATTACTTATTTACACAGTTTCCACAAAATATTATTAAAATAATAATTTTTTTCATTTTTCTCAAAATCTCCCAAATTAATCCCTCTGATTAATTATCCAAGCTTATTAAGTTTTTTATCCTTAATTAAAATTTTTAACACTGACCAATGTCAGGTTACTCAGTCCAACACTCAACAGCAGATAAATTCCAATCATATAATAGCATGGCATATATCAATTCATGACATGCATCACAATTATAATATAAACAAATAATTATAACCATGTAAGTCCACACATCACATCAATTCAGTTACTCAGATAAACATCACATCAATCTAGCAATTTATAGTAAACAGTAAAATATTTCATATAGAGAAAATTAATAAATGACTCCACAAATAAGCATGAGATTATCTTACACTCCTCAGGCATACCCCCTTACCTCTTGAAGATTACACTACAGTTTCTGTTAATTTCCTGATCTCGATCCGATTTCTCTCCGTCAGCGTAAATCAGCTAACTCAGTTGTTTCCTTCAAACGAATTGCAACCAAAATAAATCAAATCAAAAAACAATACACTTGGCTCATGGAGGTTAGGATTCGGATTCCACCAATTTTCTAGGTTAGGAAAATTAAAATTTGGTTAACTTAAGGATTAATGATCCATAAGTTACTTAAGCATGATTAATCACTTAAACCAAGATTATTAACCAAGAACATGAACTAAAACTCATCTAGTTCTAAGAACTAGGGTTCGGTTTTCTCAAGGTTTATAGGCTAGAAATTTTAAAATTTCTTCAACTCTTGGATTTAATCAACATACAAAACTTAGAGTTGGATTCAAGTGTTACAAACAACTTTTGAATCACAAAACCATCAAGTGCTCATACCTAGGGTTTCGGTTTTGATTGAAATCAATAGGTTAAAGTTTTATTTTTGATCTTCTATATACTTGAATACAAGAACTATCAAGATACTAGAGGATTAAATCATGAATCAAGACATGAAAATGAAACAAAACCTAAGAACACAACATTGACCTAGGTTCGGTCAAGTCCAGAAATTAGGGAAAGAAATTTCTCATGATCTTATGCTTCTAGATGATGAAAATAGAGATGATTATAAGATCATAGCAATTGGTTTCATGTAAAAAGGATTTTTCTAGAATTAGTTATGAATTTTTGAATCTAGTTCCATGAACTTGAAGTAAATGAAGAACATGTTGATCTAAGCCATGAATCTACAAAATTTGTGAAGAGAAATGATTTAAATGACAAGAGAAGAAGTTGTTACCTCTTTATGATTCAAGGAAAGCAAGATTTGGATGATGTTCTTCACAAATTTCTCCTGGTGTTCTTGAGAAACTTAGAGAAGAAGATGAACATGATGAGGGTTTAGAACAGTTTTATTAATTTGGGTATATCTCTCAACATACTTGTCCGTTTTGGATGATATTTATGTAGTTGGAAATAAGAGAGAAATATGAACAACTTTCATGTTGAAAGTTTTTCGATATTCAGAATAGAAAATGGTCATAATTGCTAGGCAAAATCTGATGAATTATGAACAATTTTGAATGTTCTTGAAGTTCTTAAGGCAAACTAAGAACTTGAAGAAATGGAAAATGGAAGAAAAATGCCCAAATGAAGAAGACAAGTTGGATCCGTGTAGTTTGGGTTGGATTTGGTCAAAGTTCTCAATGGCATTGGCTTGTAATTGTCATAAAAAGACAAGGGTAAAATGGTCATTTCATAGCAAAAATTCCCTTTGCCATAAATGCGCCATTATGACTCGGATAAGCTCATCATAAATGCTTGTCAAGTCGGTCAAATCCATCATCTCAGCTCCGTTGCCGACTCCTTGGTTCATCTGGTGCAAGCTTTTCCTAGAGATATCTCGACGTATACGCCCGCAACAAATATAATATTTTAATTTTTTTACCAAAATTTTCAAAACTTCCAGTATCGTAGTAAATACGATAAAAACATTTTTCATCTCGTTCACGAGTTAAAATTAGGTTTTCTGAGCAGTAAACTTTTACTGTCAGTAAAGACACAAAACGGCAGACCGACTTCCGTCTGAATTTTCAACCAAAAACTTCCCCGTAACCTTATGAAAATAAGTATAATAACGAAATGACCTTGGTTTATCCAAAATCATTTTCTAAGTCTCGGATAAAAATATATATTTATATATTTATTACCGATATTACAAAGCAGCGAAAATCGGGGTGTTACATTACTACCCCACTAAAAAAAATTTCGTCCTCGAAATTTCGTCACTCAAACTAAACAGAATTTTGTAATCTCTTCTTAACCTTAAGATTTTACATTGCCCTTCACATCGCTTCATTCCTCTTATTCCATATCACAATTCATTCTTATGTCATTTCTACATATCCGTACTATCCTCAAAATTTCATCAGAGTCTATCAAACTTAAAAAAACAAAATCAAAACTTAATCACTTCTCTTATCAACATGGTTCCACCAGAAACCTTATTCAAATCATCTAACTCTGAATATTATCACTAATACCAACAATATCTACACAGCACCACGTATCAACTCCCTACTCAAAATATTTAATCATAGTCTTAGTTTCTCTCGATTATAATTCACCACTTCAATTTGATATTACCTAACACATCTCATCCTCAAAATAACTTCATTGCATATCTTAAGGCAATTAAACCAAAAGGGATTATAGAATAGAATTATCTAATCCTTAACTTTCGAACTTTTCTATCAACTTAATTTTACTCAAGAACCTCTCTTTTCCGTTCACATTCAACTTAGGTAACACTACCATAGACATCTTTATGTAATTTCTTCCAATCATACGATTAAATCTTAACGATGATCATTTTATCATTATCCTAATTACTTTAGCAAACTCTGTAACACCCTAGTTTTTACACATATGATTAATTATTTTATTTGGATGTTTATGTTTATTTTGTTATGTGGCTTAGTTTGTGTAATCAAACTACTCTCTTCAAATTATTTTATTGGGTGCGTTAGCACTGACTTATTTCAGTGAATGCACGCTTACTAGACAATAATTTACGTTATTGTCACTATTATACCAGTAAAGAAAAATATTTTAAATAATATGATTAAGAGAAAAGCATTTTCATATTCTCATTTTATTTAATTTTAGAGTTAAAAATATTCTGGTTTGACATCAATCGGAGATTAAATTTTGGACCGAGTATTTTCTTAGTTGATCACTTCAACTATTAATCTTTACTCTAATTTGAATTTCGAAATTATATCTTTATCAATCTTTATTTTTAGATTCCAAAAAGTAAAAACATGTTTATTTTAGGTCTAACATTTATCACTCATTTTGTACCTATCACTAAGTAACTGGTTTAAAAACTCACTTTCTCACTTTTCTCTCTCTCTTTCTCGACGCTCTCTCTCTCATTTTCTCTATTCTTTCTCTGCTTCTTTCTCTTTTCTTCTTTCTTTTTCTCTTCTTCCTCGTAACTCCATCTTCTTCTTCTCCTCCCACTCCAAGCTCATCTCCTCCCTTCTCCCTTCACAGACTCGATCGCGCGCCGCCTCTAGGAGCTCGTCGGCCGCCGTTCGTCGCCGCAGGGAAGGGAAGACGCGCCACCTGCACGCGTTCGCCTCTGCAGTCGCGCGAAGAATCATCTCCGCCGCAGTGAGCCGTCACGGTGAATGTTCTCAGCCGCTGTTGATGGTGGTTCTGCCACCCTGGGTTGTTAAACCTTTTTCCTTTCTTTCTAAAAACTTATCCCTTTGTTCTTGAATGTCCCAGAAAACGCATCCGTCTCTGCCGCAGCGTCTGGGCCGTCAGCCGGCGTGCCGGTTGGCCATCCAACCACTATGTTCTCTTATCCTTACTCTTGGTAAGTATTTTACCCCTAATCTCTTCTAGATTCAAAACCCCCAAATCTGATTTTGAAACCCTAACCCTTTGATTTCATATTTTAATCTTGAAATTTAAGGTTGTTTTATGAAATTGGGACTGTGAATTGGTGTTTTCCTAAACCAATTTCATTATTCTTTAATTAAAATGAGTTTTCCCTAAATTGTATTAAGGAGCCCTAAACCCCCAATTTGATTTTAATTGAATTTGATTATGTTTTTGTGAAATTAATTATGATTTAGTGCAATTAGGACTCTTAATTGATGATTTCCAAGTTCTTTTTCATGATCTTTTAATCAAAACAAAGTTTCCTTAAAGGGTTTTGTGAAGCGTGAGCTTCAAACATGATTTTCTTTGAAAATAACCTTGTTTGATAATAAGATTAAGTCTTTAGAACAAATTAGAATGTGTGTTTGATCATGTGTAATTGATTTCTTGATTTCTGGTTGCGCGCGTTGTTGGATTTCCTCTCTGAGACGTTTGGACACGGCTATGCTTGCTTGATGGAGTAGATATGAGCTAACGTGGGCATTAGGACGAGGATCCTTTACTTGTCTTCAAAGGTAAGGGGAGCTTGCCTGATGGATTTTTCTCAATAACCATTTGCTTGTTGTGTAGTCTGTATAATTTATGTGGTTGTGGTTATCTGTTTATGTGGTTTATGTTGTGTTGTGTATCTGAGTATCAGTGTCTGATCTGTTTTAAATTATTTGATTATTTGTATATGATATTTCTATGATGCATGATCTGTTTGGTGGTATAATTCTGATAATTGTTGTTGAATGTTGCTTGTGAGTGTTGTTTGAGAAGCCTGACTGTGGTCAGTGCACAACCGATTAATCAGATAAAAGCTTTAATAAGCTGTGTAAATTATATTCAATGTTTTATGGGAAGCGTTGAAATATAATAGTGGTGAGAAATATTATTTTGGAAAAATAACGAGTTTTGAGAAATATTATTATTTTGATGATTTATTAGTGTAAAAGTAACCTATGAGTCACAATGAGAGCGAAATCGTGAAAATGTTTCTGTACTGCTAATTTTTATGTAAGAAAGTTTACAATATTATACAAAGTTATTTTATGAAATTAATTGTTGAAAATAAGTTAATGATGATTTTAGAAAATTGTTTCCGTGGAAAAAGCTAAGTTTTGGCTTAATAAGCTTTAAAAGTGATAATTGATGACAGATTTGGAAAAGTGTGATGAAAGATTTGGAAAAACGTAGATGGCAAGTATTTTGAAACGGCAGTACATATTTTAAGGAAGTTAAAACCTCAAGTGACTCACTTTTGTGAAAACCAAGTTTTATTATTTAATGATTTTATTAATGAATTTCCAATTTTGGAAAATGAATTTATGAAAGCAAAACTGATCTAGTGTTAAAAGTGGTGTGGAACTTAGTAACCGAGACGTCGGGTACTAAGGTTATGTGTTGTGATGGACTCGGTCATTTGGACTTTGAGGGCCTATACTGTATACATGAGGTATACCGTGTTGAAAACATTGAAAATGTTTTCTAGTGCCATGAACCTAAGACTGGTGCACCGGTCGAGAGGTGTCGTGATTGAGCACTCGGACTGTGAGGTCCTATGTTTTGATAAAAGTTTTATGGACAGTGAGGTCCTGTGTTGTGATGAAAGTTTTAAAAGTGTTTTAAAACTATGTGAGTCGTAAGCCATTTTGAGCTTCGGCAAAGAAAGATTGAACACATAAAAGAACAAAACAAAAGTGTTTTACATGCATTTGGCAGACGTGCCTGCGGTTTGTGACATAATGCATTAATTACCAGCGGCGAAAGGTAATTCCGATGTGCATTTATCTCATGTGCCTAGGGAGGACATGGAGACCCCATCTTACTTGCTAATGGTAGGCCCTGATTGTGGACATTAGCAAT
Organism: Sophora flavescens; assembly: GCA_030762895.1. Lineage (NCBI taxonomy): Eukaryota > Viridiplantae > Streptophyta > Magnoliopsida > Fabales > Fabaceae > Sophora > Sophora flavescens. The sequence goes on from CM061070.1 coordinate 102,036,929, forward strand.
GTGTTTGGCAGTGTGCCTCGAGTAGCCACACCTTGTATGCCTGGCCTTGTGTGCCTATGTGGATGGGAAGAGGTTGCGCACCTGTTGGCAGAGTGCCAAGTTAGCCAGTGTGGCTATGGAGTCTGATCAACTCATTTTATGTTGGGATATCTCATGAGATTAGGACGAAAATTAGATGATGAATATGAAGTGCCATGCATAATTTTTAAACGATGATGTTTGGGGTGTTGAACCCATTGATAAACTGTTAGCTTATAAATGCTTGTGTGGTAAACGTATACGTGTTATGTGGTGTCGCGCATTTAGTTATTGTGTTAAAACCATATATTGGCGTCTCACCTTTACACACATATCAGGTTTCTTCTTGTTCGCTATTGTACCCTGGGTACTTTAACACAGATGGTGCAGCGGAGTCTTTCTAAGTCACTCAGAGACTTAGATCTAGTTACTTGATGGAGTACTTGATTGTGGAATGATCACCTGAGTTTTCTCAGGAATAACTTTTAGAACGACCAGCTTAGGGTTGAGATTTAGATTATTTTGATAAGTATGTATGAGTATGGCTCGGAGAGCATATCTTTTGAATAAAAACCTAAGCTATTCCTTTTTAGTCTTATAAAGCTTAGTGTTATAATTATTTATCTTTAGCATATTATTGTCTGGATGTATTTGGTGTAACTGAAATTCTGGAAATGAAAATGTAATTATTTTAGCAGGTGTTCTTTTTACCTGGGATGTCCGAATTATAGAGGAGACTCTGTCGAAATTTTCGTAAAAAAAAATACTAGCTTTTATTTAAGTACTTTCTTTAAATTAAATAGGCTTTCGGAGGCCATGATAGTAAGTTTGTGTGTAGATCTAGGCTGAGGTGGGGTGTTGAGGAAAAAAATTTATACCCAATTTCGGACACTTACGTATTTATATACATTATTTCCGAAAGCACCAGCAAATTATCCTTTTAATTTTATTTTCGCACGTGGTACGTAGTAATGCCCAGGGGGGGTGTTACAAGGTGGTATCGAGGCTGGTCGAGTCTTTCGGGATCTTTGGGGAATAGGTCCATTAAGTTTTTGTTGTGTGATCTCTGGTTGGTTCTTGTTTGAATTGTTTCTTGTTGAAGCAATGTGTGTTGACGCACAAGTATATGTTTTCTTGATGGTTTTCCGAGGGTTTTATGTCCTGGGAGACCGTAGATCTTGAATGTTACTTGGGTTCGAATATGACATTCGATTATCCTTGCGAATCGTGTCAGACATTCGAAACAAGGTGTTTGTGTATAGGGTTTTTCCGGGAGTGTTCCCTGGAAATATTCTAGGTTTATGGTTAGCAAAGGACATTGATTTTTGATTGATCTAGTTTCTGGATTCGGTCAGATCTCTGTCCCTTTGTGTAGGATGTTGCCTACAAAGTTGAAACGAGTTCGACGACTCGATTCAATTGAAAGATCGTTGGTCTGAACCGTTTGTTGGACGAGTGTTTTCCTTGTGGAGCACCAATTGTTGTGTGGAGGTTTTGTTATCATGTGGATTTCTGACAGCTAGGTAAAAGGACGAATTATGAACAAGTATTTTCTGACTTGCGTAGTGATTTGGTAAATCTATTTCGAGGAATTGTCATCTACTCAAAGATCGACTTGAAGACGAGTTAGTACCAGATTGGAGTGATGACCTATCTAAGGTTTGGCGTCGTCAATTCAGTTTATGAAGAAAGATCAACCCTTTGTGTGTCTGATCGATTGATTAAGTTGTCCGGGATCATACCCAATTCAAGGTGGTCATACTAAGCTTGGCTAGAAAGACGTGTATGTTGGTTGGAACCAAGACGAATCGAGTAGATTTTCGATCTTGGGTGAGTGTCGTGGATTTTCGATCTTGGGTGAGTGTCTCGTGATCAAGGAACTCTTCATTGTACCCTTTGATTCTCTTGTGTTTATCAGTTGACATTTATTTCTCGAATCCTGTGATTGTATTAGATAATCACAACGGTGAAGTTGGTATGTGTTAGACATATTTTCTTATTCGAATTTGCAGTCTGTCAAGACTCATGAATTAGTTATGCTAATTGATAAATTTCCAGTTATTCATTTCTTTATTTGTGAGAAGTCGTACTCACACTTCTAAATGACCCTCGATGTATTAGAGATTTGAGTGAATTGATTCAACAGAATCCATTGGTCTGGATACTTTCACATTTTGTTGAGAAAAGTGGTTATGGCTATTTTTTTTTAGTTATAACCCAGATAATTTCGTGATAGCAGAAGTTTCTTGGTGAAACTTAGTTTCGTCACTTCTATTTCTGGTAGAGGTGAAAGTCATCATTTTGTAAATTCTTCGTACTAGGAATAAGAATTAATCCTTTTTGGATTAGACATTATTCATCCCTTTGATTTCTTAAAATCCGTTGGAAGATTCTTGTGGAAGAATGAACTTTATTAGATTCATGTTTGTAAATGTGTATTGATCATGCATTTTTACACCCACGAACCTGATGGAAGGATTTTTTTTCCATACTGGATGTTCCTGTATCCTTCAGTTAATGAAATTCTTTTCTATGCTTATGTGAAAGCGAAATCAAGAAAAATTTCTTTTCTTGAGAAATTCTTTTATGATCACTAAGGTCATGTTTTATTGCGGTTTGAAAGTACTTGTTGTCATTGATCATCTTAGTTCTACGTATTCTCCAAATGTCGTCGATGTGTGACTTATCTCCTCAGTCATGAGTTGGATATCTCCACATCAAGATGTCAGAGTTAATCGAGTACAGTGAAAAAGGGATAGTTTAACAATTGAGACCTTCCTTGTTAAGATATTGGCATTGCCATGAATCTTTGTTATGAGTTTTCTGAAGACCTACATGAGTCTTGTTTGAATTCAAGTGATCGTTGATCGACTGGTGAAGTCTACACCCTTCTTGCAAGTCAAAATCCACTATGCGGTGTTAGTGAACCGAATAATGTATCGGAGAGGATTGTTCGATTTCATGGAGTATCTTCAAGTGTTGTTTTAGAAGAAAAACAGAAGTTTATCAACGTGTGTCGGTTAAGTTTGTTTTAAGTGTTGAGGACTAAGTTGAGACTAAGTCCAACTGATCATCCTCAGTGGGATGGATAAGTAATGAGATGACCTATCCTTAGCGGGCTAGTTGGGAGATAGTGTGGTACCTAAATTTTTGTCATCTCTATGGTAGGATAAATCAGAATTGAGAGGAGCTTCGTTAATGTATATATGTGAATGGTATTATGAGAACCCTTAAGTCCAACCTCATAGAGTGAGATGATTTCTATGGACCTTATCATGATCAAGGAAGATATATCATTAAAGGAATTTAGAGTAGTGATCAATGTTTATGGTTAATGTTGACTTCGTGAGTCCGAGGATTAACGGAAAAATATATATGGTAGTTTTCCTTAAGCTGAACGGAAATAGTAAAGAGGAGTTCCTGAGTGAAACTAAGTTGTTAGAAAAGTTGAAGAATTATGATTTTGGATAATTCAAACTGAAGTGATTCATTTTGGTTGTAGTTGCATGGAGGAGTGTAATCATATTCTTTAAGATTGAAATGAATGACTATGATATAATTTGGAGTGGTGGAATATATTTAATGGAAACTAAGACAACAATTGTATACTTTGAGTTGAAGGTTGATGTATGATGGGGTAAAGTTAGTGTTGAACTTGATGTTCCTTGTGAGGATAAGGTGTTAGAAAAATTTTTGCTAGTAGACTAATTTGGAGGCAAGACGTGATTAAGTTTTGATTATGTCTTTCGAGTGTGATAAGCTATGGCGAAATATTTATAATCTTTGAGGTCTACTTTTGGTAAAAATGTGGTTGATGATACATAGTGGAAACTAGATATTTTAAATCCAAGATTGCCATTGGGGAGTGTCCACCCGGATTTCTTGGCTTTGCTTTGGTGCAACTCCTAGGGATAATGGCCTTAGAGAAACTCTATTTTATAATCTCTTTTCTCGGGTGCAAATATATTAGATAAGGGCAGATATGATACAAGCATTTCCTTGTATAAGTGATAGAGCTCTATCTTTAGTTGGAGGAATTGTTAGGAGTTGTGTATTTTCCTTGGACAATTGGGTAAAGGTGCATGGGAAATTTCTTAAACTAGGGATACTAACGGGTCTTGAGAACCAAATTGAAAATGAGAGGCAAATCAGAGGATTGTTCAGATTTCATGGAGTATCTTCAAGTGTTGTTTTAGAAGAAAAACAGAAGTTTATCAACGTGTGTCGGTTAAGTTTGTTTTAAGTGTTGAGGACTAAGTTGAGACTAAGTCCAACTGATCATCCTCAGTGGGATGGATAAGTAATGAGATGACCTATCCTTAGCGGGCTAGTTGGGAGATAGTGTGGTACCTAAATTTTTGTCATCTCTATGGTAGGATAAATCAGAATTGAGAGGAGCTTCGTTAATGTATATATGTGAATGGTATTATGAGAACCCTTAAGTCCAACCTCATAGAGTGAGATGATTTCTATGGACCTTATCATGATCAAGGAAGATATATCATTAAAGGAATTTAGAGTAGTGATCAATGTTTATGGTTAATGTTGACTTCGTGAGTCCGAGGATTAACGGAAAAATATATATGGTAGTTTTCCTTAAGCTGAACGGAAATAGTAAAGAGGAGTTCCTGAGTGAAACTAAGTTGTTAGAAAAGTTGAAGAATTATGATTTTGGATAATTCAAACTGAAGTGATTCATTTTGGTTGTAGTTGCATGGAGGAGTGTAATCATATTCTTTAAGATTGAAATGAATGACTATGATATAATTTGGAGTGGTGGAATATATTTAATGGAAACTAAGACAACAATTGTATACTTTGAGTTGAAGGTTGATGTATGATGGGGTAAAGTTAGTGTTGAACTTGATGTTCCTTGTGAGGATAAGGTGTTAGAAAAATTTTTGCTAGTAGACTAATTTGGAGGCAAGACGTGATTAAGTTTTGATTATGTCTTTCGAGTGTGATAAGCTATGGCGAAATATTTATAATCTTTGAGGTCTACTTTTGGTAAAAATGTGGTTGATGATACATAGTGGAAACTAGATATTTTAAATCCAAGATTGCCATTGGGGAGTGTCCACCCGGATTTCTTGGCTTTGCTTTGGTGCAACTCCTAGGGATAATGGCCTTAGAGAAACTCTATTTTATAATCTCTTTTCTCGGGTGCAAATATATTAGATAAGGGCAGATATGATACAAGCATTTCCTTGTATAAGTGATAGAGCTCTATCTTTAGTTGGAGGAATTGTTAGGAGTTGTGTATTTTCCTTGGACAATTGGGTAAAGGTGCATGGGAAATTTCTTAAACTAGGGATACTAACGGGTCTTGAGAACCAAATTGAAAATGAGAGGCAAATGAAGGATATGAAATCGAAGTAGGCAAAAGATTCGAGAGGAATTAAGAAGAGAACGGACTATGTTGGATGTGGTAAGATTCAATTTCAATCAGATTGAATTTCTTAGGTTTTTTTGGCGCAAAGTTTATTATGTGCGACTCAGGAATGTTATGACGTTTTGATTGGAGACTTGAAAAGTGTAAATTTGATATGACTAGAAGAGAAGACTAAGCCCAAATGGATTAAGACTATGATTGCATCTCTTGAGTAGAAGGTTAATTGATGTTATGGTAAAGTTAGTGTGGGTTTTGACGTTAGCTGTGAAAGTTAGATATTGAAGAAAGTTTTCTAATGGATCTATATTGAGAAGTGAAGAGATTAAGCGTCGATTTTGGTCTTTAAAGTGTAATAGACTAAGGTGAAATATCGAAGATAGTGGGGATAATGCGGTAGTGAAAAGTCTCGAGGATAAGTAGAATGACATAAGAATCGATCTTTTTATAGAGTTGTAGATGAAAGGAATGAAGCGATGAGAATACAAAGTAAGATTTCAGGGTCAAAGTGTGATTATACAATCCTGTTTAGTTTTGAACTACCAAATTTCGAGGACGAAATTTTTTAAGAGGGGTAGTAATGTAACACCCTAGTTTTTACACATATGATTAATTATTTTATTTGGATGTTTATGTTTATTTTGTTATGTGGCTTAGTTTGAGTAATTAAATTACTCTCTTCAAATTATTTTATTGGGTGCGTTAGCACTGACTTATTTCAGTGAATGCACGCTTACTAGACAATAATTTACGTTATTATCACTATTATACCAGTACAGAAAAATATTTTAAATAATATGATTAAGAGAAAAGCATTTTCATATTCTCATTTTATTTAATTTTAGAGTTAAAAATATTCGGGTTTGACATCAATCGGAGATTAAATTTTCGACCGAGTATTTTCTTAGTTGATCACTTCAACTATTAATCTTTACTCTAATTTGAATTTCGAAATTATATCTTTATCAATTTTTATTTTTAGATTCCAAAAAGTAAAAACATGTTTATTTTAGGTCTAACATTTATCACTCATTTTGTACCTATCACTAAGTAACTGGTTTAAAAACTCACTTTCTCACTTTTCTCTCTCTCTCTCTCATTTTCTCTTTTCTTTCTTTGCTTCTTTCTCTTTTCTTCTTTCTTTTTCTCTTCTTCCTCCTAACTCCATCTTCTTCTTCTCCTCCCACTCCAAGCTCATCTCCTCCATTCTCCCTTCACAGACTCGATCGCGCGCCGCCTCTGGGAGCTCGTCGGCCGCCGTTCGTCGTCGCAGGGAAGGGAAGACGTGCCACCTGCACGCGTTCGCCTCTGCAGCCGTGCGAAGAATCATCTCCGCCGCAGTGAACCGTCACGGTGAGTGTTCTCAGCCGCTGTTGATGGTGGTTCTGCCACCCTGGGTTGTTAAACCTTTTCCCTTTCTTTCTAAAAACTTATCCCTTTGTTCTTGAATGTCCCAGAAAACGCATCCGTCTCTGCCGCCGCGTCTGGGCCGTCAGCCGGCGTGCCGATTGGCCATCCAACCACTATGTTCTCTTATCCTTACTCTTGGTAAGTATTTTACCCCTAATCTCTTCTAGATTCAAAACCCCCAAATCTGATTTTGAAACCCTAACCCTTTGATTTCATATTTTAATCTTGAAATTTAAGGTTGTTTTATGAAATTGGGACTGTGAATTGGTGTTTTCCTAAACCAATTTCATTATTCTTTAATTAAAATGAGTTTTCCCTAAATTGTATTAAGGAGCCCTAAACCCCCAATTTGATTTTAATTGAATTTGATTATGTTTTTGTGAAATTAATTATGATTTAGTGCAATTAGGACTCTTAATTGATGATTTCCAAGTTCTTTTTCATGATCTTTTAATCAAAACAAAGTTTCCTTAAAGGGTTTTGTGAAGCGTGAGCTTCAAACATGATTTTCTTTGAAAATAACCTTGTTTGATAATAAGATTAAGTCTTTAGAACAAATTAGAATGTGTGTTTGATCATGTGTAATTGATTTCTTGATTTCTGGTTGCGCGCGTTGTTGGATTTCCTCTCTGAGACGTTTGGACACGGCTATGCTTGCTTGATGGAGTAGATATGAGCTAACGTGGGCATTAGGACGAGGATCCTTTACTTGTCTTCAAAGGTAAGGGGAGCTTGCCTGATGGATTTTTCTCAATAACCATTTGCTTGTTGTGTAGTCTGTATAATTTATGTGGTTGTGGTTATCTGTTTATGTGGTTTATGTTGTGTTGTGTATCTGAGTATCAGTGTCTGATCTGTTTTAAATTATTTGATTATTTGTATATGATATTTCTATGATGCATGATCTGTTTGGTGGTATAATTCTGATAATTGTTGTTGAATGTTGCTTGTGAGTGTTGTTTGAGAAGCCTGACTGTGGTCAGTGCACAACCGATTAATCAGATAAAAGCTTTAATAAGCTGTGTAAATTATATTCAATGTTTTATGGGAAGCGTTGAAATATAATAGTGGTGAGAAATATTATTTTGGAAAAATAACGAGTTTTGAGAAATATTATTATTTTGATGATTTATTAGTGTAAAAGTAACCTATGAGTCACAATGAGAGCGAAATCGTGAAAATGTTTCTGTACTGCTAATTTTTATGTAAGAAAGTTTACAATATTATACAAAGTTATTTTATGAAATTAATTGTTGAAAATAAGTTAATGATGATTTTAGAAAATTGTTTCCGTGGAAAAAAGCTAAGTTTTGGCTTAATAAGCTTTAAAAGTGATAATTGATGACAGATTTGGAAAAGTGTGATGAAAGATTTGGAAAAACGTAGATGGCAAGTATTTTGAAACGGCAGTACATATTTTAAGGAAGTTAAAACCTCAAGTGACTCACTTTTGTGAAAACCAAGTTTTATTATTTAATGATTTTATTAATGAATTTCCAATTTTGGAAAATGAATTTATGAAAGCAAAACTGATCTAGTGTTAAAAGTGGTGTGGAACTTAGTAACCGAGACGTCGGGGTACTAAGGTTATGTGTTGTGATGGACTCGGTCATTTGGACTTTGAGGGCCTATACTGTATACATGAGGTATACCGTGTTGAAAACATTGAAAATGTTTTCTAGTGCCATGAACCTAAGACTGGTGCACCGGTCGAGAGGTGTCGTGATTGAGCACTCGGACTGTGAGGTCCTATGTTTTGATAAAAGTTTTATGGACAGTGAGGTCCTGTGTTGTGATGAAAGTTTTAAAAGTGTTTTAAAACTATGTGAGTCGTAAGCCATTTTGAGCTTCGGCAAAGAAAGATTGAACACATAAAAGAACAAAACAAAAGTGTTTTACATGCATTTGGCAGACGTGCCTGCGGTTTGTGACATAATGCATTAATTACCAGCGGCGAAAGGTAATTCCGATGTGCATTTATCTCATGTGCCTAGGGAGGACATGGAGACCCCATCTTACTTGCTAATGGTAGGCCCTGATTGTGGACATTAGCAATGTGTTTGGCAGTGTGCCTCGAGTAGCCACACCTTGTATGCCTGGCCTTGTGTGCCTATGTGGATGGGAAGAGGTTGCGCTTTGTTGGCAGAGTGCCAAGTTAGCCAGTGTGGCTATGGAGTCTGATCAACTCATTTTATGTTGGGATATCTCATGAGATTAGGACGAAAATTAGATGATGAATATGAAGTGCCATGCATAATTTTTAAACGATGATGTTTGGGGTGTTGAACCCATTGATAAACTGTTAGCTTATAAATGCTTGTGTGGTAAACGTATACGTGTTATGTGGTGTCGCGCATTTAGTTATTGTGTTAAAACCATATATTGGCGTCTCACCTTTACACACATCAGGTTTCTTCTTGTTCGCTATTGTACCCTGGGTACTTTAACACAGATGGTGCAGCGGAGTCTTTCTAAGTCACTCAGAGACTTAGATCTAGTTACTTGATGGAGTACTTGATTGTGGAATGATCACCTGAGTTTTCTCAGGAATAACTTTTAGAACGACCAGCTTAGGGTTGAGATTTAGATTATTTTGATAAGTATGTATGAGTATGGCTCGGAGAGCATATCTTTTGAATAAAAACCTAAGCTATTCCTTTTTAGTCTTATAAAGCTTAGTGTTATAATTATTTATCTTTAGCATATTATTGTCTGGATGTATTTGGTGTAACTGAAATTCTGGAAATGAAAATGTAATTATTTTAGCAGGTGTTCTTTTTACCTGGGATGTCCGAATTATAGAGGAGACTCTGTCGAAATTTTCGTAAAAAAAAATACTAGCTTTTATTTAAGTACTTTCTTTAAATTAAATAGGCTTGTCAGGCCATGATAGTAAGTTTGTGTGTCGATCTAGGCTTAGGTGGGGAGTTGTGGAAAAAAATTTATACCCAATTTCGGACACTTACGTATTTATATACATTATTTTCCGAAAGCACCAGCAAATTATCCTTTTAATTTTATTTTCGCACGTGGTACGTAGTAATGCCCAAGGGGGGGGGGGGGGGTGTTACAGGTGGTATCAGAGCTGGTCGAGTCTTTCGGGATCTTTGGGGAATAGGTCTGTTAAGTTTTTGTTGTGTGATCTCTGGTTGGTTCTTGTTTGAATTGTTTCTTGTTGAAGCAATGTGTGTTGACGCACAAGTATATGTTTTCTTGATGGTTTTCCGAGGGTTTTATGTCCTGGGAGACCGTAGATCTTGAATGTTACTTGGGTTCGAATATGACATTCGATTATCCTTGCGAATCGTGTCAGACATTCGAAACAAGGTGTTTGTGTATAGGGTTTTTCCGGGAGTGTTCCCTGGAAATATTCTAGGTTTATGGTTAGCAAAGGACATTGATTTTTGATTGATCTAGTTTCTGGATTCGGTCAGATCTCTGTCCCTTTGTGTAGGATGTTGCCTACAAAGTTGAAACGAGTTCGACGACTCGATTCAATTGAAAGATCGTTGGTCTGAACCGTTTGTTGGACGAGTGTTTTCCTTGTGGAGCACCAATTGTTGTGTGGAGGTTATGTTATCATGTGGATTTCTGACAGCTAGGTAAAAGGACGAATTATGAACAAGTATTTTCTGACTTGCGTAGTGATTTGGTAAATCTATTTCGAGGAATTGTCATCTACTCAAAGATCGACTTGAAGACGAGTTAGTACCAGATTGGAGTGATGACCTATCTAAGGTTTGGCGTCGTCAATTCAGTTTATGAAGAAAGATCAACCCTTTGTGTGTCTGATCGATTGATTAAGTTGTCCGGGATCATACCCAATTCAAGGTGGTCATACTAAGCTTGGCTAGAAAGACGTGTATGTTGGTTGGAACCAAGACGAATCGAGTAGATTTTCGATCTTGGGTGAGTGTCGTGGATTTTCGATCTTGGGTGAGTGTCTCGTGATCAAGGAACTCTTCATTGTACCCTTTGATTCTCTTGTGTTTATCAGTTGACATTTATTTCTCGAATCCTGTGATTGTATTAGATAATCACAACGGTGAAGTTGGTATGTGTTAGACATATTTTCTTATTCGAATTTGCAGTCTGTCAAGACTCATGAATTAGTTATGCTAATTGATAAATTTCCAGTTATTCATTTCTTTATTTGTGAGAAGTCGTACTCACACTTCTAAATGACCCTCGATGTATTAGAGATTTGAGTGAATTGATTCAATGTAATCCATTGGTCCGGATACTTTCACATTTTGTTGAGAAAAGTGGTTATGGCTATTTTTTTTTAGTTATAACCCGGATAATTTCGTGATAGCGAAGTTTCTTGGTGAAACTTAGTTTCGTCACTTCTATTTCTGGTAGAGGTGAAAGTCATCATTTTGTAAATTCTTCGTACTAGGAATAAGAATTAATCCTTTTTGGATTAGACATTATTCATCCCTTTGATTTCTTAAAATCCGTTGGAAGATTCTTGTGGAAGAATGAACTTTATTAGATTCATGTTTGTAAATGTGTATTGATCATGCATTTTTACACCCACGAACCTGATGGAAGGATTTTTTTTCCATACTGGATGTTCCTGTATCCTTCAGTTAATGAAATTCTTTTCTATGCTTATGTGAAAGCGAAATCAAGAAAAATTTCTTTTCTTGAGAAATTCTTTTATGATCACTAAGGTCATGTTTTATTGCGGTTTGAAAGTACTTGTTGTCATTGATCATCTTAGTTCTACGTATTCTCCAAATGTCGTCGATGTGTGACTTATCTCCTCAGTCATGAGTTGGATATCTCCACATCAAGATGTCAGAGTTAGTCGAGTACAGTGAAAAAGGGATAGTTTAACAATTGAGACCTTCCTTGTTAAGATATTGGCATTGCCATGAATCTTTGTTATGAGTTTTCTGAAGACCTACATGAGTCTTGTTTGAATTCAAGTGATCGTTGATCGACTGGTGAAGTCTACACCCTTCTTGCAAGTCAAAATCCACTATGCAGTGTTAGTGAACCGAATAATGTATCAGAGGATTGTTCAGATTTCATGGAGTATCTTCAAGTGTTGTTTTAGAAGAAAAACAGAAGTTTATCAACGTGTGTCGGTTAAGTTTGTTTTAAGTGTTGAGGACTAAGTTGAGACTAAGTCCAACTGATCATCCTCAGTGGGATGGATAAGTAATGAGATGACCTATCCTTAGCGGGCTAGTTGGGAGATAGTGTGGTACCTAAATTTTTGTCATCTCTATGGTAGGATAAATCAGAATTGAGAGGAGCTTCGTTAATGTATATATGTGAATGGTATTATGAGAACCCTTAAGTCCAACCTCATAGAGTGAGATGATTTCTATGGACCTTATCATGATCAAGGAAGATATATCATTAAAGGAATTTAGAGTAGTGATCAATGTTTATGGTTAATGTTGACTTCGTGAGTCCGAGGATTAACGGAAAAATATATATGGTAGTTTTCCTTAAGCTGAACGGAAATAGTAAAGAGGAGTTCCTGAGTGAAACTAAGTTGTTAGAAAAGTTGAAGAATTATGATTTTGGATAATTCAAACTGAAGTGATTCATTTTGGTTGTAGTTGCATGGAGGAGTGTAATCATATTCTTTAAGATTGAAATGAATGACTATGATATAATTTGGAGTGGTGGAATATATTTAATGGAAACTAAGACAACAATTGTATACTTTGAGTTGAAGGTTGATGTATGATGGGGTAAAGTTAGTGTTGAACTTGATGTTCCTTGTGAGGATAAGGTGTTAGAAAAATTTTTGCTAGTAGACTAATTTGGAGGCAAGACGTGATTAAGTTTTGATTATGTCTTTCGAGTGTGATAAGCTATGGCGAAATATTTATAATCTTTGAGGTCTACTTTTGGTAAAAATGTGGTTGATGATACATAGTGGAAACTAGATATTTTAAATCCAAGATTGCCATTGGGGAGTGTCCACCCGGATTTCTTGGCTTTGCTTTGGTGCAACTCCTAGGGATAATGGCCTTAGAGAAACTCTATTTTATAATCTCTTTTCTCGGGTGCAAATATATTAGATAAGGGCAGATATGATACAAGCATTTCCTTGTATAAGTGATAGAGCTCTATCTTTAGTTGGAGGAATTGTTAGGAGTTGTGTATTTTCCTTGGACAATTGGGTAAAGGTGCATGGGAAATTTCTTAAACTAGGGATACTAACGGGTCTTGAGAACCAAATTGAAAATGAGAGGCAAATGAAGGATATGAAATCGAAGTAGGCAAAAGATTCGAGAGGAATTAAGAAGAGAACGGACTATGTTGGATGTGGTAAGATTCAATTTCAATCAGATTGAATTTCTTAGGTTTTTTTGGCGCAAAGTTTATTATGTGCGACTCAGGAATGTTATGACGTTTTGATTGGAGACTTGAAAAGTGTAAATTTGATATGACTAGAAGAGAAGACTAAGCCCAAATGGATTAAGACTATGATTGCATCTCTTGAGTAGAAGGTTAATTGATGTTATGGTAAAGTTAGTGTGGGTTTTGACGTTAGCTGTGAAAGTTAGATATTGAAGAAAGTTTTCTAATGGATCTATATTGAGAAGTGAAGAGATTAAGCGTCGATTTTGGTCTTTAAAGTGTAATAGACTAAGGTGAAATATCGAAGATAGTGGGGATAATGCGGTAGTGAAAAGTCTCGAGGATAAGTAGAATGACATAAGAATCGATCTTTTTATAGAGTTGTAGATGAAAGGAATGAAGCGATGAGAATACAAAGTAAGATTTCAGGGTCAAAGTGTGATTATACAATCCTGTTTAGTTTTGAACTACCAAATTTCGAGGACGAAATTTTTTAAGAGGGGTAGTAATGTAACACCCTAGTTTTTACACATATGATTAATTATTTTATTTGGATGTTTATGTTTATTTTGTTATGTGGCTTAGTTTGAGTAATTAAATTACTCTCTTCAAATTATTTTATTGGGTGCGTTAGCACTGACTTATTTCAGTGAATGCACGCTTACTAGACAATAATTTACGTTATTATCACTATTATACCAGTACAGAAAAATATTTTAAATAATATGATTAAGAGAAAAGCATTTTCATATTCTCATTTTATTTAATTTTAGAGTTAAAAATATTCGGGTTTGACATCAATCGGAGATTAAATTTTCGACCGAGTATTTTCTTAGTTGATCACTTCAACTATTAATCTTTACTCTAATTTGAATTTCGAAATTATATCTTTATCAATTTTTATTTTTAGATTCCAAAAAGTAAAAACATGTTTATTTTAGGTCTAACATTTATCACTCATTTTGTACCTATCACTAAGTAACTGGTTTAAAAACTCACTTTCTCACTTTTCTCTCTCTCTTTCTCGTTGCTCTCTCTCTCTCATTTTCTCTTTTCTTTCTTTGCTTCTTTCTCTTTTCTTCTTTCTTTTTCTCTTCTTCCTCCTAACTCCATCTTCTTCTTCTCCTCCCACTCCAAGCTCATCTCCTCCCTTCTCCCTTCACAGACTCGATCGCGCGCCGCCTCTGGGAGCTCGTCGGCCGCCGTTCGTCGTTGCAGGGAAGGGAAGACGCGCCACCTGCACGCGTTCGCCTCTGCAGCCGTGCGAAGAATCATCTCCGCCGCAGTGAGCCGTCACGGTGAGTGTTCTCAGCCGCTGTTGATGGTGGTTCTGCCACCCTGGGTTGTTAAACCTTTTTCCTTTCTTTCAAAAAACTTATCCCTTTGTTCTTGAATGTCCCAGAAAACGCATCCGTCTCTGCCGCCGCGTCTGGGCCGTCAGCCGGCGTGCCGGTTGGCCATCCAACCACTATGTTCTCTTATCCTTACTCTTGGTAAGTATTTTACCCCTAATCTCTTCTAGAATCAAAACCCCCAAATCTGATTTTGAAACCCTAACCCTTTGATTTCATATTTTAATCTTGAAATTTAAGGTTGTTTTATGAAATTGGGACTGTGAATTGGTGTTTTCCTAAACCAATTTCATTATTCTTTAATTAAAATGAGTTTTCCCTAAATTGTATTAAGGAGCCCTAAACCCCCAATTTGATTTTAATTGAATTTGATTATGTTTTTGTGAAATTAATTATGATTTAGTGCAATTAGGACTCTTAATTGATGATTTCCAAGTTCTTTTTCATGATCTTTTAATCAAAACAAAGTTTCCTTAAAGGGTTTTGTGAAGCGTGAGCTTCAAACATGATTTTCTTTGAAAATAACCTTGTTTGATAATAAGATTAAGTCTTTAGAACAAATTAGAATGTGTGTTTGATCATGTGTAATTGATTTCTTGATTTACAGTTCGCGCTGGCGTTGTTGGATTTCCTCTCTGAGACGTTTGGACACGGCTATGCTTGCTTGATGGAGTAGATATGAGCTAACGTGGGCATTAGGACGAGGATCCTTTACTTGTCTTCAAAGGTAAGGGGAGCTTGCCTGATGGATTTTTCTCAATAACCATTTGCTTGTTGTGTAGTCTGTATAATTTATGTGGTTGTGGTTATCTGTTTATGTGGTTTATGTTGTGTTGTGTATCTGAGTATCAGTGTCTGATCTGTTTTAAATTATTTGATTATTTGTATATGATATTTCTATGATGCATGATCTGTTTGGTGGTATAATTCTGATAATTGTTGTTGAATGTTGCTTGTGAGTGTTGTTTGAGAAGCTTCGATCGCGGGTCAGTGCACAACCGATTAATCAGATAAAAGCTTTAATAAGCTGTGTAAATTATATTCAATGTTTTATGGGAAGCGTTGAAATATAATAGTGGTGAGAAATATTATTTTGGAAAAATAACGAGTTTTGAGAAATATTATTATTTTGATGATTTATTAGTGTAAAAGTAACCTATGAGTCACAATGAGAGCGAAATCGTGAAAATGTTTCTGTACTGCTAATTTTTATGTAAGAAAGTTTACAATATTATACAAAGTTATTTTATGAAATTAATTGTTGAAAATAAGTTAATGATGATTTTAGAAAATTGTTTCCGTGGAAAAAGCTAAGTTTTGGCTTAATAAGCTTTAAAAGTGATAATTGATGACAGATTTGGAAAAGTGTGATGAAAGATTTGGAAAAACGTAGATGGCAAGTATTTTGAAACGGCAGTACATATTTTAAGGAAGTTAAAACCTCAAGTGACTCACTTTTGTGAAAACCAAGTTTTATTATTTAATGATTTTATTAATGAATTTCCAATTTTGGAAAATGAATTTATGAAAGCAAAACTGATCTAGTGTTAAAAGTGGTGTGGAACTTAGTAACCGAGACGTCGGGGTACTAAGGTTTTGTGTTGTGATGGACTCGGTCATTTGGACTTTGAGGGCCTATACTGTATACATGAGGTATACCGTGTTGAAAACATTGAAAATGTTTTCTAGTGCCATGAACCTAAGACTGGTGCACCGGTCGAGAGGTGTCGTGATTGAGCACTCGGACTGTGAGGTCCTATGTTTTGATAAAAGTTTTATGGACAGTGAGGTCCTGTGTTGTGATGAAAGTTTTAAAAGTGTTTTAAAACTATGTGAGTCGTAAGCCATTTTGAGCTTCGGCAACGAAAGATTGAACACATAAAAGAACAAAACAAAAGTGTTTTACATGCATTTGGCAAACGTGCCTGCGGTTTGTGACATAATGCATTAATTACCAGCGGCGAAAGGTAATTCCGATGTGCATTTATCTCATGTGCCTAGGGAGGACATGGAGACCCCATCTTACTTGCTAATGGTAGGCCCTGATTGTGGACATTAGCAATGTGTTTGGCAGTGTGCCTCGAGTAGCCACACCTTGTATGCCTGGCCTTGTGTGCCTATGTGGATGGGAAGAGGTTGCGCACCTGTTGGCAGAGTGCCAAGTTAGCCAGTGTGGCTATGGAGTCTGATCAACTCATTTTATGTTGGGATATCTCATGAGATTAGGACGAAAATTAGATGATGAATATGAAGTGCCATGCATAATTTTTAAACGATGATGTTTGGGGTGTTGAACCCATTGATAAACTGTTAGCTTATAAATGCTTGTGTGGTAAACGTATACGTGTTATGTGGTGTCGCGCATTTAGTTATTGTGTTAAAACCATATATTGGCGTCTCACCTTTACACACATATCAGGTTTCTTCTTGTTCGCTATTGTACCCTGGGTACTTTAACACAGATGGTGCAGCGGAGTCTTTCTAAGTCACTCAGAGACTTAGATCTAGTTACTTGATGGAGTACTTGATTGTGGAATGATCACCTGAGTTTTCTCAGGAATAACTTTTAGAACGACCAGCTTAGGGTTGAGATTTAGATTATTTTGATAAGTATGTATGAGTATGGCTCGGAGAGCATATCTTTTGAATAAAAACCTAAGCTATTCCTTTTTAGTCTTATAAAGCTTAGTGTTATAATTATTTATCTTTAGCATATTATTGTCAGGATGTATTTGGTGTAACTGAAATTCTGGAAATGAAAATGTAATTATTTTAGCAGGTGTTCTTTTTACCTGGGATGTCTGAATTGCAGAGGAGACTCTGTCGAAATTTTCGTAAAAAAAAATACTAGCTTTTATTTAAGTACATTCTTTAAATTAAATAGGCTTGTCAGGCCATGATAGTAAGTTTGTGTGTCGATCTAGGCTTAGGTGGGGAGTTGTGGAAAAAAATTTATACCCAATTTCGGACACTTACGTATTTATATACATTATTTTCCGAAAGCACCAGTAAATTATCCTTTTAATTTTATTTTCGCACGTGGTACGTAGTACTGCCCAAGGGGGGGGTGTTACAAACTCTACCTCGATCATAATAACATCCACCGAAATCATCTTACTTACTGATCTTACTTCTGAAAATTCTCAGATTACTAATTACATCTACACCTCAATAAAAATCCACTCACCTCTTGTCGTACTTAGGTATTACACTTACTCTCAACTAACCTTCTAAGGATCAATTCCTTTCTTACTTATCCATCTAACTTAGGATGATAAGCTGAACATTAACTTTAACTTGAATCTTAACACTAGATGTAACTTTGCCCAACACTCAAAGTAAGTTTTTCTAGCTTTACTCAGAACGATGTTGGAAGATTCTTTATCAGGTTGGATCAGTCCTCTGATACATACCTCTGTTAGTTTTTCCATTACACCATGGACCTAAGCAGGTAAAAAGATGTCGATTTCATCAACCTACTCCCAATACTTTGAAAAGAGGTTTTCAAGACAAGAAATTTCTTGATTTTGCTTTCACAAGAAAGCACAAAAAAATAATTTGACAAGTCTGAAAGATACTAGTGTCCAATATGTAAAAAGATTCTTCAATAGGTTCGTGAGTGTAAAAATGCATGGCCAATACATGTTTACAAACATGACTCTAATAAAGTTTCTTCCTTCACAAGAACTTTACTACTCAACAATTTAAAAGAACATCAGTCCGACAAAATTTAGACTGGATCACTTCCAACAAAAGTAAAAGTGAATCGACTAAGTCTCATCAAGAAACTTCTTTTATCATAAAAGTGTCTATCCTGAACAAAAATAGGATAGTTCCCACATATAAAATTCAACAAAAATTGGTTCATCAAGGGGTTTTGAAACGATCACATCATATGATAAGGAATAAACAAACAACTCAAATGTTTCACACAATCTATCGAGAAAAGAAAAAAAAAATTGCATCGCACCTGAATTTAAAAGTTCAGTTAAAGGATTATCAGCGATGTCAAAACTACCTTAAATAAGATCATCAGAATTTGAAACTTCGTCACCACTCATGGTATAAACTCTCCCCTTAGCTGTTGGTTAATTGGTTCTTGTTTTATTGAAAATTGGTCCACGCCTTGGTGCATTACAATCCTTTGATAAGTGTCCTATTTGATCACAATTAAAACATTTCCTTTCTTTAAAAGGGCAGTGATTTGCCATGTGATTTGGATCGCCACATTTGAAACATCTCCTGCCTTGGCCTTGGCTTTAGTTCCTTTGGCCTCTACTACCTGATACAGAAATAACTGGACGATATAAGTGTTGGTTCTGGTCATTTCTTGGTGGTCGGAAATATGGTTTTCTCTGGATTTGCTTCTCCTCCTGATTCTGATTTTAAAACTGGTTCTTGATTCGAGAGGGTCCTCCAACATTCCCTCCATTATCTCTCCCTTTCCTCATCAGTTCTACTCTTCTACATTTCACAACTAAAGCTTGGAAATTCTTGATTTCCAGTGGTAGTACCGACTCCTTGATTTCAAATCGTAGTCCTCCTTCAAACCTTTCACACTTCCAATCTTCATCCAGGTTATTTTGGAAGAAGCGAAAATACTTGGCAAGTGATTCAAATTTTGCCGCATATTCCCCAACAGACATATCCTCCTGCTGCAGACGTAAAAATTCTTGCTCTTTTTCAGATCGAGCACTCTGAGGAAAATACTTGTTCAGAAACAAGTTCCGAAATATATCCCAAGAAATCTCCTGATTTTCTGCTTCTAGCGGTTGCTTAGTGCCCTTCCACCAATACTCAGCATCTCCAAACAGCAGATAAGTAGCATAAGGCACCTTCACTCCTTCTGGACTGTGAATCAACTCAAATATTTTCTCTATTTCCTGAATCCACAAATCAGCTTTTGTAGGATCCACATCTCCAGGAAATTGTGGAGGATTCTGGCGTCTAAAAGCAGTAAGACCTCTGCCCTCAGCAGCCTATTCCGTTCGAAGTTGTTCCTGTAAATTCTGGGTAACCATTGTAGTAGTTTGTTGTGCAATAGCAGCAGCAACATCTGCCATGGCTTGTGCATCATAGTCCATGCCTCCGGCTTCCTCATAGTTCTCTTCGAAGTTACCACGGCCGTTAACACGACCACCTCTACGGCCTCTGCCACAGCTGCGTCCTCGTCCACCTTCTGGTTCCATAACTGACCTACGAGACGCAATCAGTTAAATGGAAACCAGAAACTGAAACGTATACTTATGTGTTTAAAACCATTACTTCTAAGAAGCAATTCAATCAATGTACCATCTACTATCCATGGTTTCTCATAACATCTTATCCATATCAAAATTAAAATCCATCAAAACACACCTTCTTGTGTGTCAACACACATTGTTTTGACAAGGAAACAATTCCAACAAGTTTCGACCAGAGATCATACAACAAAAACCTAACAGACCTATTCCCCTAGGTTTCCCGAAAGACTCGACCAGCTCTGATACCACTAATGTGACACCCCAATTTCAGGGTATCACATTTACGTAACTTATTGCGGAAATACATTCAATAAAATAGTGTTGCTGGTTGCTTTCGGAAAAAAATATAATTTTCTAATTACTTATCCCTTTCAAAATCGGTGATAAAATTTTTTCGTTTTCTTTTACTCCATATACAACCCAATCACCATTAAAATAGTATAAATAGGTATCATAAGAATTTTACACTTAGACCTTCACATAACAGGTCATCTCCTGAAATCATAACATAAGAAAATAAAGACGTAATTGTACCGTAGTGGTAATATGGAATTACAATTCAAAAGAATGATTCTCAATAGCCAAACATCCAGACTAACCAAGTACCACTACTTTATAAGACACCAAAAGTCCTATAGCTGGTCAGTACTAATAATCACTGTTGGGAAGACCACCATAGTTCTCCCAACCTATCGAAATGTCCTGTGAGGATACCTCTACTTCCAAAACTATGGAAGTATCAAAACATATAAGTTCCTACTCTACAAGAAAACCGGTAAGAAATCAGAGAGGTGGTAAAGATATCTCCACTGTCAAAGTCTGGTACGTACTTGATGTAGGTACTGAATCATCACCCTCGTGATATTCCCACCGACGAATACTTCTTCAAGCATCTCGTAGTTAATTACTCGAACGACTTAGTGAATTCTTCGCTTCATCCGTACTATGTACCAAAGTACTACCTTAGTCTAAAATAAACCTGATATATTTGTAAGGGTGAGTTTCCAATATATGAGTTTTAATAAGACAACCCCATGCACGACTCTCAAATAGCATATACCAAATATTCACAATATAATAACATTAATTCAAACAGTAGAATGATTTAATTCACAGGGCTTCATACCCGGCAGTCATCGTCATTTTATAAAAATGCATGACACTTCTATATTCAATCTCTATTTTGATACCTAATCTCCGTAGATCCCACAACTTTCTGTTTTGTTTCAAGCTGATCAGGCTCCGCACATGGCACATTGTAAAAACGAACAAAACAATGCCCAAGAAACCTCAACCTCATGTGACCATTGCTCAAACAGCTATTGCAACTGTTCACATGACTCCTTTGTGACAACCACTCAAACAGCTATTGCAGTTGTACACAGATACACTGTCGAATAATCCACCTCAATCACATGTGACCAATGCTCAAACAGCTATTGCAATTGTTCACACGACCCCTCTGTGGCAACCACTCAAACAACTATTGCAGTTGTACACAGATACATAACCACTCAAACAGCTATTGCAGTTATGTACAGAGTCACTTGTGCAATAACCACTCAAACAGCTATTGCAGCTTAGTCATATGACCCCTTGTGACAACTATCCAACCATTGTTGTAGTCATACACATGGTAACTCATTGGTCCACACAAAACACAATGATCATAACACATGGCACGTCTGCCAAAAATGCATGAGAAAACTTTTATTCTCATTTTGTTTTCTTTGTCGTAATCATCTTTCCTTGTCGAAGCACAAAGATTAACGACCATGCTTAATTTCTTATTAAGACTTTCCCCTTAAACAAACACATGACACACAACCCAAATGTTTTAAACTCAACACAGGACACACAGTCCGAGTGCTCAATCATGAGGCCCTTAAACCGATGCACCAGTCTTAGGCTCGCGGATATGGAACTCACACTTTCCACATCAACTTAGGACACACAGTCCACAACATCATTTCAGGACACTCAGTCCAATGACACAGATCCCTGATCTACATATCCATACAACACTAGAACCCCGACGTCTCGGTTTCTAGGTTTATTTATCTGCTTGTAAAACATTTCGCTCAGTGAAAAACAAATACAAAACAAAAGCTCCGAAAACTCATCCAAGTTTAACGGAATAATTTCACTGAATAAAATTATTTTTACAGAAATCCCTTTTTCTGTTAAAACGTTAATAAAATCTGAAAATCATTGATAAATTTATTTCATTTCCAATTGTTTCACTTCAAAAATTAATTCTCAATAAAGGTCAACTAATTTTTTTTAATAATAATAAAAATTAATAATTTAATTTCGAATAATTAAATAATTAAATATTTAATATTAAATAATATTAAATAAATAATATTAAATAACTTGTATCACTTCTCTGTCAGAAGTAATTATTCTGACTGCTATAAAATATTATTTTCGGAACTTAATCACTTTAAATAATATTTTATAATAAAATTGAATTTATTTTATAAAAATTAGAGCCTGTGAAAAACTTCACGGTTTCGCCCTTACTATTGCTTATTTACACAGTTTCCACAAAATATTATTAAAATAATAATTTTTTTCATTTTTCTCAAAATCTCCCAAATTAATCCCTCTGATTAATTATCCAAGCTTATTAAGTTTTTTATCATTAATTAAAATTTTTAACACTGACCAATGTCAGGTTACTCAGTCCAACACTCAACAGCAGATAAATGCCAACCATATAATAGCATGGCATATATCAATTCATGACATGCATCACAATTATAATATAAACAAATAATTATAATCATGTAAGTCCACACATCACATCAATTCAGTTACTCAGATAAACATCACATCAATCTAGCAATTTATAGTAAACAGTACAATATAGTAAAATATTTCATATAGAGAAAATTAATAAATGACTCCACAAATAAGCATGAGATTATATTACACTCCTCAGGCATACCCCACTTACCTCTTGAAGATTACACTACAGTTTCTATTAATTTCCTGATCTCGATCCGATTTCTCTCCGTTAGCGTAAATCAGCTAACTCAGTTGTTTCCTTCAAACGAATTGCAACCAAAATAAATCAAATCAAACCACAATACACTTGGATCATGGAGGTTAAGGTTTGGCTTCCACCAATTTTCTAGGTTATGAAAATTAAAATTTGGTTAACTTAAGGATTAATGATCCATAAGTTACTTAAGCATGATTAATCACTTAAACCAAGAACATGAACTAAAACTCATCTAGTTCTAAGAACTAGGGTTCGGTTTTCTCAAGGTTTATAGGCTAGAAATTTTAAAATTTCTTCAACTCTTGGATTTAATCAACATACAAAACTTAGAGTTGGATTCAAGTGTTACAAACAACTTTTGAATCACAAAACCATCAAGTGCTCATACCTAGGGTTTCGGTTTTGATTGAAATCAATAGGTTAAAGTTTGATTTTTGATCTTCTAAATATAAATACAAGAACTATCAAGATACTAGAGGATTAAATCATGAATCAAGACATGAAAATGAAACAAAACCTAAGAACACGACATTGACCTAGGTTCGGCCAAGTCCAGAAATTAGGGAAAGAAAATTCTCATGAACTTATGCTTCTAGATGATGAAAATATAGATGTTTATAAGATCATATCAATTGGTTTGATGTCAAAAGGATTTTTCTAGAATTAGTTATGAATTTTTGAATCTAGTTCCATGAACTTGAAGTAAATGAAGAACATGTTGATCTAAGCCATGAATCTACAAAAGTTGTGAAGAGAAATGATTTAAATGACAAGAGAATAAGTTGTTTCCTCTTTATGATTCAAAGAAAGCAAGATTTGGATGATGTGCTTCACAAATTTCTCATGGTGTTCTTGAGAAACTTAGAGAAAAAGATGAACATGATGAGGGTTTAGAACAGTTTTAGTAATTTGGGTAGATCTCTCAACATACTTGTCCGTTTTGGATGATCTTTATGTCGTTGGAAATAATAGAGAAAGATGAACAACTTTAATTTTGAAAGTTTTTCGAGATTCAGAATAGAAAATGCTCAGAATTTCTAGGCAAAATCTGACGAATTATGAACAATTTTGAATGTTCTTGAAGTTCTTAAGGCAAACTAAGAACTTGAAGAAATAGAAAATGGAAGAAAAATGCCCAAATGAAGAAGACAAGTTGGAGCCGTGTAGTTTGGGTTGGATTTGGTCAAAGTTCTCAATGGCATTGACTTGTAATTGTCATAAAAAGACAAGGGTAAAATGGTCATTTCATAGCAAAAATCCCCTTTGCAATAAATACGCCATTATGGCCATTATGACTCGGATAAGCTCATCATAAATGCTTGTCAAGTCGGTCAAATCCATCATCTCAGCTCCGTTGCCGACTCCTTGGTTCATCTGGCGCAAGCTTTTCCTAGAGATATCTCGACGTATACGCCCGCAACAAATATAATATTTTAATTTTTTTACCAAAATTTTCAAAACTTCCATTATCGTAGTAAATACTATAAAAACATTTTTCATCTCGTTCATGAGTTAAAATTAGGTTTTCTGAGCAGTAAACTTTTACTGTCAGTGAAGACACAAAACGGCAGGCCGGCTTCCGTCTGAATTTTCAACCAAAAAGTTCCCCGTAACCTTATGAAAATAAGTATAATAAGGAAATGACCTTGGTTTATACAAAATCATTTTCTAAGTCTCGGATAAAAATATATATTTATATATTAATTACCGATATTACAAAGCAGCGAAAATCGGGGTGTTACAGTATCAAAACGCTATCTTACTTCTTTATTTTGTGGAAGCTAAGTTGTGGTGATTTTTTTATTAGGGGTGGAGCTTTCACGAGGGAGAAAGATATCCACTTCGTGAAGTAGCACATTTGAGTTTTTTGAGATATGGCGACTAGTACCGATTAGTTGGATGGGTTTTCTATATTTGTAAGTAGATGTTTTAAATATTTGTAAGTATATGATATTCATTGTGACATGTTTTAAATACCATTCACTCACTAATTTTATTTTTAAGCATCTTTTATGTCTAGGAATAGTTTTTTAAAACTTATACCAAATATGAGAAACTTTTATTCTCATGCTCACATTCTCGGGAATATTAAAATAAAACCTGTACCAAACACCATCTTATCTCTTTATTTGGTGGAAGGTGAGTTGTGGTGATTTTTTATTAGGGGAGGAGCTTTCATGAGGGAGAAAGATACCCACATCGTGAAGTCGTACATTTGAGTTCTTTGAGATATGTTGACTAGTACCTTGTTTGTTGGTTGGGCTTTCTATATTTGTAAGTAGATGATACTCATTGTAACATGTTTTAAATAACCTTTCTATATTTGGCCACTACGGTTTCTATCTAGGTGGCGCCATTTCTATCATTGCAGCTTGGTGTCAAAATCTTTATGCTGATCAAAGAAGGAACAAAATCAGGGTGCATAAGGTCTTTAATTTGAAAGGGTCATAGGTGGTGGTGGTCGCAGCTTTTTTTGCTTACCCACCCGTTTTTGATTTTATTTACCTGTACTCTGTTATAGTCTGTTCACACTTTTTAGTAGGGAGCTGATCTTTTTAGGACTGGTTTGGGCTTCCATGTGGGTAGTGCTAGTTAGATTTTTAATCTTGTTGCAAGTTTTGTCACTCTTGGTTAAATTTTTACCTTGTATTCACTTAGTACATGAATCTCTTGTATACAAGTTTTGAGTACATCTAGTACTCCTATTAATATATTTGGCTTATCAAAAAAAAGAAAAATACTTTGATGCTTGTACCTCAAAACTTGTGCCACTGATGCAACTCTTTTTTTTATGGAATAATATTCTATTTTCTATCAAAATGAAACAGATGCCTAGACTATAATTTTCATAACTCAAAATGCTTATGATTGTATATACCTCAAAATGATTGTTACTGATATATTTTTCAACAATAACGCCAAAAAAAAAGTTCGTGATAAAAGATACATGATATGTGTTTTGAGATTAACATTATTTACATTTTTATTGTAATTTAATAAGACAAATTTTTTTAATTTTAAAATATTTATAAGTGCTTATATAATAATGTATCCAAACGCCTTAATATTGTATAGGTGATTTTCGAAGTGTGCATCCAAAAGCACATAACTTATTGAGTTTAAGCGCTTATGACAAAAGTGCTCATGCAATAAAGTCTTATGCGAGAAGTGTTTAGTTAAGTTGTTTACCCAAATGCGACCATAATGCTGCTATATTCGGATTTGCATTAAAAACTAGATACACGTTATTGACATTTATGGATTAAAATCAACATTAAACATAATTAGACGACTAACATTTAAGGTATTTAAATAATCAACATTAGACATGATTAGTCTAGAAATAGTAAACTCATTAAATTCGTTTTCAAATATCTCCTATAATAAATTAAAATAAAAATTAAATTATGAGTGAATCATTCAAATTTTTGAATTAATGTTGATTACTTTTAATATGATTCAAATTCAAAATCTAAATTATTTAACCTAAAAAGAGCTTAAATGATATGCAATAATAGTGTAAAGTCAACCAATTAGAATTCATGGCATGCGCATGTCGCATGTGTGACTTTTAAGATAATTAATATATTTGTTTAAAAAAGTAGATAATTAAGATAAGAGTCAAACATTTTTTATGATGTGTCAAATTTCGATCGATTGACTATGTGAAAAATCTTTATACTAGCAATACATACCAATTAAATCCTAAACAGATTAGAAAAAAATAAATTTTAAATCAAATTAAATTGTGACTAAATCATTCAAATGTATAATGTGATGGCATATGATGATACATATAACCGTTTGATTCTATATATACTCAACGGATTCAAATTGATATCGAAAATCAAATTGATTTATACTTAATACTTAAAATATCACACAAAAATTATAAATCTTATAAAAAGAAAGTGATCAACTAATAAATTTAATATAACAAATAATTTTTTTTTTTGGTCCGGAGGGTCTTTGACCCCCGCCCCGGTGTTCAAAGTCTTCGACTCTGACTAATCCGGGGTTCGGTCAGGAGGTAAGAAAAGCCTGACCAAGAGTTGTTGCTGCCAAGGATCGAACTCGTGCAAAGCACAAACCATTCTTCCTTAATACCAGCACATTAACCACTTGTGCACAACTGCTTGGTTATATAACAAATAAGTTGTAAGTAAATTATCCAAATTTTTTGAATAAATATTTAATATCTCCCATCATATTCAAATAAATTTAAATAATCTAATATTGTAATATAAAATATTTGTACTTATTAGATGCAATTGGTTTAGTAAACTAAATTTATAAATTTCCACCAATCATTTAGTTAACTAATATAATACAATAATTATGCAAATTTATAAGTCCCGTATAAGCTGTTTTTATCCTCAAATTTATGTGGGAGATGAACCAATTGTTTTATAATTATTAGTAGATGATTCATAATACAAATTATTCAAAAATTCTCACTACTACAGGAAAGGGTTTTAGTAGCGCACTTTCAATAGCACTTCAATGAAAAACGCTACTAAAAAATAGGCGGAAGGTTTTTAATAGCGCTTCCATAAGGGAGCGCTATCTATTCTTTATTCTAAGACAGCGATTCTTTAAGGAAACGCTATTGAATGTTGATTTATAGGAATAGATAGCGTTTTCTTGAGGAAGCGCTATTATAAGTCAGGGAATAGATAGAGTTTCCTCAAGAAAACGCTATCATAGGTAAATAAATAAATAGCGCTTTTCCAAGGAAGCGCTATCTATTCCCCTTTTACTAGTTAAATTAATATTTCCCTTTGCTCACTTTCTAATTTCTCTCGCGCGCGGGGCTCGCATTTTCGCCGGTTCTCAAACCCTGCTCGCGAGACTTGCCTCCCTTCGCCTTCCACTGCTCGCGACTCTCCCTGCCATCGTTAGCTCCTTCACCGGCTCGAGGCTCCCAGTCGCTTCTCCCCCTCTAACGATTTGAGTTTCTCTTCCACAAGAGCACCGAACCCTAACCCCAGAGAACTCCAACATTGACGGTTGAAAGGAGAACTCTCTGTCTGTGTCTGTCATCCTCTCACGCGAAGTCCGAGCGGAGAAATTAGGAAACGCAGATTGCACACTCTCTTCATCTCGATCTCGATCTCATTACCGCAGAAAACATAAAAGCATCGTCAACCATCTCTCATTGTCTTCTACTCTTCGTACAACAGAGCAAGCTTCGTCAACCAACCCTCACTTTATTCGCGCAACAGAGCAACAGGAACAGGTATATATGTTCAACGATTGAACTGATTTTCAGCTTAAAGTTGTTTGTGGTTTAATGGTATACAACATCTCCTTCGGGTACACACAATTTGAAGCTATAACTAAAACCTAGCCTATTTGGAAAACATAAGGTTGGTTCAGTGATGCTCATTTTAAATTCGTCTACAACCTTTCTAGAAGTGCTTCTCTGTGTAGAAGCCTAGAAGGGTTAATTTCGGTGGGATAAAACTTCTGTTAAACGTGTTAGCTAAACCCATGGATTTTTATATTTGCATTATTGCATATATTAAACTTGGTTATGGTTCTACTATTAAACCCCTTATGTTTCTTGTTGCCATATGCAGCTAATTTCTGCCCTTTGCTATTAGACAGCTTTGTTTGGCACTTTGGCTCTACGCTGTGTGTGTATGAGATACAATTTGTTCTTTGTCTTGGTCTTACCTAAAATGTTCCAACATAGTTGGCTATGTATTAAAGTAAAACATGAAGTAGTACTTTTATATTTCTTTGGAATATATGTTTGATGTAACTTGGATAGAGCACTTTTGTAGTTCTCTGGAATGTGTGTTTGATGTAAAATCCTGTTGTTGTTGTTGATGATGGTGGTAGCAAGTATTGACTTTTCTGTGAGGTTCTGTTTGTTTTTGCTTATATTAATCATTGTTATTGAGAGAATTTTCTCTTTATTAGATTTCTCTATGCAGGGTCACTTAATCATGTTTACTTAGATTTATTTCTTCCAAAATTGTTCCTTTTTCTCTGCACACGAGGTCTTCTTTGCACATCGACCGTGCCGCCAGATACAAGGTGCAAGCTGCTGCAACCGTCCCCACACCACACTCCGGACGCCGCCCTTCCCCACACCTCACTCCACACGCCGTCCTTCCCCACACCACAAATCCCCCACTCCTCTTCTGCGTTCTCAATCACCGCCACCACCAGATGAAAGGTGCAAGCTACTGCAACCATTCGGAAACCGAAATCCGGTAATCGTCCGGAAACCGAAATCCGGAGCTTGTCTGGAAAACGAACTCCGGTAATCTTCCGGAAATTGAAATCTGGAGCTTATCCGTAAACGAATTTCCGGAGGAGTTCAACGACTAGCCAAAACTGAAAGATAATGTCCGAAAAACGAACTCCGGTAATCGTCCGGAAACCGAAATCCGGAACATATCCCGAAACGATTCTCCGGTGTAGTTCAAAACCAACCTACAATGTGGGAGACAGAGGAAGAGAAGAAACGTTTACTTAAAACGCAATGGGGAACGCTGCGGTGGGGAACGCTGTGTGGGAGGCATGCGACTGAGTTGCCTTGCTGTGCGGGAGGCGCGTGGCTGTGTGGGAGAAGGTGGGGAGGGGGGGTTAGGTTTCCGGATGTGGTGCTGGGTGAGGGAGGAAGAAGAAGGGTATTGAGGGAAGAAAAAACTAAAAAAAGAGAATGCAAGGTGTGGATAGCAATTTACAAGGAGCAAATACCAAGGCTCTTTTTTTTAACCTCCAACCCATTCAAGCTGGACCACAATACATGCCTGAATTAGGCCGATGGGCTCATTGAGTCCAACTTTCACATTTCAATTTCATTCAAGCTTAAGCAGCCAGCAGCTTCAGCTACCTGAAAGAAACGGTGAATCAGAATGGAGGGAGTGAAGGGACTGTTGAAGAAGGGTTTAGGGGAGATGGGATTCAATGTGGGCAGTGGAGCAATCAACTAGTACCCCGGCTACATGGCGGCTGCCACGCGAGCCATCCGTAGCCGCCTTAAGCTCGCCGACCTCGTTATCGAAGTTAGAGACTCTCGCATTCCCTTGTCCTCCTCTAACTCCGAACTTCAGTCACACCTCTCAGCAAAACAACACGTCGTTGTACTCAATAAGAAAGACTTAGGCAACCCTAACATTATGCATGTAACATTTCCTAATTTATTTATCCATCATTATATGTATGTATGTGTATATATATCAGTTATATCAGTCTTTAAAATTTATATATTGTAGTCACCTACCTATGTGACTTTTGTATTACAATTTCATGATTAATATGATTCATGTTTATAATTTGAGGAACTAAAATAATAATTTTTTTAAAAACTAGAAATCATATTACAGTTGTTTGGGACCCATTTGCTTTATTTTCAGTCATTCTTGTTTTTTTTTTAAATGTCACATTGTTTCATTCTGTTTTTGTTTTATGTTTTCCAATGGTGTTTACAATTTCATTTGTAAATGAAATGATAGTTTATTCTTTATGTAACCTAACAAAAAACGAGTCCCTCAATCTAGTCCCTGGAAAATGAAAGATTCTGATTTGGTCCTTAAAATTCCCAAATGATGGTCAATATAGTCCCCGGTAGGCACTGATGTGTTCCTAAAAGTCATTTTGAAAATGGCTAATTTGATCAATATTTGATATTTTTGAGGACCACGTTAGATTTTTCAGATGCATTTTTTTTCTCAAGGTTGAATTTGGGTATTCATTCGTTTATTTATTTTGGCTATGTATTTATTTATGTTATGTGATTTGTTATGATTTGGTCTTGTAGAAATGGATGCATTACTTTGAGACGTACAAGCAAGATTGCATTCCTATTAATGCGCATAGCAAGAGTTCTGTTAATAAGCTTCTAGAGCTGGTGGAGTTCAAATTGAAAGAAGTAATTAGAAGGGAAGCTACCGTCCTTGTTATGGTGGTTGGTGTTCCTAATGTGGCCAAGTCTGCTTTGATTAACTCCATTCATAAAATTGCAGTCTCGCTTCCCTGGTATACACATATACATATAACAATAAAAATGTGCTATTTCAATGAATGATGAGCAATTTAATGTTTTATATTGTTAGTAATTTTAGTGTGATTTGATGATTGTTTCGCAGAGCAGGGGAAGATGAAGCGAGCTACTGTCGGTCCACTACCTGGTGTTACTCAAGATATTGCAGGATTCAAGGTCTGCTGATTTTATTTTGTGGGGTTTCTGTGCATTGTAGTCTATGCTATGGTTGAAGGACTTCATATTTTGTGCAATGTTAACGGTGGTGTTTTAGTTATATCCTTATTTCAGAAACAATTTGTAGTTTTCTTTTATGTTGGGATATATACGTCAGAGATTATATTCCAGTCCATCCCTAATTCTGAAAATTTATATTGATTGAATATTTAAAATGTAAATAAAATAGTGTTTACAAAAGGGAAACGGGAGAAAAAGAAAAAGAAGTACCTTGTTTTTGCTGACAGTTCTATCTATTTTCTTGGCAATGTAATTAAGACAATGCTTATTTGATCTTTCTGCTGCATTGTGTTTCTATTATTCGTCTGCCATGTGTTTCTATAATGAGTTAGTGATTCCTGATGTTAAGCTTCGACTCTGACCTGATGTTCAGATAGCACACAAACCGAGTATATATGTCCTAGACACGCCAGGGGTGCTGGTTCCAAGTATCTCAAACATAGAGACTGGGTTATAGCTAGCTCTTGCAGGTACTATATCTCAATTAAAATTATTTATCTTGAATACTGTATTTATTACTTTTTCTAATTAATAAAATTTGATGTCATATCAAATGCATGACTTTGTTTGCTTAAATTAAGTGCTGAAAATGTATCTATTTCATCTTCATATGTTTTTGTTGCTGTGGTTTTCTTCAATTGACTGTATTTTAGGCATTATTATTCTTGAATGTGAAAAGGCATTATTAGTCTTCAAAGTAAATAGGCATTAATGATGGGCACACGTCAAAGAAACTCTAATGAGGTGGGCATTATATAATGGGGCGGAAAACTGAAAACCTTACTTTAATGGTCAGTTTGGAAATGGGTTAAAAAAATGAGAGGGGGTGTTATAAACCAAACAAGAACAGAAAAGAGAAAGTGGAGAGAAGAGAGAGAAGGATATAGAGTAAATTTCACTGAATCAGTTTCTTGATTCTTGAATGACTAGACACAATGAATGTGCTATTTATAGAAGGTAGCTATGTAACTACCTCTAACTGAATCTGACTCAGCATTGAGCTGAGATTAGCTGTAGCCTATCTACAGTAAGCTTAGCTTGCTCTAACATACCTCCTTTTAAACACAAGGTGGGTTTACAACCATTACTAATAACACTGCTAACATACCCCCTTTGAAACTAAGGTGGGTTTACAAGAGCTAGATGATCTAGTACTCCTAGATTACTTCTCAGTTCTTCAAACCTTGTCTGTGAGAGTGGTTTGGTGAGAATGTCAGCCACTTGATCAATTCCAGGTAGATGACAGACAGTGAGTGACTTGTTTAGGACCTTTTCTCTTACAAAGAAAATATCTAGCTCCATATGCTTTGTCCTAGAGTGTAGAACAGGATTATGAGATAGTGAAACAATACTCAAATTATCACAATACACCACTGGTATTTGAGACTTGATGTGCAGCTCCTTCAAGAGTGACTGAATCCAAAGGACTTCGGCTGTAATTGCTGCCAACCCTTTGTACTCTACTTCTATTCTAGATCTTGCTACCAAAGGTTGTTTGCGAGACCACCAAGACACAATATTTAGGCCAAAATAGATGCAGGAGCCTGATGTTGACCTTCGGTCATCCAAATCTGCTACCCAAACAACATCAGTGAATGCTTCAATAGAGAAGAGTGCAGCAGGGTTTGCAGGCTTTAGGATTAGGCCATGAGTAATAGTGCTTTTGAGGTACCTTAGGATACGCTTCACTGTCTTCCAATGATCCTCTAGAGGTTGGGAAAGGTACTGATAGACCTTGCTCACACTGTAACAAATTTCTGGCTGAGTTATAGTGGCACTTGGTTGAGACCTTGAGACAATGGTGAACTGGTGAAAGACATGTAAACCCGCAGAGTTCACAGAACCTTCTAGGAGAACT
This sequence comes from Sophora flavescens, assembly GCA_030762895.1. Classification (NCBI taxonomy): domain Eukaryota; kingdom Viridiplantae; phylum Streptophyta; class Magnoliopsida; order Fabales; family Fabaceae; genus Sophora; species Sophora flavescens. Next base: position 102,069,775 of record CM061070.1, read on the forward strand.
TTGTGATCATCCTGTGATTTAACAAAATAAAGATGAGTAAGGAACTCAAAGTAGACATTGTTATCTATTGAAAAACGACTAACACTCAATAGATTTTTGGTTATAGCTGGAACATAGATAATGTTAGAAAGCCTTATTGTGCATGTGTGATCAAAAGGTGACCTAACACATGCAGTTCCTATTGGGAGTATAGATAAGTGATGAGCCTCTGGTTGACTGGTTTTAAAACTAGTAAAGACCTTGGCTTTGTGCTAATTTTATATCATTTTCACCCAAATTAGACTTGATTGTCCTTAAGTAGTATTTTGAGTCTGTAAAGTGTTTTTAGGTTAATTTAGTTGATTTAGAGTTAAATAAAGTACTTATGTTATTTTCTGTTTTTCAGGTTAATAAAATAAAATAAAATAAATCTGGAGCCACTCGCCCCGCGAAGGTTATCTCGCCCCGCGAGTCATCCAAGCCTGAAAAGTCAGAGACGATCACGGCTTGCCCGTGTTGAAGATCACGGCTGTGGCAGTTTTGAAGTTGAAGCGTTCGCCTCGCGAGCATTCATTCGCCTCGCGAGCCCCGGAAGTCAGAAAGCATCACGGTTGGCCCCTGATGTTCATAACGGGCGTAATAAGAAGACCCTTCCAATTCTCGCCTCGCGAAGGATATGCTCGCCTCGCGAGAATACCAAAGGTTGCAGACTGTTCACAATATTCGCGTCGCGAGATAGGCTTCGCCTCGCGAGTACTCTGATTCCAGAAACGTGTATATAAGTTAGTCTTAGGCAGAACAGAAAAAGAGAGGTCAGAGTTAGCCAGTTTTGGCTAGTCTTTGATAGATAGTAGTAGTAGTTTCCAGTAGTTTATTTTCTTTTCTTTTGTGCTTATGTTTGTAATGGAGAACTAGTCTCCTAGATTAATCTACTGGGATTGGTTTCAATTACACTCGAGGTTCTGGATTTCCTATTTGAATTGCTATTCCTTTTCAGTACTGTTCTATATGTTTCTGTTTGCTTAATTCAGATATGTATAGGATTAGTATTGATTTATTTCGATGATTGTATGTTCCTATATATAATCGCGTTTGCTTAATTCGCGTGTGTTCAATCATGTTCGCTTAGTTCATGAGTGCTTCACCCCGTTTGCTTAATTCGGGAATAGGAATATATGTCTCGTAGTATTGATTTCGCTTGTAAATTGATGCTACAATCGGAAAGGGTTTAGAATCTGCTTAGGGCTTGGATTTGCTTGAACCAATGATAGTGGGAAACCGAGAACAGTAGGTTAATCGTCTTTAGTTTATTTGCTATTCTCTTTAACTGCTTTGTTTTCATTGTTTTGTTTTCTTTATTTTATCTCAATCCAAAACCCCCAAAACTAACTTTTGATTTTCTGTTAATAATAACAACACTAAAGAGTCCTTGAGAGACGATATCCGAGTTGTCGCTCTACACTACATTATTTTAATAATCGCTCGTTCTTTTTGGCGCGTGGCGACAGCGCGTTCAAAAATTGGCGCCGTTGCCGGGGACTCTGGTTTGTTGTTATTAGCAGAAAATATTTAAAAAAAAAAAAAACTTTTTGCTTTGCTAATTAGTTTTGTCTGCATTGTCTGGTTATGAATTTTAGCACCCCCCATGGATAATTATATGCGAAATTACATGCCTAATGCTTACTATGAGCAACCTCCATGCATATATTTTCCTGATTTTATTGGTTTATCACACTGGTTGCCAAGGTTTAGTGGTTTTGCAGGTGAGAATCCGCAGGAGCATCTGAGGGAATACCATATTGCTTGTTCTATAATGCTGAGACCTGCAGGAATAACAGAAGACCACGTCAAGATGGAAGCTTTCCAGTTCTCACTTGAAGGTGCTGCAAGAGATTGGCTGTATTGTCTTGATGAAAATTCCATCTCAAGCTGGTTTGATTTAAAGGAAGCCTTCCTGTTTAGATACTATCCTGCCTTCAGAGCTGCACCTTCCGAACCTTCCCTAGAGGACCTGTGCAAACAGATGACTGCACAGATGAATGCACAAATGGAAGCAAACTTTCTTGAAATTCAACAGATGATGGAGGCGAGCAATCTTGAATTTCAACAGAAGATGGAGGCTGAATACCAGAGGAGCCAAGCTGAATCTCAGAAGTTGTCCGCTCTAATTGATCAAGTTACCGCCAACTCGGCTGCAATGCTAACTCCACAGCCCATTGAAGAACATACAGAGTCACAAGTTATTCCTGAAAATATTTCTGATGATGATTCTGATAATGTTTCTATTGATGAAATGTGTGTTGAATCCCCTGATTCTAATGCATGTGATGAGTGTTATTGTGATGGCACTGCTTTGTGTGTAGATTGTTATTTTGAAAGGTATGTTAAGCAAAGCATCCATATGGAACAGGAGACAGATGAGGTTGAGGGCCATGTTCATATAGGAAATGAGCATCAGGAGGATCAGGAGAACATTTGCTCCACCGTGCTTGAGGATAAAGAAGAATCTTTGGTTTTAGATGCAGGTGTTGAAAGTGATGGGGTGAATGAACCGTGTGCAGAAAGTCCAGACAATCAGACCTTTACTAACTCAGTTTCTTTTAATACATGTACTAACTGTACTGACACTAACCCGTGTGCTGTTTGTGCTGGGTTTCTTGACTCTATTTTGCAGGATGATAGTGAGAGTGAAGCTGCCTGTTCGGTCGAAGTTCCAACTATACCATCCATTGAGCAGCCACCCTCCTCAGTTTCTTGTAATATATCTATTGACTGTACTAACTCTAACCTTTCTGTGGTGTGTCCTGAAATTTCTGCAGGTTTAACAAGTGATGAATCCGTTAGTGCAGTGAATGAAGACCTTGCAGGAGTTGAAGCAGCACCAGTAACCCCAGCTAACTGTTTGCCACCTCCCCCTGTGGAACCAAAAGCTCTGGATTTTGCACCCTTGGATTTTGCACCATGGCCGGTCCAAGAGGTTGAGCCCCACTTCTATTGGGGAGACTTTGTAGATACAGAGGTCAGCTGTGACCCGAAGGGGAGTGAGAAGTCCGCCGCACTCGGCGAAGTCATCATAATTGTCAAGTGCTCACCCCCATATCAAGGCTGCAAGTCATGGAAGCATGGAATGAGCTTCCGCCCTTTGGCCACCACATGGGCCTTATGCTACAAGCAGTGGGATCCTGGTGGAACCGCCCTTAATGAGTTTTTCTTAACCCTCTCTTCTTTTTAATTTTCTATTCCTTGCTTTAATTCTGTTTTGTTTTCAATAAAGCTCCTGAATAATTTGAGAAGCTCAGGAGTTGTGTTTGAGTCTTTTGTCGGCAAGTTTATTGGTTTGATTGAAATTGCATAGATGGATTGCATGATATTGTTGACTTTTTCCCCCTAGGATTTGAAAAAATTTTTGAAAAAAATGATCCCCATATGATTGAAAACTGAACTTTGAGATTTTATTATGATGGCATGATTTATGATAAGTTTGGGGTGATAGGAAGCACACACTAGGGATATAATCTCTGTCAAATAATTTGCAAAAATGTCCAGGTGAGGTTTTGAGCCTCCAACATGTTTTAAACTGTGAGAAAATCACTTTTGATTGCACTTCCCTGAATTTGCTTGAATCTCTTTGTGGTTTGCATGATTATATGTTTGCTTCAGATGATTTAGGCATTTTCTTTGTAAATAACTACTTAGCCTAAAATAACCATTCCTAATGCATGTTCCTTAGTTAGCCCCTTTGAGCCTGATGAGCCTATTGTTCTTGTTAACCATATGTTACAAGCTAAAATCTGAAAAAAACCATGTTAACCCGATCTTAGGATTAGGAGAGCATGGAATCTTAGTAAGAAATTTGGTTGCAAGAAATTAAGTTTGGGGTGGCTGCAAGGTGTAATGTGTTGTTTGGGATTGAAAAAAAAAATTGTGAAAAAAAAAATAGAAAAAAAAAATAGAGAAAAAAAAAATTAAAAGTGCAAAAATGCCAAAAAGAATAATTGGCTGTAGTCACCCAATGCAAATGAAAAGAAAATGGAAAAGGAACTTGAGTTAAATTCAAAGTGTAAAAATGTTTCATGCTCTCTTAGTTCCTAGGGTCTTCAGCCTAGTTCCTTTGTATATCCTACCCTTAGCCAGGCCCCATTACAACCCATAAAAGACCTTCTGATGTTGCTTGCATGTTTTCTGCGGGAATCATTTGGAGATGAAAATCAAATTTATGGGAAGTGTTCTTAAAAGTGAAAATTGAGTGCAATGTTGATAGCCAGACACAAATTGAGCGATTGAGTGAAACACAAATTTCCCTTGTGAGGAAGGCAGTTGTTTGAATATGGTGATCTCTCTTTTGTGTGTAACTTAGATCCCCTGCTTAGATTAATGATTGTTTGAATGATGAATTTCTCAATTGTTTAGAATAGATGATTGTGGGGATTACTTTGCTTGAAAGGGGGGAACATTGAAGGAAAAATCATTTTGTTGAATTGCTTGAAATCTGTGTAAAGTTGATTGAATCCTTAAGCTTGCCATGTTTTGCCAGGTCTTTGGTTTTTTTTTTTTTTTAAGTTTTTAAGTTTTAGTTTGCTTGGGGACAAGCAAAGTTTAAGTTTGGGGTATTTTGATGAGCCTCTGGTTGACTGGTTTTATAACTAGTAAAGACCTTGGCTTTGTGCTAATTTTATATCATTTTCACCCAAATTAGACTTGATTGTCCTTAAGTAGTATTTTGAGTCTGTAAAGTGTTTTTAGGTTAATTTAGTTGATTTAGAGTTAAATAAAGTACTTATGTTATTTTCTGTTTTTCAGGTTAATAAAATAAAATAAAATAAATCTGGAGCCACTCGCCCCGCGAAGGTTATCTCGCCCCGCGAGTCATCCAAGCCTGAAAAGTCAGAGACGATCACGGCTTGCCCGTGTTGAAGATCACGGGCGTGGCAGTTTTGAAGTTGAAGCGTTCGCCTCGCGATCATTCATTCGCCTCGCGAGCCTCGGAAGCCAGAAAGCATCACGGTTGGCCCCTGATGTTCATAACGGGCGTAATAAGAAGACCCTTCCAATTCTCGCCTCGCGAATGATATGATCGCCTCGCGAGAAAACCAAAGGTTGCAGACTGTTCACAATATTCGCGTCGCGAGAGAGGCTTCGCCTCGCGAGTCCTCTGATTCCAGAAACGTGTATATAAGACAAGTCTTAGGCAGAACAGAAAAAGAGAGGTCAGAGTTAGCCAGTTTTGACTAGTCTTTGATAGATAGTAGTAGTAGTTTCCAGTAGTTTATTTTCTTTTCTTTTGTGCTTATGTTTGTAATGGAGAACTAGTCTCCTAGATTAATCTACTGGGATTGGTTTCAATTACACTTGAGGTTCTGGATTTCCTATTTGAATTGCTATTCCTTTTCAGTACTGTTCTATATGTTTTTGTTTGCTTAATTCAGATATGTATAGGATTAGTATTGATTTATTTCGATGATTGTATGTTCCTATATATAATCGCGTTTGCTTAATTCGCGTGTGTTCAATCATGTTCGCTTAGTTCATGAGTGCTTCACCCCGTTTGCTTAATTCGGGAATAGGAATATATGTCTCGTAGTATTGATTTCGCTTGTAAATTGATGCTACAATCGGAAAGGGTTTAGAATCTGCTTAGGGCTTGGATTTGCTTGAACCAATGATAGTGGGAAACCGAGAACAGTAGGTTAATCGTCTTTAGTTTGTTTGCTATTCTCTTTAACTGCTTTGTTTTCATTGTTTTGTTTTCTTTATTTTATCTCAATCCAAAACCCCCAAAACTAACTTTTGATTTTCTGTTAATAATAACAACACTAAAGAGTCCTTGAGAGACGATATCCGAGTTGTCGCTCTACACTACATTATTTTAATAATCGCTCGTTCTTTTTGGCGCGTGGCGACAGCGCGTTCAATAAGCCAAGACCATTACCCATATAAATCTGGTCAATGCCACTTGGTGCAACCGGTTGAGTCAAGTTGTTGAGATTTGCAGTGACATGGTGTGTTGTCCCACTGTCAATAAACCAAGCACTTAAATTTGAACGAGAATTAGAGGCCATCATAGCCATAGGGTTCTATTGCTGCTGATAGCTGCTGACTTGGCTATTAAAATGAGGCATATGCACATTATTGGATTTCCATGGGAGAGGCAACAGAGGCTGTTGCTGAACAGGAAGTTGAGGCATGAGAGGATGCATTTAATTTTGTGCAGATTCTCCTGTAGCATAATGATATTGGCATGAGGAGCAAGTTGATGATACTGATTTGAAGAGGATTGGCCACGGTACTGGCCTCTACCATAAGGACCAAAGGAATTAGCATTAGGTGGTGGTGATGTATAATTTTCATTGATCTATAGTAACAATCAAGAGCATTATTATTGTTACGGCCACAAATCTGACACTCTGCTCCATTGCCAAACCTTCTATAGCTATATCTGCCACCCCTACCACGGTCACGACGTCTGTAACACCCTGTTTTTCGTGTGCTTAATTATTAGTAAATGCATGCTTTAATGTATTTAATTGTGATAAAATCCAGAGGATGATTTTATTTTAAATAAAATCATTTTCTTGTGTTATTTTACTGTATGAAGTCACAGTAAAATTTTCGGTACAAAATTCAGACGAAAGCCGATCTGGGTTTTCAAAGCCAGTACGAGTTTACTGAGCTAGAGACCTAATATTGACTCGTGAACGAGACGATTAGTGTTTTTTTTTTTATGTTTTGTGTGGGTTGGAGTGTTTTGAGAAATCTTGTTCGGGGCCGAATTTCCGAGTATTACCCGGGCGAATCGTCGGGAAATACGATCGGGAAATTCATCTGATGCATGTTGGAGCAGAGCAAAAATGGAGTAGATTGACTTATGTGAAGGCTATGACATAGGCATGTCCATGGCCATACCTTCCTTACACCAATCAAGTCAAATCACCATACTTTCTTACACACACCTTACCTACACCATACCTCCTTTCTTCTCAACCAAGTCAAGCTCTTCTCTCCCCTCCAATCTGCCCCAAAACTAACGCCCTCCCCCTCTCTTTTCCTTCTTCTATTTAAGTTTCAAAGTGTAACCATTTCACACTTTTGCTTCCTTTCACAAAAACACTTTTTTTACAACTATTCATCTTCTTCTTCACACAACTAAAGGTACCATTTTTATTAAGTTTTTCAAGTTGTGTTCTTCATCAAAGTTGTTCATATTGGTAAGGGTAATGTCCCTATACCATTTGTTTTTCAAGTTTTGGCTTTATTTTCATAGTTGATGTTTTGAGTTCATAATATGCTTTTAAACTTCAAAAAATTCTCAAAAATTGTAGAAAACTCCGATTGAGGTGAAACCAATTTCTATATTCTTATTTTTACTTCCTCTACAACATACTAAAATCTTGTGAAAAACAAAAATCTCGAACACCATTTTCTGTACTGGACAGAATCCATGTCTTTTGTGCCATATGAGTTTTGTTTCATCTTTGCTTGGTTAAGCTTGTGTTTGAGTGTTATTCCAACATGATCATGACCAAGAGCTCCTATGTACATAAGGATGCTAGGTTTAAGTGATTGGAAAAGTTTAGAAACTTTTATGTATTTTCATGAAAAAGTGAAAACTCTAAGTGTTTTGTTATATGTACTTTGAGGTTTTTCCAAAGTGATCATGGATTTGGGCTCCTTGATGTATAAGGATGCTAGATCCAAGAGATTGGAAAGTTTGAAAACCTCTAACCCTCATTTTTACTCAAGGCCGAATGGTAGTGTTTGTGGCCTAGGGTATTTGATTTTTTCATTTTTCCAAAATGATCAAGGTTTTAGGCTCCTTACTAGGTATGGATGCTAACCTAAAGAGATTGGAAAATTTAGAACATCCTAACCTATTTTAGAGGATGAAAACCGAAACCCTAAGTTGATGACTTAGTGGGATTCTTGATTCAAACTTGTTAAACTTTTGGTGTTTTAAGAACTCCTAGCACTTAAGGATCATAAATCCATAAGTTGCATGATTTTTGGAAAACCTTAATCCAAAACCATTGTTGAAAACCGAACCTAAGTTCTTTTGAGGTAAGAGGGGATTTCCGAAAGATATTCAATAACTGTATGCATGTGTGTATTTGATTAATTGTTTACTTGACTGTTATTGAGTTACTGGATTATCTGAAATGTTATGCTATTATATGAAGTTGAACTGTATCGTTATATATGTTGAGATGTATAACTGTGATGAACTGTGATATTGGCATTGAACTGTGAATATATATATGTGTACATACTGCTGTTGTTGTTTGAAGTTTGCTAAGCCGGACGTGTGTCTGTGCTCAATCATTAATAAGGATTAAAAACCTTAATAAGCTTTGAAGATGAAAGGATGGGTGTTCTTTTCCAAAAAGCTTGAATGTTTAAAAGTACTTGTTTTATGTGACAATATAGTTTTAGTGATTTCTAGAATGCAAGAGAAAAACCCTTTTTGAACTATGTGTTTTAAGTGAAAACTTTCGAAAATATTTTACAATATCCTATTGGGGATTTTCAAAGTTAAAAGTGTTTCAAAAACGTTTTATAAAGGATTTTCAAAAGAAAAGGTTTTCTCCCAAATGATTTAGAAACTTTCCGATAGCCCAAGATAGGTTATCGAGGCATTCGATTTCGAAAATTGTTTTCGTCAAATGAAAGATATGTACTAAAAGAATAGGAATCTAGACGTGAGACGTCGCCTCTAGTTTTCCATGCTTAGCACGTGATCTTGGATCAGTGTTAATTCGGGACCGTAAAGTCCTATTCGTAATGTTATGGACTTCAAGTCCAATTCGTGGAATCGAGGACAGTTCGTTCTGATTTTCGTTGTTGTGGGCTATTGTCCTTAGCATGATAAGTAAAACATGACTAAAAGTATATTGATTTCCATTACCACAAACCTTGACTGCGGCCCACGGTCTAGGTGTTGGGATTGACCATTCTGATTGTGTGTCCTATGTTTCTACGTTTTCAAGTGATGGGGAAATAATGTTAAGTCATTAGCTTTGAGCTTTGATGGTGAAATATTTACACAAAGAAAAACCTTAAAAGGAAAGTTTTTATTCATATGCATTTCCCCGGCAGACGTGCCTTTGCTTATTGAGGATACCCATGGGGTATCCGAGAGTCGATCACATTGCTAGCTGTTTCGTTAAGGGCATGTGGCGTTGTCCGACCAAGAGGCCTGGTGCATCGGGATGCGGTGGCAACAGCCCGGTGGGCAGAGCTTGACCAACTCTATCTTCTCCAGTGATAACATGGTGTTGTGATCTCATGAGATTAGGATAGAGCCTGATATTGAAGTGTCATGCACATTTTCAAAAACTGATTGTACGGGCTTGAGGACCCCTTGATATAACACTGTTATATTATGATGATTATGCATGCTTTAACTGTTGATCTGATTTCGTGTTGCATGTATCATGTATATGGTTGTTGTGGGATATATCTTATGACGGTATCTCACTCTTGCATGTCTGTATGTTCTTTTATTTTCCTCGTACCGGGTATGCGTATGCTTTAGATGGACCCTCTTGTCCCTCTTGTACCTGAGGTCACACGGACAGAGACTTTTGACGAGGTCGACAGGATTGGGAATTGGAGGATGAACGCGAATGCGACTACGGCGACGTACCGAGGTCCAATCACTACTACTGAAGCTAATATACATGGAGAGCCTGTTAGGAGGATCCACTCGGTGGAATCTAGGAACGTGATTCTTCCACCGCCATGGTTGTACCTGAACACGCTACAGGAAGCCGGTCTACTTCACCGTCACATTGAGCCTGCCGAGCCAGAAGAGGAGGAACCGATGGAGGAAGATCCTGAAGAAGATCCCGAAGAGGATCTTGAGGAGGAGCCTCATGAGCTGGTAGACGACTGGTGGGATGAGGAGCTCGAGGCGGGTTATCACCCTTTGGATATTGAGGAGGAGGATGTCCCGTTGGATGACGGAGGAGAGGTGATTGACCCGGAGCCGGAGACTTCTTCTTGTGGGAGCGTTTGTGGCCACTCCGAGTGTCGTAGGCATTGGTAGTGGTTGGAGGCTTTGTTTTGAGTGGTCCGTTAGTCTTGGCTTTTGAGCTTTTCTTTTGAGTTTAGATTCCCGCATTCCCATTCCCGATTGGTGTTTTATTTACCTTATCTTCTCAGTTATGTTTCGCTTATGTTTTCGTTTTCATTGGCCATATTGATTAAGGCCGTGGTGTAATGTTAAAACCTAAGACCTTTCGAGGCAATATTATATGTATGTATCTGTTGTCGTTTTCAAGTTGTGAGTTTCTTTACCTTTTACTTCTTTTCTTTAAAGAAAAAAAATTAAGTAACTTTTTGGTAACCTTGTGTATGTTGAATAATCTTTTTCCGAAAGCGACCAGCATTTAAACGAGCATTTTCCGCAAAAAGGGTAACCATGTGATGACCAAGTTAGGGTGTCACATTAGTGGTATCAGAGCTAGTCAAGTCTTTCGGGAATGTCTGGGTTAGGTCTGTTGTGTTGCTGTTGTGTTTTCTCTGATTGTGTGTTGTTTGAATTACTTCTTTTGAGGTAATGTGTGGTGACCGCGGGTTCTCTCTTTCGGATTGTCATCGGATCGCTTGTGTGATCCAGGTCAAGTATTAATCGAGAGGTGCTCGTGGACGTGGATGAGGCAATGGAGGAATGGACTTCTTTGCTCAAGCATCGGCTGATGTGGGCTGCTGCTATAGCTCATCAAACGGCCAATCTTGCGCTACACAAAATCAGCAAGAACATTGCGAGCGGAACAAGCTGCAGAGGGAAGGCATCTTGATGCGTTCAGACGTCAGAATCCATCTCAGTTCGATGGAGACGTGGATTCGATTAAGGCAGATCTCTGGATTCAAGAGTTAGAAAAGATTTTTGAGTTGGTACACACTCCTGAAGAATCCAAGGTACCTTATTCGACGTTTCAGCTCGTGGGAGACGCCGAGTATTGGTGGAAGGGTACTAAGCAACTGCTAGAGGCTGAACATCAAGTGATCACCTTGGGAGTATTTCGCGGCAAGTTTCTAGACAAGTACTTTCCCCAGAGTGCCCGAAAGGAGAAAGAACAAGAGTTCTTGAGGCTAAGTCAGAGAGATCTGACGGTGGGGGAGTATGCGGCAAAGTTCGAATCACTTGCCAAATACTTCCGCTTCTTTCAGAACAACCCCTGAAGAGTGGAAGTGCGAGCAGTTCAAGCCGGTTTACGCTTTGAAATCAAGGAATCAGTGCTGCCCTTGGAAATTCGGAGTTTCCAAGCATTAGTGGAGAAGTGCCGGAAGATTGAGTTGATGCGCAAAGGAAGGGATAGCAGAGAAAGCGCAAGTGGACCAGTTCGTCATAAGGGTCAGAATCAAGGACATAATTTCAAATGGAAGCAGAACCAGAGGAAGCCATACCATGAAGCACCTAGCTACAATAACAATCATAAGCAACAAGCTTGTTCCAGTGTGTCAGGAACTGGAAGTGGAGGCCAGAGAAACAACGATCAAGGCCAAGGAAGGAGATGTTTCCGATGTGGGGATCCGAATCACTTCGCGAATGATTGCCCAAAGAAGGACTACAAGTGCAACAACTGTGACCCCGAAGAGGGAGCAGTCATTCAACCTCACTAGAGCAAGCAAGCCAACCGCCAAGGGAAGAGTTTACACGATGAGTTGTGCGGAGGCATCGAACTCCGGTGATCTCGTGCAGGGTGAGTGTGACATTGATGGTAATCTCTTAATTGTACTGTTTGATTCTGGTGCAACCCATTCATTTATTTCGATGGATCGTGTGAAAACGTTGAACTTGCCTGTTTCTTCCTTATCTTATAATCTGATTGTTTCTACCCCAACTGCTAAACCCGTGGATTGTTAATTTGCTTTTGCTTAAAACTGTCCTATCATTGTTCGGAATAGACATTTCCTTGTGGATTTGATCTGTTTGCCCCTAGTACAACTAGATGTGATCTTAGGCATGGATTGGTTATCTTCCAACCATATCCTAATAGATCGTGCTCGTAAAACCTTAGTCTTTAGGGATGAGATTCTCCGGATTATTATCTCGCTAGTCGTAAGAGTTTCTTTGAAAGAAGCGGCTCAAGTTTACATGTCTTTGGGTTCCTCGGAGGTCAAGAGTGAGTTTGACTTAGAGTCGGCACTGTCGTCCGAGAGTTTCCGAAGTTTTTCCGGAGGATGTACCTGGATTGCCACTGTTCGGGAGATTGAGTTCGCGATTGATCTAGTCCCAGTGCTTGGACCAATATCCATGGCACCGTATCGCATGTCACCATCGGAGTTAGAAACCTTGAAGGAGCAACTTGAGGAATTGATGAGGAAGGAGTTCATACGGCCTAGTGTGTCACCGTGGGGAGCTCCAGTCCTGTTAGTGAAAAAGAAAGATGGATCGGCCAGGCTATGTGTGGATTATCGCCAGTTGAATAAAGTCACGATCAAGAATCGATATCCTCTTCCAAGGATAGATGATCTCATGGATCAGTTGCGTGGCGCTGCAGTGTTTTCGAAGATAGATCTACGGTCAGGATACCACCAGATACGAGTGAAGACAGAGGATGTTCCTAAGACAGCGTTTCAAACACGCTATGGGCATTATGAGTTTTTGGTGATGCCATTCGGAGTGACCAATGCGCCAGCTATATTCATGGACTATATGAATAGGATATTTCGTTCCTTTTTGGATCAGTTCGTAGTCGTCTTTATAGATGACATTCTGATCTATTCCCCGGATGAGGAGTCACATGCTAAACACCTTAGCATTGTTCTTCAGATCCTAAAAGAGAAGCAGCTGTATGCGAAGCCGGAGAAGTGTGAGTTTTGGTTGGATCAAGTTCAATTCTTAGGTCATGTGATATCTCGCGAAGGAATCATTGTAGATCCGAAGAAGGTTGAGGCTGTTTTGGAATGGGAAAGGCCAACAACGGCGACGGAGATTCGTAGCTTTGTGAGTTTGGCTGGATACTATCGAAGGTTTATCGAAGGGTTTTCCAAGATAGTGGGACCTCTCACTCAGTTGACTCGTAAGGACCAAGCATTCGTTTGGACAGAAGCTTGTGAAAGGAATTTCCAAGAGTTGAAGCGTAGATTGACGACTTCACCTGTGTTGATTCTACCTAATCCCAAGGAACCTTTTGAGCTTTACCTTGTGATGCTTCACATCAAGGGTTGGGCTGTGTGTCTTGATGCAAAATCGGAAAGTTGTAGCTTATGCTTCGAGGCAGTTGAAGATTCACGAGAGAAACTATCCGACGCATGATTTGGAGTTAGCGGCTGTGGTCTTTGCTTTGAAGATATGGAGACATTACTTGTACGGGGCTACTTTTAATGTTTTCAGTGATCACAAGAGCCACAAGTATCATTCGATCGAAGGAATTGAATATGCGGCATAGACGTTGGTTAGAGTTTCGAAGGATTACGACTTTCAACTACTGATATCACCCAGGGAAGGCGAATGTAGTGGCCGATGCGCTAAGCGTAAAGACGATTCACGTGTCGGTGGTGATGGTTAGGGAGCAGGAATTGTTGGAACAATTCCGAGATCCGAGTTTGTCTCATTGAGGTTACGCCGGGAAGGCCGTGGTTCGAACAAGATCGCCGTGTCAAATGGATTGATGGAGCAGATAAAGGAGAAGCAAGAGACGATCAGATTCTGCATCGAAAGGGATTTAGTGCGACAAGGAGCATTGTCGATTTTAGAGAAGGCACAGACGGGATCTTAAGGTTCGGTGAAAGAATCTGTGTGCCTGAGGATGTCGAGTTGAGAAAGTTGATCTTAGAAGAAGCTCATAAGAGTAAGTTGAGTATGCATCCAGGAGCTACCAAGATGTACCAAGATCTAAAGAAGTTATATTGGTGGTACGGGATGAAGAGAGATGTGATGGAATATGTTGCATCATGTTTGGTATGCCGAAAGCCAAAGTAGAACATCGAGACTGCGGCAGAATGTTACAATCTTTAGATATTCCCGAATGGAAGTGGGACGGGATATCAATGGATTTCGTAACCAGTTTACCAAGAACTAGAAAAGGATATGAGGCTATATGGGTAATTGTAGATCGACTGACCAAGTCAGCTCACTTTCTACCAGTCAACATGAAGTACCCGATAAAAAGGTTGACCCAGTTGTACATCGACGAGATTGTTAGGTTACATGGTATACCCTCGAGTATTATTTCGGATCGTGATCCGAGATTTACGTCAGAGTTCTGGAAGGGACTACAAAACTCTTTGGGAACAAAACTCAAATTGAGTTCTGCATATCACCCACAGACGGATGGACAATCGGAAAGGACGATCCAGTCGCTTGAAGACTTGCTTAGAGCTTGTGTTTTGGAGGATGCAGGGAGTTGGGATGAGTCATTACCGTTGATAGAGTTTACCTATAACAACAGTTTCCACTCAAGCATAGGAATGACACCCTATGAAGCTCTATATGGTAGATGATGCAGAACACCTTTGTGTTGGTATCAGGATGGAGAAAGCCTATTGTTGGGACCAGAGCTGGTACAACAGACGATCGAGAAAGTGAAGATGATCCAAGAGAAATTGCGAACTGCCCAAAGTAGACAGAAGAGTTATGCTGATAAGAGACGACGACCTCTAGAGTTTGAAGAAGGAGAACATGTGTTCTTGAGAGTCACGCCAACAACGGGGATTGGCAGGGTAATAAAATCCAGGAAGCTCAGTCTCAAATTCATTGGACCCTACCAAATTCTTCGTCGCGTAGGTCCAGTAGCCTATAAAATATCTTTACCACCTTTTCTTTCCAACATCCATGATGTCTTTCATGTTTCTCAGTTGAGAAAATATATTCCTGATCCATCACACGTCATAAAACCTGATAATGTACAATTGAAAGAGAATCTGTCTTTCGTAACGTCACCGGTACGAATTGCAGATAAGATGACGAAGCAGCTCAGAGGTAAACAAATTCCTCTAGTCAAAGTTATCTGGAATGAAACAACTGGAGAAGCTACGTGGGAAGCTGAGGACAAGATGAAGATGCAATACCCTGAGTTATTTCAAGGTACGTAATTTCGAGGACGAGATTCTTTTTAGAGGGGTGGAGTTGTAACACCCTGTTTTTCGTGTGCTTAATTATTAGTAAATGCATGCTTTAATGTATTTAATTGTGATAAAATCCAGAGGATGATTTTATTTTAAATAAAATCATTTTCTTGTGTTATTTTACTGTATGAAGTCACAAGAAAATTTTCGGTATAAAATTCGGATTTAAAGCCGGTCTGGGTTTTCAAAGCCAGTACGAGTTTACTGAGCTAGAGACCTAATATTGACTCGTGAATGAGACGATTAGTGTTTTTTTTATGTTTTGTGTGGGTTGGAGTGTTTTGAGAAATCTTGTTGGGTCGATTTCCGAGTATTACCCGGCGAATCGTCGGGAAATACGATCGGGAAATTCATCTGATGCATGTTGGAGCAGAGCAAAAATGGAGTAGATTGACTTATGTGAAGGCTATGACATAGGCATGTCCATGGCCATACCTTCCTTACACCAATCAAGTCAAATCACCATACTTTCTTACACACACCTTACCTACACCATACCTCCTTTCTTCTCAACCAAGTCAAGCTCTTCTCTCCCCTCCAATCTGCCCCAAAACTGACGCCCTCCCCTCTCTTTTCCTTCTTCTATTTAAGTTTCAAAGTGTAACCATTTCACACTTTTGCTTCCTTTCACAAAAACACTTTTTTACAACTATTCATCTTCTTCTTCACACAACTAAAGGTACCATTTTTACTAAGTTTTTCAAGTTGTGTTCTTCATCAAAGTTGTTCATATTGGTAAGGGTAATGTCCCTATACCATTTGTTTTTCAAGTTTTGGCTTTATTTTCATAGTTGATGTTTTGAGTTCATAATATGCTTTTAAACTTCAAAAAATTCTCAAAAATTGTAGAAAACTCCAATTGAGGTGAAACCAATTTCTATATTCTTATTTTTACTTCCTCTACAACATACTAAAATCTTGTGGAAAACAAAAATCTCGAACACCATTTTCTGTACTGGACAGAATCCATGTCTTTTGTGCCATATGAGTTTTGTTTCATCTTTGCTTGGTTAAGCTTGTGTTTGAGTGTTATTCCAACATGATCATGACCAAGAGCTCCTATGTACATAAGGATGCTAGGTTTAAGTGATTGGAAAAGTTTAGAAACTTTTATGTATTTTCATGAAAAAGTGAAAACTCTAAGTGTTTTGTTATATGTACTTTGAGGTTTTTCCAAAGTGATCATGGATTTGGGCTCCTTGATGTATAAGGATGCTAGATCCAAGAGATTGGAAAGTTTGAAAACCTCTAACCCTCATTTTTACTCAAGGCCGAATGGTAGTGTTTGTGGCCTAGGGTATTTGATTTTTTCATTTTTCCAAAATGATCAAGGTTTTAGGCTCCTTACTAGGTATGGATGCTAACCTAAAGAGATTGGAAAATTTAGAACATCCTAACCTATTTTAGAGGATGAAAACCGAAACCCTAAGTTGATGACTTAGTGGGATTCTTGATTCAAACTTGTTAAACTTTTGGTGTTTTAAGAACTCCTAGCACTTAAGGATCATAAATCCATAAGTTGCATGATTTTTGGAAAACCTTAATCCAAAACCATTGTTGAAAACCGAACCTATGCCTTGTGGCTAGTGTTCTTTGATTAAAAATCTAACCTATGGTTTCATGTGTGTAACCTTAGATTCGTTACGCGTGGACGTTCGTGATCCTTAGTTTTCGTAGTCGGAACCCTTATCGTCTTTTGAGGTAAGAGGGGATTTCCGAAAGATATTCAATAACTGTATGCATGTGTGTATTTGATTAATTGTTTACTTGACTGTTATTGAGTTACTGGATTATCTGAAATGTTATGCTATTATATGAAGTTGAACTGTATCGTTATATATGTTGAGATGTATAACTGTGATGAACTGTGATATTGGCATTGAACTGTGAATATATATATGTGTACATACTGCTGTTGTTGTTTGAAGTTTGCTAAGTCGGACGTGTGTCTGTGCTCAATCATTAATAATGATTAAAAACCTTAATAAGCTTTGAAGATGAAAGGATGGGTGTTCTTTTCCAAAAAGCTTGAATGTTTAAAAGTACTTGTTTTATGTGACAATATAGTTTTAGTGATTTCTAGAATGCAAAGGAAAAACCCTTTTCGAACTATGTGTTTTAAGTGAAAACTTTCGAAAATATTTTACAATATCCTATTGGGGATTTTCAAAGTTAAAAGTGTTTCAAAAACGTTTTATAAAGGATTTTCAAAAGAAAAGGTTTTCTCCCAAATGATTTAGAAACTTTCCGATAGCCAGCATAGGTTATCGAGGCTTTCGATTTCGAAAATTGTTTTCATCAAATGAAAGATAAGTCCTAAAAGAATAGGAATCTAGAGGTGAGACGTCGCCTCTAGTTTTCCATGCTTAGCACGTGATCTTGGATCAGTGTTAATTCGGGACCGTAAAGTCCTATTCGTAATGTTATGGACTTCAAGTCCAATTCGCGGAATCGAGGACAGTTCGTTCTGATTTTCGTTGTTGTGGGCTATTGTCCTTAGCATGATTAGTAAAACATGACTAAAAGTATATTGATTTCCATTACCACAAACCTTGACTGCGGCCATGGTCTAGGTGTTGGGATTGAGCATTCGGACTGTGTGTCCTATGTTTCTACGTTTTCAAGTGATGGGGAAATAATGTTAAGTCATTAGCTTTGAGCTTTGACAGTGAAATATTTACACAAAGAAAAACCTTAAAAGGAAAGTTTTTATTCATATGCATTTCCCCTGGCAGACGTGCCTTTGCTTATTGAGGATACCCATGGGGTAACTGAGAGTCAGTCACATTGCTAGCTGTTTCGTTAAGGGCATGTGGCGTTGTCTGACCAAAAGACCTGGTGCATCAGCATGCGGTGGCAACAGCCCGGTGGGCAGAGCTTGACCAACTCTATCTTCTCCAGTGATAACATGGTGTTGTGATCTCATGAGATTAGGATAGAGCCTGATATTGAAGTGTCATGCACATTTTCAAAAACTGATTGTACGGGCTTGAGGACCCCTTGATATAACACTGTTATATTATGATGATTATGCATGCTTTAACTGTTGATCTGATTTTGTGTTGCATGTATCATGTATATGGTTGTTGTGGGATATATCTTATGACGGTATCTCACTCTTGCATGTCTGTATGTTCTTTTATTTTCCTCGTACCGGGTATGCGTATGCTTTAGATGGACCCTCTTGTCCCTCTTGTACCTGAGGTCACACAGACAGAGACTTTGATGAGGCCGACAGGATTGGGAATTGGAGGATGGACGCGAATGCGACTACGGCGACGTACCGAGGGCCAATCACTACTACTGAAGCTAATATACATGGAGAGCCTGTTAGGAGGATCCACTCGGTGGAATCTAGGAACGTGATTCTTCCACCGCCATGGTTGTACCTGAACACGCTACAGGAAGCCGGTCTACTTCACCCTCACGTTGAGCCTGCCGAGCCAGAAGAGGAGGAACCGATGGAGGAAGATCCTGAAGAAGATCCCGAAGAGGATCCTGAGGAGGAGCCTCATGAGCTGGTAGACGACTGGTGGGATGAGGAGCTCGAGGCGGGTTATCACCCTTTGGATATTGAGGAGGAGGATGTCCCATTGGATGACGGAGGAGAGGTGATTGACCCGGAGCCGGAGACTTCTTCTTGTGGGAGCGTTTGTGGCCACTCCGAGTGTCGTAGGCATTGGTAGTGGTTGGAGGCTTTGTTTTGAGTGGTCCGTTAGTCTTGGCTTTTGAGCTTTTCTTTTGAGTTTAGATTCCCATATTCCCATTCCCAGTTGTTGTTTTATTTACCTTATCTTCTCAGTTATGTTTCAGTTATGTTTTCGTTTCTGTTGGCCATATTGATTAAGGCCGTGGTGTAATGTTAAAACCTAAGACCTTTCGAGGTAATATTATATGTATGTATCTGTTGTCGTTTTCAAGTTGTGAGTTTCTTTACCTTTTACTTCTTTTCTTTAAAGAAAAAAAATTAAGTACCTTTTTGGTAACCTTGTGTATGTTGAATAATCTTTTTCCGAAAGCGACCAGCATTTAAACGAGCATTTTCCGCAAAAAGGGTAACCATGTGATGACCAAGTTAGGGTGTCACAACGTCCACCGCGGCCACCTCGAAAACCATTGCCAAAATTGGAAGAGGAATTATACTGTTGAAAGCCTCCGTTACTAGGAAAAGAGGATGAACCTTGCTGAAAATTAGGGACTGAGGTAGAATTCACCTGATTGGTACTATTCAGGGAGGGAATGGGATGTGGTGTGGAATTAGGGTTGGGATTGGGACTTCTTTGAGCCAGATTGACCGAGAACACCTCTATAACAGAATTTTTGGACTTCATTCTTTCTAATCGAGACTCATGTGACAACAGTAGAGATTTGATTTCAGCAATTGAGTAAGGTTCAATTCTGCTCTCAATTGTAGGGAAGAGTATATGATAATCATCGGGCAAACCTTCCAAGATCGCATCCATATGCTCCTGACGAGTGATAGGGTTCCCAATCAAATCAAGGCATCCACCAGTGCCTTGATTCACAGTAAGTACTCTACAATGGTGCGATCACCTTTGACAATGTGACGAAGCTCAGCACGAAGCTATGTGCTACGAGCCTTCGTCTGCGAGTTGAAATAGTTGCGTAATCCATCCCATGTTTCCCATGCATGTGTGCAACCGATAACATGCGCATGAATCGTATCAGAAATCGAGTTCAGGAGCCATATGAACAGGTACTGGTCTTGAGCTTCCCAAGCCTGATACTCTGGATTCACTCGATCATCCTCAGTGAGGTATCGCACTGGAACCCTAGGACATGCCACGTATTTTTTGAGTCGATTGGCTTGAATTACAGCCTTAACGATTTGGCGCCAGTGGAGAAAATTCTTGTCAGTTAGCTTTATCGTAAGAACATTGTTTAGGTTTGGTGGTGGACAGGCGGCGGCGACGGAGGAGGAGGTGGCGACGGTAGATCGTCATCAACATTGAACGCGGAAGCCATGGGCGAGTTTCAAGCTTGAGATACCATGTTATAAACCAAACAAGAATAGAAAAGAGATAGCAGAGAGAAGAGAGAGAAGGATCTAGAGTAAATTTCACTGAATCAGTTTCTTGATTCTTGAATGACTAGATACAATGAATGTGCTATTTATATAAGGTAGCTGTGTAACTACCTCTAACCGAATCCGACTCAGTAGTGAGCTGAGATCAGCTGTAGCCTATCTACAGTAAGCTTAGCTTGATCTAACAGGGGGAGTGGGGATTCATGTATAAGTTTTGAATACTATTTTACTAATAAAGCGGATCCATGATTTTTCACCCCTATTTTACCCCGTACCAGACTGAATTTAAAAGAAAAACAAAATTATGAAGTTTCAAACCACTTTGGGCATTCGAAAAGGTACTTGTGCATATAATAACTATGATTTTTTTTTCCTTTCATGGTTTACTAATGTGTATGGGTCCTATGGATGTTTTTGATAGAACACATGACACTGTTTGATCCATGTAGTCAAGTCTACCTAGTGGGAAAAGACTTTGATTGTTTATTATTGTTGTACTATTGTGTCTAGGATGATCTTGGATTACATGGTCTTTTAATGTAGCATAATTTGTCATTTTATTTTTAAAAAATAAATCATCTCTAGCAGTCTCATAAACTAGATCTCAGTAGTTCACTTGTTTTAATTTTGCCCCTCATCTTACGTTACTATCTCAATTAGAAATATCATCTCTTATTGAGCTTCTTCTTGAGTATGAGGCATGCAAATTAACTTGAATGGGCTCCTGCTGGGACATGTGTACATCTGTTTGGTTTCCGATATCCTTTATAACACATGTCCTGGTATGTTTTGTCTCATCTAAACTTGGTTGTTACATTGGCAGGTTCTGTAAAAGATTCAGTGGTGGGTGAGGAGCGTATTGCTCAGTACTTACTAGCAGTTTTAAATATCCGGGGGACTCCACTTCACTGGATGTGACACCCTAATATCGGGTCATCACATGGTTACCCGTTTGCGGAAATAAAACTTAATTTCCTGGTTGCTTTCGGAAAATAATGTTTTCTCAACGTTTATCTCTTCAAAATATGGTGATAATTTTTTTTTCTTTTCCTCCTTATTTTAACCTCATAATCACAACAACGTATTCAAATCACACTTAACTACATAATGTATATAAGTCCTCTAACTATACTGCCTCATATTTTTCTCACATAAATCATAATCAACTTTATTCTTAAAACATAACATTACCTAAGCTGGTCGTAACTAACGGATACTGCAACCGACAAAAACAGCACAGCATGCCTCGAAATAGACAGCCTTCGTCTTCTTGTAAGGATCATACCCCTTGTACAACTCTGATATGGTTGTAAGGGTGAGACGCCAATATATGGATTTATCACCATAACTAAATGCACAACACAAAAGATTGCACATACACATATACATGTCTATAACAACGTACTCATTCATATTATATCACATCGTTTATCAATGGGTTTCACACCCCAAACATCAACGTTGGAAAACTATGCATGAACACTTCAATACATCTTCTAAACATTCATACTTAATCTCATGAGATATCTCCAACCTCGTAAAACTCGTGATGAGTTGATCAGACTCAATTGCCACAGGCATACAGCCACAGGCACGCCCATCGTACACTGTCCAACATCGTGGCACAGTGATAACAATCTGAGATGGGACCTCATTGTCCAAACCCTAGGCACAATGAGAACATCTTTGTATGATCTACCCTGACGCCGCAAGGTAATCCCTCTTTTGATTATGGCACGTCTGCCAAATGCATGCAAGAAAACATTTTATTCTCAACACTTTTCTTTGTGCTATATCTTTGTTTGTCAAAGCTCTCAAAAGCTTACGACTTAACATCTTTTGAAACATCTTTACATCTTTTATTAACAACACAGGACCTCAAAGTCCGAGTGCTCAATCACGAAGCCCCTAGACCTTGCAATCAGTCTTAGGTTCGTGGTAGTAGAAAACAACTTAAAACGTTTTAACTTCTTTAAATAGATACCTAGTTTAAAACATAACGAACCTTAATACCCCGATGTCTTGGTTATTAAGTTCCATATCTTTGTACATCTTTTTACATCGTTTTACATCTTTCACATCGTATTACATCTTTTACATCGTTTTACATCTTTTACACCTTTTACATCGTTTTACATCTTATACATCATATTACATCTTTTACATCATTTGATATCTTTTACATCGTTTCTGTCTGTGAAAAACAAATCCAAAATAGGATAACGTCATAAGAACACTAGTACCTCGACATCTCGGTTACTAAATTTCTACTTGAAATTCATTTATAAAACGTCAATTCATAGAAAATCCACATTTCCTTTGGAAACACATTTTTTTTTCCAAAATAACGTCAAATTATCAACAACTTCTTTTTATTGAAACTTAAACTCTAATAAATCAATTCAAATTTAATCTCTTTTCAACATAAGTACTGTTGTTTTTAAACTCTCACCGTAAATAATTTCGAAACTTGCCGTCGTTTAGCATTTTCAAAGAAAACGTCTTTAAGTCAAACTTTGACATTTCTACTAAAAAAATTTTCTTATATAATAAATAAGGTCTTTTCGAATATCAATTTACCAAAATCCCTTTTTATAATATCTCGGAATTTCTTGTGTAAAAATTAGCAGCACTAAAAAAATTTCACGGTTACGCTCTCACCGTGACTCGTAAATTTCTTTTACACTAATAAATCCTTAAAATAATAATATTTCTCAAAACTCATTATTTTTCCAAAATCACATTTTCCTCTACTATTATATTCCAACATTCCCCATAAAACGTTGAATATAACTTTCACAGCTTATTAAATCTTTTATCTCATTAATCGGTTGTGCACTGACCACTGTCAGGCCTCTCAAACAACATTCAACATTCAACATTCAACATTCAACAACATCATCATAGTTCTATCACCAGGCAAATCATGCATCATAACAACATAATATACTACTGCAGATAATTAAAAGCAGATCAATCACCGATACACAGATAAACAACACATCATAAACAACATAAACAATTAATCACAAACCACATATAAATCATATAAGCCACACTAAAAGAAAATAGTTATAGAGAAAATCCCTCAGTTAAGATCCCCTTACCTCTTGAAGACTCAACTAACGTTTTCAAACAACCTCCCGATTTAATCCGGTTTCCTCCGTCGGCTTTAGGTCAAACCAACCCGATTGATTCCTTCAAACGAATTGCAACCAAAATAAATCAAATCAAACCACAACATACTTAGCTCATGAGGGTTAGGTTTCGGCCAAAGGCTGACTTTTATGTTTCAAAATCCTTAAAATTTCTAATCATGACTAAGTCATAGATTAATGGTCCTTAATTAACCTAAATCATGGATTAGTGACTAAACAACTAAATTTCAAACTCAAAACTTCCAAACTCTTCTATACCAAGATTCGGCCTCAACATGTTCATAGGGATAGAGTTCTTAATTTAATAAACCAACTTGGATTTATTAAACATACATACTAATAGCTTGATTACTAAGATCATTAATGAAAACTTTGAACAAAACTCATCTACTTCCAAGAACTAGGGTTTCGGCCTTGATGAAATCAATATGTGAGAGTTTGATTTTTTTATCTTCTATATACTTGGATACAAGAACTATCAAGGTATTTGAAGATTGAATCATGAATCAAGACATGAAAATGAAAGAAAACCTATGAACACAACATTGACCTAGGTTCGGCCAAGTCCAGAAATTAGGGAAAGAAATTTCTCATGATCTTATGCTTCTATATGATGAAAATAGAGATGATTATAAGATCATAGCAATTGGTTTCATGTCAAAAGGATTTTTCTAGAATTAGTTATGACTTTTTCAAAGTTCTAGGGTTAGAAACTTTAAAGTGATGAACAACTATGATATAAGCCTTGAATCAAGAAACTTGCTAAAGAACATAGGCATGATTAAGAAAGAAGATTAGGATTTACCTCTTGAAGATCAATGATAAAGGAAATCCAAGAAACTTGCTTCACAAACTTATCACTAAAGAACTTATGAACTTAGGGTTTTGAACAAAAAGGCATTTGAAACTAAGTGAAAAGTGAGAGTATGGTATTTATAGATCTTTCTTGCGCCACTCTTGGAAGGATATAGAGATGATGAGTTGTCTTTCTAAAAGGATTAAAATGCAAATACTTCCTAGGGACCATTTTGCAAAGATTCCAAAAGTTTAAGGACTAGTTTGCAAATTGTCATTAAATTGTCATCATGACTTTTTGCCACAATAAATGTGGTCTTATCTTGATGACTTTTGGGCTGATTTTTGTCATAGATCTTTTAAGACAAATCAAGAAGGTTTGAGAAGATCAAAGAATGATATAGAACAAAGTGGAAGAATGTAGAATAATGTGGAAGATTGTTGAACATTCTAGAAAATTATTAACTCATCCAACAACAAATGAGGGCAGCCATCAATCCCTCATGGGCTTGCGCATGGGCTTAGAAAATTTGGGCTTGGTTTCATTTTTGTGGGGCCCACTTGAAGATTTAAGCATTAAGCTTAAGATAGGAAACTTATATGGCTTCAAATGGGCTTTATGAAACTTAAGTCATGGGTAAGGAATTTGGGCCTCAAAGCCACGGTCCTATATGGATTTGGAACAAGTATTCTAGCCCAATTCACTTGAAAAAACTTAGAAACTAACTCAGGGACAAAAGGGTAATTAACAGAAAGTTCAGGGACTTAAGCGTAAAATTCATAAATTTTCACTTTAACCCTGAAAAACCTTCTAGACTTAAAAATATGATTCATCCCCATGAATCATATCAAAATCCTAAGATAAACCCTTTATCGGCTCTTAGAAACTCCAAAATCCCCTCCGTCGTCTACCCGATT
Source organism: Sophora flavescens (assembly GCA_030762895.1). Taxonomy (NCBI): domain Eukaryota; kingdom Viridiplantae; phylum Streptophyta; class Magnoliopsida; order Fabales; family Fabaceae; genus Sophora; species Sophora flavescens. The sequence continues at coordinate 102,094,744 of CM061070.1, forward strand.
ACGTATTCCACCCGTAAAACGTAAATTATTTTATTTTTTCTGAAAAAATTATAAAAATACACCGTTGTAGGAAATAAAATAAAAATCTTAAGTCTTTCATTCTCAAATTAAAATTAGGTTTTCTGAGCAGTAAACTTTTACTGTCAGTGAAAACACAGAAAACGGCAGACCGGTTTCCGTCTGAATTTTCAACCCACAAACTTCCCCGTAACTTATGAAAATAAGTATAACAAGGAAATGGCATTGGTTTATCCAAAATCATTTCATAAGTCTCGGATAAAAATATATTTTTATATATTTATTACAAATATCACGAAGCAGTGAAAATCGGGGTGTTACATTACTACCCCACTAAAAAAAATTTCGTCCTCGAAATTTCGAGACTCAAAACTAAACAAAATTTTGCAATCTCATCTTAAACTTAATATTTTACATTGCCCTTCACATCACTTCATTCCTCTTATTCCATATTCCATAACACAATTCATTCTTACGTCATTTCTACATATCCGTATTATCCTCAAAATTGCATCAAAGCCTATCACCCTCGAAAAACAAAATCAAAACTTAATCACTTCTCTTATCAACATGGTTCCACCATAAACCTTATTCCAATCATCTAACTCTGAATATTATCATTAATACTAACAATGTCTTCACATCACCACGCATCAACTCCCTACTCAAAATATTTAATCATAGTCTTAGTTCCTCTTGATTATAATTCATCACTCCAATTTGATATCACCTCACACATCGAATCCTCAAAATAACTTCATTGCATATCCTCAAAATAACTTCAATGCACATCTCATCCTCAAACTTTTTTTATCAACTTAATTTTTTTCTCAAGAACTTTTCTTTTCCACTCACATTCAACTTAGGTAAAACTTACCATAGACACTTTTCTGTAATTCCTTGCTCATTTATTAACACATATTACTTCTAAAAAGTAATTCAAACAAATCTCACTTCAGAAAAAACACAACATCATCTCACTTCAGAGAAAACACAACGTCGTCTCACTTCAGAGAAAACACAACATCGTCTCACTTCAGAGAAAACTCAACGTCGTTTCACTTCAGAGAAAACACAACATCGTCCCACTTCAGAGAAAACTCAACGTCGTCTCACTTCAGAGAAAACACAACGTCAACACAACAGACCTATTTCCCAAAGATCCCGAAAGACTCGACCAGCTCTGATACCACTAATGTGACACCCTAATCTCGGGTCATCACATGGTTACCCGTTTGCGGGAATAAAACTTAATTTGCTGGTTGCTTTCGGAAAATAATTTTTTCTCAACATTTATCTCTTCAAAATATGGTGATAATTTTTTTTTTCTTTTCCTCCTTATTTTAACCTCATAACCACAACAACGTATTCAAATCACACTTAACTACATAATGTATACAAGTCCTCCAACTATACTGCCTCATATTTTTCTCACATAAATCATAATCAACTTTATTCTTAAAACATAACATTACCTAAGCTGGTCGTAACTAACGGACACTACAACCGACAAAAAAAAGACAAAGATGCCTCGAACTAGACAACCTTCGTCTTCTTGTAAGGATCATACCCCTCGTACAACTCTGATATGGTTGTAAGGGTGAGACGCCAATATATGGATTTATCACCATAACTAAATGCACAACACAAAAGATTTCACATACACATATACATGTCTATAACAACGTACTCATTCATATTATATCACATCATTTATCAATGGGTTTCACACCCCAAACATCAACGTTGGAAAACTATGCATGAACACTTCAATACATCTTCTAAACATTCATACTTAATCTCATGAGATATCTCCAACCTCGTAAACCTCGTGATGAGTTGATCAGACTCAATTGCCACAGGCATACAGCCACAGGCACGCCCATCGCACACTGTCCAACATCATGGCACAGTGATAACAATCTGAGATGGGACCTCATTGTCCAAACCCTGGGCACAATGATAACATCTTTGTATGATCTACCCTGATGCCGCAAGGTAATCCCTCTTTTGATTATGGCACGTTTGCCAAATGCATGCAAGAAAACATTTTATTCTCAACACTTTTCTTTGTGCTATATCTTTGTTTGTCAAAGCTCTCAAAAGCTTACGACTTAACATCTTTTGAAACATATTTACTTCTTTTATTAACAACACAGGACCTCAAAGTCCGAGTGCTCAATCACGAAGCCCCTAGACCTTGCAATCAGTCTTAGGTTCGTGGTAGTAGAAAACAACTTAAAACGTTTTAACTTCTTTAAATAGATACCCAGTTTACAACATAACTAACCTTAATACCTCGACGTCTCGGTTATTAAGTTCCATATCTTTTTACATATTTTTACATCGTTTTACATCTTTCACATCGTATTACATCTTTTACATCATTTTACATCTTTTACATCATATTACATCTTTTACATCGTTTTACATCTTTTACATCTTTTCTGTCTGTGAAAAACAAATCCAAAATAGGATAACGTCATAAGAACACTAGTACCCCGACATCTCGGTTACTAAGTTCTATATCATCCTTTACGTCATTAAGTAAAACTCATTAACCGAAAATTCTTTCTACTTGAAATTCGTTTATAAAACGTCAATTCATAGAAAATCCACTTTTCCTTTGGAAACACATTTTTTTTCCAAAATAACGTCAAATCATCAACAACTTCTTTTTATTGAAACTTCAACTCTAATAAATCAATTCAAATTTAATCTCTTTTCAACATAAGTACTGTTGTTTTTAAACTCTCACCGTAAATAATTTCGAAACTTGCCGTCGTTTAGCATTTTCAAAGAAAACGTCTTTAAGTCAAACTTTGACATTTCTTCTAAAATAATTTTCTTATATAATAAATAAGGTCTTTTCGAATATCAATTTAACAAAATCCCTTTTTATAATATCTCGGAATTTCTTGTGTAAAAATTAGCAGTACTAAAAAAATTTCACGGTTACGCTCTCACCGTGACTCGTAAATTTCTTTTACACTAATAAATTCTTAAAATAATAATATTTCTCAAAACTCATTATTTTTCCAAAATCATATTTTCCTCTACTATTATATTCCAACATTCCCCATAAAACGTTGAATATAACTTTCACAGCTTATTAAATCTTTTATCTCATTAATCGGTTGTGCACTGACCACTGTCAGGCCTATCAAACAACATTCAACATTCAAAATTCAACAACATCATCATAGTTCTATCACCAGGCAAATCATGCATCATAACAATATAATATACTACTGCAGATAATTAAAAGCATATCAATCACCGATACACAGATAAACAACACATCATAAACAACATAAACAATTAATCACAAACCACATATAAATCATATAAGCCACACTAAAAGAAAATAGTTATAGAGAAAATCCCTCAGGTAAGATCCCCTTACCTCTTGAAGACTCAACTAACGTTTTCAAACAACCTCCCGATTTAATCCGGTTTCCTCCGTCGGCTTTAGGTCAAACCAACCCGATTGATTCCTTCAAACGAATTGCAACCAAAATAAATCAAATCAAACCACAACATACTTAGCTCATGAGGGTTAGGTTTCGGCCAAAGGCTGACTTTTATGTTTCAAAATCCTTAAAATTGCTAATCATGATTAAGTCATAGATTAATGGTCCTTAATTAACCTAAATCATGGATTAGTGACTAAACAACTAAGTTTCAAACTCAAAACTTCCAAACTCTTCTATACCAAGATTCGGCCTCAACATGTTCATAGGGATAGGGTTCTTAATTTAATAAACCAACTTGGATTTATTAAACATGCATACTAATAGCTTGATTACTAAGATCATTAATGAAAACTTTGAACAAAACTCATCTAGTTCCAAGAACTAGGGTTTCGGCCTTGATGAAATCAATATGTGAGAGTTTGATTTTTTTATCTTCTATATAATTGGATACAAGAACTATCAAGGTATTTGAAGATTGAATCATGAATCAAGACATGAAAATGAAACAAAACCTATGAACACAACATTGACCTAGGTTCGGCCAAGTCCAGAAATTAGGGAAAGAAATTTCTCATGATCTTATGCTTCTATATGATGAAAATAGAGATGATTATAAGATCATAGCAATTGGTTTCATGTCAAAAGGATTTTTCTAGAATTAGTTATGACTTTTTCAAAGTTCTAGGGTTAGAAACTTTAAAGTGATGAACAACTATGATATAAGCCTTGAATAAAGAAACTTGCTAAAGAACATAGGCATGTTTAAGAAATAATATTAGGATTTACCTCTTTAAGATCAATGATAAAGGAAATCCAAGAAACTTGCTTCACAAACTTATCACTAAAGAACTTATGAACTTAGGGTTTTGAACAAAAAGGCATTAGAAACTAAGTGAAAAGTGAGAGTATGGTATTTATAGAGCTTGCTTGCGCCACTCTTGTAAGGATATAGAGATGATGAGTTGTCTTTCTAAAAGGATTAAAATGCAAATACTTCCTAGGGACCATTTCGCAAAGATTCCAAAAGTTTAAGGACTAGTTTGCAAATTGTCATTAAATTGTCATGATGACTTTTTGCCACAATAAATGTGGTCTTATCTTGATGACTTTTGGGCTGATTTTTGTCATAAATCTTTTAAGACAAATCAAGAAGGTTTGAGAAGATCAAAGAATGATATAGAACAAAGTGGAAGAATGTAGAATAATGTGGAAGATTGTTGAACATTCTAGAAAATTCTTATCTCATCCAACAACAAATGAGGGCAGCCATCAATCCCTCATGGGCTTGCTCATGGGCTTAGCAAATTTGGGCTTGGTTTCATTTTTGTGGGGCCCACTTGAAGATTTAAGCATTAAGCTTAAGATAGGAAACTTATATGGCTTCAAATGGGCTTTATGAAACTTAAGTCATGGGTAAGGAATTTGGGCCTCAAAGCCACGGTCCTATATGTATTTGGAACAAGGATTCTAGCCCAATTCACTTGAAAAAACTTAGAAACTAACTCAGGGACAAAAGGGTAATTAACAGAAAGTTCAGGGACTTAAGCGTAAAATTCATAAATTTTCACTTTAACCCTGAAAAACCTTCTAGACTTAAAAATATGATTCATCCCCATGAATCATATGAAAATCCTAAGATAAACTCTTTATCGGCTCTTAGAAACTCCAAAATCCCCTCCGTCGTCTACCCGATTACGTATTCCGCCCGTAAAACGTAAATTATTTTATTTTTTCTGAAAAAATTGTAAAAAGAAACTCTTGTAGGAAATAAAATAAAAATATTAAGTCTTTTGTTCACGAATTAAAATTAGGTTTTCTGAGCAGTAAACTTTTACTGCCAGTGAAAACACAGAAAACGGCAGACCGGTTTCCGTCTGAATTTTCAACCCACAAACTTCCCCGTAACTTATGAAAATAAGTATAAATAGGAAATGACATTGGTTTATCCAAAATAATTTCCTAAGTCTCGGATAAAAATATATTTTTATATATTTATTACCAATATCACGAAGCAGCGAAAATCGGGGTGTTACACTGGAAGCACCTAAATAACCGGAGAATAGATGGGATTGAATATGATGCCGAGGAAAAACATGAATATAGTCTGAAAAATCTGAAGCCAAAGAGAAAAAATCTGCCAGATAGATCTGACTTGGTATATGTATAGGTAACAACTAGCAAGGAGCATTTTTCTGTATTTTTCCTTCTATGCATTATGGAATATTATGCTTCTAACTTTATGCTGTAAATTTTCACATCTTTGTTGATAAAATCCAAATTGGATCACAGCCTTAAAATTTAAACCCATTTGATTGGGAAAACTTTTGCTTAAGATGTTTTGATATTTGATTATGGTTTAGCATGTTAATCCCGAGTTGTTTCATCCTTTATTGTTTTTTTTATTGAATGATTTTAGGTTATTACACCATCAGTAAACCATACGCTGCTACCAATTGACAGACAATTAAAACTTTTTTACTCGTAGGAAAGAACCTTTTACTACAAATGCTTCGCAATACTTTTGTTACTCGTGTTGGGGATATCTACTGATCTTACATCTCTTTTGTTTATATTGGCTAATGGCTAATGATTAAACTGTCTTGTTGAAACTAAAAGGACGCTCTTGATTTATATGTTCTTACTTTTGTCTACAATTGCAAATAATTTGATGTGCTTTTAGAAGGATTGACCATCTCCTTTCTTCAATTCTACATCGTTATGCATCTTAAGTTGTCAAGACCAAGAAAGGTTTTATTGAATCATGTTTCATTGTTTTCTCACATTTGATGTTGCAGCTTGTGTTGATGGGCACTTAGACTGTATATCAAAGTGAACTGCAATGCTGTTATTTTGGTTTCCTTTTTGTTTGTCTTTCTTGACCTTCTTTTATTCTTAATCCATTATAGGATCTTGTAATGAAAGTTCAGCATGCACTATATTTGACTCTAACAGAGTTCAATGGCAACGTAGAAGATGAGAGTGACTTAGAGGGCCTTATTGACCAGCAGTTTGATACACTGCAGAAGGCATTGAAGATACCTCACAAGGCTTCAGAAGCACGGTTGATGGTATCCAAGAAGCTTCTTACTTTATTCAGGACTGGTAAACTTGGACCTTTCATTCTTGATGATGTCCCCGATGTCTAGACTGTATCATAAACATAAGTTGATGCTTCCTTTCTATTGTATAAGATCTCCTACCTCTCAACCTTTTCTCATTTGTACCATATATATTATTCTAAATTTTGATATAACTTGGTTATATATATATATATATATATATATATATATATATATATATATATATATACACATATACATATATATATAATCTTTTGCTGTAACTTGTAATTCAATTTAGTAAGAGATTGAACTTCCTTCCTGTGATTCAAACGAAGTGTCATACAATTTCTTTGGTCCCAGTTCTGTAACCATACCTGTGATTCAAAGACCTTCATGTGCTCAACAAAGCACTTGTCATGAAGCTAGGATGGTTATTAACTCATTATTTCAAAGCCTGATGCTCTTTGGGTCCATGGGTTACGTAGTGAAGTATGAGTGTGATAACTCAATCATCCCCACTGTCAGGAGTGCTCACCAAGAGTCCAACGTTTTCGATTTGATGTATTGTAATGGGCTTTTTGCCCATCTTAACAAAATGCCAATGGTGCGCAAGTGGTGGTGTCTCTGTACCGTGTATTTATCAAGGTTTACAAAACCGGACCGGTCATCGAACAGGTGAAGGCAGTGGTTCGAGGTTCAATGGTTCAACCGAGGTTGAACCGGTTATAATTAAATAATATTATTTTAATTTTTAATATAATATTTGTAACAATACTAAACAAAAAAAACAACATAACAACTAAAATTATTAAGCACAAATTTTTTTTATTTTGAAATTAAACTAAATAAATATAAAGATATATGTTAAAATCATCTTCATAGGGAAAACTAACCCAAAATCTACATCCACTCCACATATGTTAGAAAACAAAAGAATTGGGTTTTGGCTAGGATGACCCAAATCCTTTTATACTATTTTTTTTAGGAAACCGGTTCAGGCCGGTTCACTACCGGTTATGACCGGTTTTACCGGTTTTGAACCGGTTCTCCGGTTTTTCTACCAGTTCAATACAGGGACGGTTTTCCCTCTAAACCGGACCGGCCAAGGTCACGGTTCCCGGTTAACCCGGTCGGACCGGCCGGTCCAGTCCGGTTTTGAAAACCTTGGTATTTATAGCAAAAAGTCTCGATGTCAGAAATTTTTACACCTTTTAAGCTTTAACCAATTATAAATTCAGTTATGATTTTTGAACAACCCTTCCCTAGACAACACATGGGGACACCATATCAGGGAGTGATGTTTTAACTTTGAAATACTTGAATAGATAGAATAAAATAAGGAGAATGTTAACCAGTGTCTTAAGGATATTGGTTAAGGATCTAAAAATAGAAATTTGGCATTGGGACTTGGTGTTTTTATATTTTGAAGAAGGCTAAAATACCATTTTGGTCCCTTATCTTATTTTTCAGATTTAGTTTGGTCTCTTAATAGGTTCAATTTGGTCCCTTAATTTGTCTGTGTTGACCCAAGTTAGTCATCTCCATCAATAAAGTTAGTAACAATATTAAATGAGTTTCAATTTGGTCCCTTATGTTTTAAATGAGATTCAAATTGGTCCTTTAAATTGTTAACTTGTTTCAAATTGGTCATTTTAATTGTTAATGAGATTCAAACCGGTCCTTTAAATTGTTAGCAAGTTTCAATCTGATCCTCAAAGAGTTAACACCGTTACTGACTCATTGACGGAGATGACTAACTTAGGTCAACAAACACAAATTAAGGGATCAAATTGAACCTTTTAAAAGTTAAGGGACTAAACTGAATCTAAAAAATAAGTTAAGGGACCAAATTGAACATTTTAAAAGTTAAGGGACCAAACTGAATCTAAAAAATAAGTTAATGGACTCATTTTCAATGAACTGCTTTTTTGAGTTTCCTTAGCCAATGTCCTTAGGATAATGGTTAGCATGTATGAAAATGTAAAAAAATATAAATATATGGTGTTGGGTGTTGATTTTTGTTGAATAAATATCATAACTCTTATAAATTATCTCATCATTAAAATTATTTGACTTTTATTATAACTACAAGTCATACATTTAATTCATTAAAATTTAATACTAAATATATAGAAGTAACTTTGCTATCATCATTATTTGACAATAATAACTTTGTTAAATCAATTTATATGTCATATATAATATGCGTATGATAAATTAAGTTCGACTAAAAATAAAATTATCAACAATTAGATTGGACATATATAGGTTTTATAATTATTATTTTTTGTATTTTGGTTAATATTTTGGCTATCGTTTTTATTCCTTTCACTATCGGGAATTAATTAATAAAAGAAAAATAAAATTCTCACTCTTTTTTTCCCCTCATCCTCGTTGAGTATTTACCTTTTTGATTTAGAAATAACAATATATAGATAATCAATTGTTACAAAGTAAGTGTAAGAAGGAGTGTGAAATAGAACACTGAGAAAATCATTATTCTTAATAAAATAATTCTTAATTTACTTTAGTAGTGTTGTTATTATAAGACTAATTTCTCAAATATTGAATGCGGCTTGCTTATCATTGTACGTATTTTATTATTTTTTAGAATCAACCCTAATTAGTTCTCTGGGCCGAATGGGTCCATCGGAGTATCCCATGACTTAGGCCCTTCGGGTACTATTCTCTGGTTCAACTGATTGAGTAGGATTTTACCCCTTGGTTCTCAACCTCCCAATGGAGGTGATTCCACAAGGATTCGAACCCAGGTTCCCGAAGTCCTCCTCCTCATTGTACGTAACTATTAATCATGTTTTTTAGTAATTAAAAAAGCTATTAAAAGGATACATATTAAAAATACGTAGCTACTCTTTCGTTTTCCAGGTGGGGGTCTTTTCCAAATCCTTTGATCGAAGTGGAATAATCCATTTCGTTATCATGAATACTTTGTCTCTCGACTCTCTTCAAGTGTACCTATCACATGTGTAGTTTTAATGTAAGAGTGGGTGTCCCTCCCCTTTCCTCACAGCTTGTGGCATGACAACCTCTTGCTTACCTTTCAGAGTCAAATTTATGACACCACATATTGGATTCAAGTTGAAATACAAGTTTATTTTGATGAATTGAAAAGTAGCAATTGTTTCACTCGAAATGGAATACACAACAAAATGATAAGCAATTCTTGAGACTCTATTTGTCCTTTGAGAAAAGGTGCAAATGGATAGTAATTCCACACTTAGCTCATGATTCAATTTAGAATATTTAAGTGGAAAATGTTAACGAGTGTCCTAAGGAATAATAAAAAGAAAGTTTTACGTAAGGAATTTATGTATTTAATATTTAAAAAAATAAAATGCTTAGGGTATGTTTGATTTAGTTCTAATTTCCTGTTTTCATTTCCTAATTTCAAAACCAACTGCAACAAAAATAATTACAACACTATTACTTTGTTTTTATTTTATTTTCTGTTTCCAAAGATTTGTACAACAAACAAAAAGTTATTTTCATTATTTTCCGTACAAATATTTGGAAACAAAAGACATAATGAAAACCTTTTGACATTTTTATAACCATTTTTGTTGTAATTACTTCTTAATTTAGGAAATGAAAACAGGAAATGAAAATACAAACCAAACAATAGGCTCTTAGTTTTCCAATGAAAAATTGCTTTTCTTGTTTCCTTAAAGAGTTTCCCAACGACACTCGTCAGTATTTAAGAATTGAGATTACTTTATGGTGATATTTAATTAGACTATTTTATGCTAACATAATAATCTTTGTGTTGCCGTTAATTTTGTTGCTCAGAAGGGGGACTTAAAGGGAGATGAGCATGCTAACATTTCATAATTTGAATTATCTGTAAGTTTTATATTTTTGGTGTTCTCTAACTTCCTCGACTTGTTGTCAGTTTTGCATAGCCATTTGGGGCTAGACAGTAATTCCATCAGAAAATTGAGAAAGTTGTGTACATAAATATGCATTAATCCTCATAGGTAGAGCCGGTGAATATGGGACCATTTAATCACGTAAGGGAATTTTGTGCCGGTGAACAATGACAATATACCAATTATAAGTGACACGAGATAGTGGTAAAACTCTTCAATCCTCAAGTTAATATCAGAATCAAAATAAACATGATAGTAAAGGTGAAGAAAGTGGACATACCTTAAGTATTAATCCTAAATCAAAAATGTTATTTAGACATCAAAGCAGGATTACATGACGTCAAGTGTTAAACTTGATAGATGAGTTATGGATAACTCGTTAACTGACAACTTGATTAATGATGCACAAAATCTTGGTTAACACAACTCAGTGAATGCTTAATGGGTTATACCCATCTTTGTCTCACATTCTTGGTGTACCCATTAATCAAGTCCAATACTATATGTTATTAACCACAATTTTGAACAACATTAATCAGATATCACCATGTTATGCTATTTTGATCTCCAAATAATATAATTGTTCCTATATATGGACTTATATAGAGGATGAGTCTCTTTAGGACATTAGACATGGTCACATGTTAATGAATAGTTATTTTAAATCAACGAATGACTAATAAGTTTCAAGTAATCAAGCACCAATTGATGGAATATATTTTCAGCTTTCATGTTAGTTTTAAGCAATAGAATTAGAGCTCAAATACATTGTGTAGTATGATGTATGATAAATAGCGTGTAACATTATTCATATACAGCATCAAAGATGAATGCGTGAATACGTCAAAAACTGAACACGGGAAATCCATTTCCAATAAGTAGTCCCCCCACCCCCCCAAAAAAATAATAAACGGCGAGTACAAATGAAAATTAAAGTCTATATATAAGGTAGAGCAATGGCTTTGATTGAGTATAGAGAGCGGAAGCAGTGCACTAAGTAGCATATGACACACAATGGGTGGTAGTGGTGTAGTCATGGTGTGGGAAGATCTAACAGTGGAGCTCCCTACAAAGAAGAAGAAGTTGCTTGGTGGAGTCACTGGTTTTACTGAAGCTGGTAAGATCATGGCCATCATGGGTCCTTCTGGCTGCAGCAAAGCCACCCTACTCGACTCTTTGGCAGGTCTTTCACTCTTTCTCTATCTCTTTATATCCAAAAAAAAGGAGGTAATTTAAAGAAATTTCTCTAAATCAGATATGTGAAAAAAGTTATAAAAAATATGTATATGTGGGTTGGGTTAAGTTGCACCACTCATATTTTGCACCACCCATTACACCATCCAGATGTGGCAAATTTTGGACCAATCAAATTGTCACATGGGTTTGGTCAAAATTTCAAATTTTCTAGTTGTATTTCTACTGTAGTCAAATATATGAATACAATATATTGTAGTATAATATATGTACTCTTTGCATTCGCAAATTTAACCCATATTAAAATAATGTTTTTTTTGATTAAAAAAATTGATTATATTGCAAAATAGTATTTTAATATGAATTAAAATAATGTTCGTTGTTAATAATATTTTGTAATATAATCAGTTTTTTTAATCAAAAAACATTATTTTAATATGAGTTAAATTTACAAATACAAAAAGCACATATATTATACTACAATATATATACTGTATTCATATAGTTTGACTATAGTATAATACAACTAGAAATTTTAAAATTTTGACCAACCTATGTGGCAATTGATTGGCCCAAAATTTGTCACATGGGTGGTATAGTGGGTGGTGTAAAATGTGGGTGGTGCACCATTGCCCAACACTCTATATGTTTATATTTAGTAACATGCAGTAATATGAAATTATGAATCCATTTCATGATTAAGTAATCCTATCCCAAAGACTTAATTAAAAATTATTTATAAGTTTAGGGACCCGATTATAAATTATTCACAAGTTTAAAGACCCAATTACAAATTTTTAAAATTTAGAACCTGTTCAAAAATTTACAAACAGTTCAGGAACACAAAGTAATTGAACCCTCTTTTGAAATCTAATGACTATTCCTCTAGGCAAACGAATAAATGTTATGCGCCTCTAACTCTAAAATACTTTCACCAATGTATCTTTAGTCTTGTGTAAAAAGCGCTACAAACTTAGTACACACTTAGAAAATTTAGGCCTTTCTCGATATGCACAAATTCTTTTCTATTCACATGAGTTAATCAGTATTCACATTTTCTGCAGGAAGACTTCCTGCAAATGTTGTAGTGAAAGGTAGCATTCTGATGCACGGGAAGGGGAGAAGCTTATATTGCAGAGAAGTGGTAAGAATTAGATAACCAGATAATGTTAAAGCCATAAAACTTCTCAATTATAATCCTAACAAACATAATACTTGAATAATTTTGGTATATCCTCCTTTAAATTCTCCTAATAATCCTTCTAATATTAAACAAAATAAGCATTAAATGAAAAAATGATGCATCTAATGCCTTGGACTTCTAGAAATATAAAAACATTTGTTCCAATTGTATTGTTATTGTCATAGAAAATAAATGCCAGAATAGTATTAGTTTTATCTTTTCTCTTTGTTTATAATATCCACATAACAGATGAAATAATGTTAATGGTCATGTATATTCTTGAATTTTCAGTCTTATGTTGCTCAAGAGGAACTTTTCTTGGGAACTTTGACTGTGAGAGAAACTCTCACTTACTCTGCAAACATGAGGCTTCCTTCCAAAATGACCAAAGAAGAGATAAACAAAGTGGTGGAAATGGGTCTAGAAGAATGTGCAGATAACAAGATTGGGAATTGGCATTTAAGGGGTATTAGTAATGGTGAAAAGAAGAGACTAAGCATTGACCTTGAGATTTTGACACAACCCCATGTGTTACTTCTTGATGAACCTACTAGTGGACTTGATAGTACCTCAGCTTTCTATGTAATCCAAGCTCTAAGCAACATAGCTTGTCATGGACATGGGTTACTACTGGCTAAGGATCATATTTTATATACTGGTGTCAATCACCATTGGTAACCTCTTTTTTCATATTGGCACAAACAATGACTCAATTTTGGCTAAAGGAAAGTGTATATCATTCATCTATGGGTTCATTATTTGTTTGTCATGTGGAGGATTACCATTTTTCATTGAAGAATTGAAGGTAAAGAATTTATCCTTTCACTTAAAAAGTTGGATAAAGTTCCTCTAAGGGGAGCAAAAATATAAAGTGAGATCTCAACTCACTTTTTCACTTTATACTTTTACTCACTTTACGGGAGCATAAATCTAAACAGCTATTACAAACTCATACTATATTATGTTGTCTATCTAATCCCAATAGTATTCAAGTGTCCTATGTTGAAAGGTCCAAAGGGCATTATGGAGAGGCTGCATTTGTTCTAGCAAACATTATATCATCATTCCCTTTCCTTCTTCTGATATCACTCTTCTCCGGAATTATTATATACTTCATGGTGCACCTAATTGTGCATTTTTGTGCATCAACTTATTCTGCTGCCTTTCTGTTGTTGAGAGCTGCATCATGGTTGTAGCCTTACTGGTCCCCAATGTCTTGATGGGCATAGGAACAGGAACTGGTGTAATAGTAAGCAAATCATTTTTCTCTGCACCTGAAAATAGAATGAATACTTATAAGAGCTTGATGATCATTTTAATTGGTGGTGGTTGCAGATATTCATGATGATGCCCTCTCAAATCTTCAGACCACTACCTGACATTCCAAAGTTCTTTTGGCGCTATCCCATGTCCTACCTCAGTTTTGCTACTTGGGCAATGCAGGTACAATGTTCAAAATTTAATTCTTAAATCCATGGTTTTAAATTGCGTTACCGTTAGGTTGTGTAATTACAGATAATAGCAGGAAAATGTAGCGTATGCGGTCATGATTATAGTCACAATGCAATATCAGGGACTGCCAAAATCACAAATAATATTGCAGCCACAATTGTGGTTGTGAACCACATTTTAAAACCAAAAGCTAGATTAAGAATGCCATGCTTGCACCTTAGGTGAAAATGGGTCATGAGAGTAAAGGAGTTTGACCCTAACAGATACTTTCCATCTCAATTTTCCTTTTCCTATCCCCTCTTCAAGACCTTAGTAGTAGGGGTGTTTAAGACTCGTTCCGTCTCACTAACTTGTCCAAGACAAAAACTACTTAGGATGACTCTTCGGGGTTAAAAATTAGACCTGATTTATTTTCGGGTCAAACTCAAGTTATACTTCGGGTCGTCTCAATCCATCTTAGTCTCACCTTTTAAAATTTATATTTTTTGACAATTAGAGCTTCTTTGGGAAAGCTTTTAATTCCTAGTATCAGCTGTTTTATTGGAAAAAAACTGTTTTATGAAAAGATGATCATGTTTGGGAAAAAAGCTGAAGTTGAAAAACATTTTTTATTTCTTTAAAAATGTTGTTTATGAACCATCTAGGACATTCAGCTGTTTTATAAAAATGCCGTTTTATGAACCATCTGGTCCAGTCTTGCTCACGGTCAACTTTTCCATTTCTTTCCCAGCATCGTACTCAATGACCAATTCTTTTAAAAAATGTAACTCCTATCGAGTTTGACTCTTTTTTCATAATAAAAAATGTAACGAATTATTTTTTAATTTTTTAATTTTTTATAATAGAAATAAATTGATGACAAAATAGAAAAAATAAACATTTTAACCAATTTTAATGTTAAAAAAAAATTAAATATCATTAATATAAACAAATAACTTCATACCCTTTTTCGTAATTTATTATGTAAAATTAATTATTTTTGCACCACCCAAACGAAATAGATTATCTTAAAATCGTTTTTCAGCAAACATACCCAAACAAAACAGATTCTGATTATAATCGATTATCAAAATAATTTATTATTTGAAAACAGATTATTAGCATAATCTTTTTTTTTTCAGCTTTCCCAAACACACTCTTAGTAGTATGACTTTTTTACGTAAATTATAATCTTCTGCATAATATGATAAAATATTTATATTATTACTATTTGTCTAAAATATATCTTAACTTTGATTTCATACTTTTTTTAATTCTATGATTTAGCTACGCATAATATTCAAATTTATATATCATGTTACCGGTTCCGTCTCAAACATGATCATATTATATGATCAAGTCGAGTTTAGCTCTTAACAAATGACCCTATCAATATATTTTTGGTTAAGTATGTGCAAATATCTGGTGAATAGAAGACTACCAAGTTGCCCTGGATGAGTGGTTCTCTTTAGAAGTAGGTCCATTATAATGTCATCACGCGCAATGTTGGAGGAGACGAAGACTTGGTTATAAAAAAAAATTGACTTGCTTTGGCTGAAGAACCACCGCAAACATCCTATCCCTTGATACTAGTACAACACCTTTCCTATCTCTTCATATCTCATTTCCTTGTGATCATCATTCCCATGGCAGAATCATTCCTCTTCAGCATTGCTGAATCACTTGTAGCAAAGCTTGCTTCTTTTTCATATGAAGAAGCTTCTCGAGTCATCGGTGTCTATGACGATCTGCATGAGTTCAAAAACACCCTCTCATACGTCAAAGTTGTGCTATTGGATGCTGACCAGAAGAAAAACCACAACCATGAGCTGCAGGAATGGCTGAGGCAGATCAAACATGTCTTCTCTGATGCCAAAAACTTGCTGGATGAATTTGAGTGTCAAACATTACGAAAGCAAGTGGTGAAAGCTTATGATACCACCAAAACCAAGGTAGGTCACTTCTTCTCAAGTTCTAATTCACTTGTTTTTCGTCATAGGATGGCTAAACAAATTAAAGATATCAAAAAGAGGCTAGACAAGGTTGCAGCTGATAGGAAAAAGTTTGGTCTTCAAGAAATTGATCATGTTGATATACGAGTAGTGGTGCATACTAGAGAAATGACATACTCCACTGTGAATGATTCAGATGTGATAGGAAGGGAACATGATAAAGAATTGATCATACAGTTTTTGATGCAGCAGAGTCCTTTTGATGGAGATCAAAGTCTCTCCGTTATCCCCATTGTTGGGATGGGAGGCTTGGGTAAGACCACACTTGCAAAGTTTGTGTACAATGATAGGAGGATAAATGAGTCTTTCCCATTGAAGATGTGGGTGTGTGTCTCTGATGACTTTGACATTAAGAAACTGAGTATTAAGATAATCAATTCTGCTTCCGTTGATGCACAAAGTTTGAAAGAATTAGATATGGAACAACTGCAAGATTGTCTAAGAAACAAACTTGCTGGTCACAAGTTTCTGCTTGTCTTGGATGACGTATGGAACGAGGATCGTGTCAAGTGGGTTGAGTTGAGGAATTTAATACAAACGGGTGCCCATGGAAGTAAAATCATAGTCACTACACGTAGTCACTCCATCGCTTCCATGATGGGCACCATTCCCTCTCACATTTTAGAAGGCCTTTCTTCGGAGGATTCGTTGTCTCTGTTGGAAAAATGGACATTTAAAGAAGGAGAAGAGGAAAAGTATCCAGATTTAATAATGGTTGGGTCAGAAATTGTGAAAAAATGTGGAGGGATTCCTTTAGCAACAAGAACAATAGGGAGTATGCTATTTTCAAAACTTGAGATAGGTGTGTGGGAAGCTATTAGGGATAATGAGATTTGGAATTTGCCCCAAAAGAGAGATGACATTTTACCTGCAATCAAATTAAGCTATGACCAAATGCCATTCCATTTGAGGCAATGTTTTGTCATTTTCTCCCTTTATCCAAAGGATTATCGATTTGGCAGTTATGAAATAAGTTCGATTTGGGCAGCATTAGGTCTCCTTCCATCACCAAACAAGAATAAAACTTTTGTAGATGTTGCAAATCAATATTTGTATGAGCTAATGTCGAGATCTTTTCTTTAGGATTTTGTCAACTTTGGTACAGGTTATTATTTTCAAATACATGATTTGGTGCATAATCTTGCTCTCTATGTTGCAAAAGATGAGTGCCTCATGATAAATTCCCCAATTCAAAATATATCTGAGAATATTCAACATCTATCTTTCGCTGGAAACAATTTGCTGGCCAAATCTTTCACCCCAAATTATGTAGGTGTGAGAACCATATTGTTTCCTATTGAAGGAGTAGGAGCTAGCAGTGAAATATTCTTGAATATGTGTGTGTCAAGGTACATATTCCTGCGGATTTTAGATTTAAGTGATTCTACATATGAGACTTTGCCTCGGTCCATTGGTAAGTTGAAACATTTAAGATATCTCAGTCTTGCACGTAATTGCAAAATTAACAAGGTCCCCAATTCTATTTGCAAGCTCCCAAACTTGCATGTTTTGGATCTTTCTGGGTGTATAAAGCTTGAAACATTGCCCAAAGGATTAAGAAACCTGATCAGTCTCCAACAGTTGGGGATAACCACAAAGCAATCTGCTTTGCCTGAGAATGATATTGCAAACCTGAGTTTTCTTGGATTTCTAAAGATTGAATCTTGTCACAATCCGGAATCTTTGTTTGTAGGGATAAAACTTCCTACTCTTAAAGCATTGCAAATTTCTAATTGTGGGAGTCTAAAGTGTTTGCCACTCGATGTTGACCATTTTCCTCAATTAGAGACTTTGGCTGTTCAAAATTGTGGCAATTTGGAATTGTCGGGGGGATATGACGACCGAAAGTCCAACTTGAGGTTAAAAGCAATTGGCCTTTCTTCTTTTCCACAACTAGTGACCTTTCCTCTTTGGGTTCAAGAATCTGCAAACACATTACAATACTTTTCAATTACAAATTGCCAGAACCTTGAGGTGCTTCCTGAATGGTTGTCAACTCTGAGTTTTCTGAAAACATTTGGTATTTCAGAATGTCCAAAGTTGATGTCTCTCCCGAATGATTTCCATCGCCTGACTGCCATTGGACATTTGTCAATTGAAGGTTGTCCTGAATTATGTAGAAAATGTCTCACATCAAACAGATTATCATCGAGGAATAAACCAGAAGATCTAGAGGAAGAGGAAAAAAAGATGGAGGAAGAACAAGAAAAAGATGAAAGCTGATAACTCTGATACATATTGAAGGACTTCCATTTATTAGGCTTCCATAATGTAGATTGTTGTTCTTGAGGACTTTTTTCTGTGTTTTGAATTGTGTATGTGGTATTTTATGGCAATTTGCTAGAAATTGGACTTCGGTAGTTGGTTTCATATTATGTAGCCCATTAGACATGGTCACATGTTAATGAATAGTTATTTTAAATCAACGAATGACTAATAAGTATCAAGTAATCAAGTACCAACTGATGGAATATATTTTCAGTTTTCATGTTAGTTTTAAGCAATAGAATTAGAGCTCAAATAGATTGTGTAGTATGATGTATAATAAATAGCGTGTAACATTATTCATATACAGCATCAAAGATGAATGCGTGAATGCGTCAAAAACTGAACACGGGAAATCCATTTCCAA
The DNA here is from genome assembly GCA_030762895.1 of Sophora flavescens. Taxonomy (NCBI): domain Eukaryota; kingdom Viridiplantae; phylum Streptophyta; class Magnoliopsida; order Fabales; family Fabaceae; genus Sophora; species Sophora flavescens. The sequence goes on from CM061070.1 coordinate 102,113,639, forward strand.
TAAGTAGTCCCCCCATCCCCCCAAAAAAATAATAAATGGCGTGTACAAATGAAAATTAAAGTCTATATATAAGGTAGAGTAATGGCTTTGATTGAGTATAGAGAGAGGAAGCAGTGCACTAAGTAGCATATGACACACGATGGGTGGTAGTGTGTAGTCATGGTGTGGGAAGATCTAACAGTGGAGCTCCCTACAAAGAAGAAGAAGTTGCTTGGTGGAGTCACTGGTTTTACTGAAGCTGGTAAGATCATGGCCATCATGGGTCCTTCTGGCTGCGGCAAAACCACCCTACTCGACTCTTTGGCAGGTCTTTCACTCTTTCTCTATCTCTTTATATCCAAAAAAAGGAGGTAATTTAAAGAATTTTCTCTAAATCAGATATGTGAAAAAAATTATATACAATATGTATATGTGGGTTGGGTTAAGTTGCACCACTCATATTTTGCACCACCCATTACACTATCCATATGTGGCAAATTTTGGACTAATCAAATTGTCACACGGGTTTGGTCAAAATTTCAAATTTTCTAATTGTATTTCTACTGTAGTCAAATATATGAATACAATATATTGAAGTATAATATATGTACTATTTGTATTCTCAAATTTAACCCATATTAAAATAATGTTTTTTTGATTAAAAAAACTGATTATATTGCAAAATAGTATTTTAATATGAATTAAAATAATGTTCGTTGTCAATAATATTTTGCAATATAATCAGTTTTTTTAATCAAAAAACATTATTTTAATATGAGTTAAATTTACAAAAAAACAGAAGGTTTGGTGTTCTTCAGATGCGGGTAACTTTCAGAAGGTTTGGTGTTCTTCATATGCGGGTAACTTGACTCTCAAGGAAGCCTATCGGTTCCTGAACCCTCCTTCCAACACCCTTAACTAGTGCAATCTCATATGGAAGAGCTTCCTCCCTCTTTCTAAGTCCTTCATAGTTTGGAGGCTGATGTACTCCAAAATGCCAACGGATGATAACCTTAGAGCTAGGGGTTGTGTCATCGTTTCTATCTGCCCTTTGTGTTATGCTTCTGATGAGATGGCTGATCATGTCTTCCTTCGCTGCAGCTTCTCATCCATGCTTTGGACGTGGCTGGGAGGAGCGTTGAATTGTGACCTAATCTCAGCCTCTGTTGTTTGTCTACTGGACTGCTGTGGTAGATTCAGTAGTAGCCAAGCCAGGGATATAGTCTTGGCTGCTATCGTTAACACTTTCTCTGTTATTTGGTTGTGCAGGAATAGTATCAAATTCATAAAAAAGGTGCTATCTTACAAGCATGCAACCAGCCTCATCATGGCAGATACTCATCTTGCTGGCTCATTGTCTAAAGGGACAGCAACTAACTCTATGGACGACTTCAAGGTGATAAAGTTCTTCTCTGTGGCTTGCCATGCTCCTAGGGCCGATTGTATTAAGCAAGTGGACTGGTTGCCTCCTCCCATAGGATGGATAAAATGAAACACTGATGGGTCGCCTAAAGGTCATCCCAGGGTATCTTCTTTGCGGGTGGCATCTTTAGAGACTCCAATGGAAGAGTCTTGGGTTGTTTCTCTGAGTTCCTGGGCGTAGTCTTTGCTCTCCATGCAGAATTGGTAGCAGCAATGATGGGAGTTGAAACTGCGTCCCAAAAGGGTTGGTCTTCGCTGTGGCTCGAGTGCGACTCAAAATAGTGGTTGAGGCTTTTACCCTTAACAGGAAAGTACCATGGCAACTACATAACAGATGGGAAAATTGTAGAGTCCTCTGTAGAAGCATGTCGTTCCAGGTGACCCACATCTACAGGGAAGGAAATAGCTGTGCAGATGGTTTAGCTAACTATGGAGTGGCTTCCCATTGTTCCACCTGGTGGGACATGGTTCCTGACTTTATCAGATAGGAGTTTCTCGGTAATTGTATTGGCTTGCCTACTTATAGGTTCAGTTGATTGTTTCTCTCATGGGTTTGGTTTTATGCCCCCCCATGTTTTGCTTGTATTACTTTTTTCTATATATTTTATGTTGGCTTGTGGCAGATGATTGTTAGTAGTTGGGGTGCCAACATAGTTGGGATGCCTTCTGCTTTAGTGATGCCTCTGCAAGCCATAGCCTTTATTGAAAAAAAAAATTACAAATACAAAAAGCACATATATTATACTACAATATATATAATGTATTCATATAGTTTGACTACAGTATAATACAACTAGAAAGTTTGAAATTTTGACCAACCTATGTGGCAATTTGATTGGCCCAAAATTTGTCACATGGGTGGTATAGTGGGTGGTGTAAAATATGGGTGGTGCACCATAGCCCAACACTCTATATGTTTATATTTAGTAATATGCAGTAATATGAAATTATGAATCCATTTCATGATTAAGTAATCCTATCCCAAAGACTTAATTAAAAATTACTTATAAGTTCAGGGACCCGATTATAAATTATTCACAAGTTTAAAGACCCAATTACAAATTTTTAAAATTTAGAACCTGTTCAAAAATTTACAAACAGTTCAAGAACACAAAGTAATTGAACCCTCTTTTGAAATCTAATGACTATTTCTCTAGGCAAACGAATAAATGTTATGCGCCTCTAACTCTAAAATACTTTCACCAATGTATCTTTAGTCTTGTGTAAAAAGCGCTACAAACTTAGTACACACTTAGAAAATTTAGGCCTTTCTGGATATGCACAAATTCTTTTCTATTCACATGAGTTAATCAGTATTCACATTTTCTGCAGGAAGACTTCCTGCAAATGTTGTAGTGAAAGGTAGCATTCTGATGCACGGGAAGGGGAGAAGCTTATATTGCAGAGAAGTGGTAAGAATTAGATAACCAGATAATGTTAAAGCCATAAAACTTCTTAATTATAATCCTAACAAACATAATACTTGAAGAGTTTTGGTATATCCTCCTTTAAATTCTCCTAATAATCCTTCTAATATTAAACAAAATAAGTATTAAATGAAAAATTGATGCATCTAATGCCTTGGACTTCTAGAAATATAAAAACATTTGTTCCAATTGTATTGTTACTGTCGTAGAAAATAAATGCCAGAATAGTATTAGTTTTATCTTTTCTCTTTGTTTATAATATCCACATAACAGATGAAATAATGTTAATGGTCATGTACATTCTTGAATTTTCAGTCTTATGTTGCTCAAGAGGAACTTTTCTTGGGAACTTTGACTGTGAGAGAAACTCTCACTTACTCTGCAAACATGAGGCTTCCTTCCAAAATGACCAAAGAAAAGATAAACAAAGTGGTGGAAAAGACAATAATGGAAATGGGTCTAGAAGAATGTGCAGATAACAAGATTGGGAATTGGCATTTAAGGGGTATTAGTAATGGTGAAAAGAAGAGACTAAGCATTGGCCTTGAGATTTTGACACAACCCCATGTGTTACTTCTTGATGAACCTACTAGTGGACTTGATAGTACCTCATCTTTCTATGCAATCCATGCTCTAAGCAACATAGCTTGTCACCAACCAAGTTATGAAACTTTTAATCTTTTTGATGATCTGCTGTTGCTCTCAAGTGGGGAAACTGTTTATTTTGGAGAAGCAAAGATGGCTCTTAAGGTAAAAAGTTTGTCCACAATGGCATTGGAGTGTTCAGTGAAGTTATTTGAAATTTTGAGTCCCAAAACTCTAAATAAAAGCTTGGGAACATTTTTTTGCTGATGCAGGTTTTCCTTGTCCAATTAGAAGAAACCCTTCAGATCATTTCCTTATGTGTATTAATTTGGACTTTGACTTGATTACTGAAGCTCTAGCAAGATCACAATTAAGTCCAGTGAGTATGAGACTTGGATACTTCTTTTATTTTATTTTTTGGTTTCAAATTTGTTGATAATGTTTCTGAATGTGATTTTTCAATTTGCACATTGACAATCAACACCATCAAATTCTGCTGTGGGCATGAGAACAGCAGAGATTAGAGCAATACTCATTGGGAGTTACAAATGTTCAGAGCTAATGATCAACGCAAGAAGAAGAATTCAGATGCTAAAACCCAATGTAACAATTTGTTAGTCAAATATTTATCATTCATAGTAAATTTCTTTATTTATACAAATTCTACCTTCATTGTCTAGTATTTATCTGGCTTCTAAAATCTAGTTTACTGTTACCAATTACTAGATCACTTAGAATGAAGCATAGGAAAAATTTGTTCCCCCTAAATGGATCTCGAGTAAGACCTTCTTCTATAGTAAATTTGAAGAATGAATCCAATCAATAGAATCCATCAATTTATTTTAAGCACCAGATCATTTAAAATACACTAATTGTTTTATATACTACTGAGCTTAGATATGCAAAGGTGCAGGAAGAGCAAGTAATTGAGTCCAGGGTTAGTAGCAGTACCACCTGGTGGAAGCAACTTTTGACAGTGACCCAGAGATCTTTTGTAAACATGTCTAGGGACATGGGTTACTACTGGCTAAGGATCATATTTTACATACTGGTGTCAATCACCATTGGTACCCTCTTTTTTCATATTGGCACAAACAATGACTCAATTTTGGCTAGAGGAAAGTGTATATCATTCATCTATGGGTTCATGATTTGTTTGTCATGTGGAGGATTACCATTTTTCATTGAAGAATTGAAGGTAAAGAATTTATCCTTTCACTTAAAAAGTTGGATAAAGTTCCTCTAAGGTGAGAAAAAGTATAAAGTGAGATCTCAACTCACTTTTTCACTTTATACTTTTACTCACTTTAGGGGAGCGTAATTCTAAACAGTTATTACAAACTCATTCTATATTATGTTGTCTATCTAATCCCAATAGTATTCAGATGTTCTATGTTGAAAGGTCCAAAGGGCATTATGGAGAGGCTGCATTTGTTCTAGCAAACATCATATCATCATTCCCTTTCCTTCTTCTGATATCACTCTTCTCCAGAATTATTATATACTTCATGGTGCAGTTTCATCCTGGTGCACCTAATTGTGCATTTTTGTGAATCAACTTATTCTGCTGCCTTTCTGTTGTTGAGAGCTGCATCATGGTTGTAGCCTCACTGGTCCCCAATGTCTTGATGGGGGTAGGAACAGGAACTGGTGTAATAGTAAGCAAATCATTTTTCTCTGCACCGGAAAATAGAATGAATACTTATAAGAGCTTGATGATCATTTTAATTGGTGGTGGTTGCAGATATTCATGATGATGCCCTCTCAAATCTTCAGACCTCTACCTGACATTCCAAAGTTCTTTTGGCGCTATCCCATGTCCTACCTCAGTTTTTCTACTTGGGCAATGCAGGTACAATGTTCAGTACTTTGAAATTTTAATTCTTAAATCCATGGTTTTAAATTGCGTTACCGTTAGGTTGTGTAATTACAGATAATAGCAGGAAAATATAGCTGATGCGATTATGATTATAGTCACAATGCAATATCAGGGACTGCCAAAATCACAAATAATATTGCAGCCACAATTGTGGTTGCGAACCACATTTTAAAACCTTGCTGAATTCCATTAAAATCAAAAGCTAGATTAAGAATGCCATGCTTGCACCTTAGGTGAAAATAGGTCATTAGAGTAGAGGGGTTTGACCCTAACAGATACTTTCCATCTCAATTTTCCTTTTCCTATCCCCTCTTCAAGACCTTAGTAGTAGGGGTGTTTAAGACTTGTTCCGTCTCACTAACTTGTCCAGGCTAAAAACTACTTACGATGACTCTTCGGGGTTAAAAATTAGACCTGATTTATTTTCGGGTCAAACTCGGGTTATACTTCGCGTCGTCTCAATCCATCTTAGTCTCACCTTTTAAAATTTATATTTTTTGACAATTAGAGCTTCTTTCGGAAAGCTTTTATTTCCTAGTTTCAGCTGTTTTATTGGAAAAAAACTGTTTTATGAAAAGATGATCATGTTTGCGGAAAAAACTGAAGTTTAAAAATGGCTTTTATTTCTTTAAAAATGCTGTTTATGAACTATCTAGGACATTCGACTGTTTTATAAAAATGTTGTTTTATGAACCATCTCGTCCAGTCTTGCCCACAGTCAACTTTTCCATTTCGTTCCCAGCATCGTACTCAATGACCAATTCTTTTAAAAAATGTAACAACTACTGAGTTTGACTTTTTTTCATAATAAAAAATGTAACAATTTGTTTTTAATTTTTTTTAATTTTTTATAATAGAAATAAATTGATGACAAAATAGAAAAAAAGAAACATTTTAACGAGTTTCAATGTTAAAAAAAAATTCAATATCATTAATATAAACAAATAACTTCATACCTTTTTTCATAATTTACTATATAAAAGTGATTATTTTTGCACCACCCAAACGAAATAGATTATCTTAAAATCGCTTTTCAGCAAACATATCCAAACAAAAACAGATTCTGATTATAATCGATTATCACAATAAGCGATTATTTGAAAACAGATTTTCAGCATAATCTTCTTTTCCAGCTTTTCCAAACATACTCTTAGTAGTATGACTTTTTTACTTAAATTATAATCTTCTACATAATATGATAATATATTTATATTATTACTATTTGTCTGAAAAATATCTTAACTTTGATTTCATACCTGTTCCTGTCGAGATCCGGTTTGCCGGAATCTCGCCGTAGAACGTCATACCAAGAGTGAACAGTGGGGGTTGTTTTAGACTTTGGCTTGACAGAATCTGATATTTCGGTCCTACGTATCCCAGTGGGAATCAAAGTCAGGCGTAGTTCTAAGTTCAACCCTTGGTGGGGCGGTGATCTCGATCCCCTAATTTTGTATCGGATGAGTACTAGGGAGCAAGGACTGTCTGATAGTCTCTTGGTCGACGCTAGTTGCTCTAATACTCTTAAGGGAGAGTTACCGAGATTCAGTGAAAAGTGACTTTCTGTCATTGGGTACTCCTCCTTTTATAATAGGATTCCCATCTCTTTTAGAGATCTGATTTATCTCTTAAATATCTTTTAGAGATCTGATTCCTTAATTTAAGGGATATTATCTCTTTTAACCAGATAAGGTTATTTCAGATAATGTCAGGATCAATATCTTATCCCTTAATTAAGTGATCTTTAACTTATTATCTTTAACTTCCGGACTGGGCCGGGTATGCGAGCTCGGTGGTCGGGTTTCACTCTTCGGCCAGTACACAAGCCCCCCAAGCTTTGAGCTGATTAGGCGTAGAAGCTTTCATGATGTTTAGCCGAGCTCTGTATCTTGGCTCATACACAAGCCCCCAAGCTTCGAGCTGATCACGTGGAATCTTTTTCGAAGGGGCCGAGGCTAGGAACTTGGTTTCACCTTTTGGTATTTCGGCTCGGCGAGGTGAGTGGCCGAGCTTCATACCTTATATATGTGTACACATCCTCCAACTCGGTGAGCAGCTCGGGTGATCGAGCTTGACGCTTTCGAGGTACCGAGCCGAGGTGGGGATGGTTACTCGTTTCCTGTTGAGGCCATACTTTCTCTGTTCCCGAGATGGAAAAGAGACGTTACTGTGTGTGACGCGTGGCCTTCACGGCATCATTTTTGAGGCTTGCGCTGTAGTTGCGTGCTCAAACGATAAGTCAAGAGCCGGAACTCAACCGAGTGGTCGGGAGTCGAAGCGCAACCTTGTAGGGAGCTTGGAGCTTGACCTAGTAGTCGGGGGCCGGAGCTCAACCGAGTGGTCGGGAGCCGGAGCTATACCGAGTAGGGAGACGGAGCTCAACCGAGTAGGGAGCCGGAGCTCAACCGAGTGGTTGGGAGCTAGAGCTCAACCGAGCAGTTGGAAGCCGGAGCTCAACCGCGTAGGGAGTCTGAGCTCGAACCAGTAGTCGGGAGCTGGAGCTCAACCGAGTAGGGATCCCGAGCTTCTCGTTTCAAGTTACCGAGCTTCACATTTCGGCCAATTCTTAAGTTCAGCGGGCTCGGTGGGTGAGTCTAGTAATCATTTCCCTTTGATTGTTTGGGTTTGGAGATCTAGCTTTACTTCTAGTCCTATATTTTAGTTTGGTAGGCTCAGTGGCCGAGTTTAACATCTCGATCAGTATATAAGCTCCCCGAGCTTTGAGCTCAGAATAAGCGAAAGAGCTTTATGAAAGAAGCTGAGCTTGTCCTTAGTGTTGATAAAGTACTGGATTTGCATAGATCCTCTTACTTCGACTGATACCTCTTGGGTAGTAACATGTTCTGAACTGAAGAAACTTCAATCTTACCTTTGTTAAGTCAAGTTTAGAAGCTGGTAGCTGAGATTCAACTTATCAGTGATTCAGGCTCGAACCAATATTTTGAAGAGTCAAGTTCAAACTCGGTCAATAGGAATTTACCTCGATGCTTGTATTTCATCCTTTAATTTTTGATGCTTTCAAGATGCTTATCTTGAGAGTTTGAATTTGACTTGCCTTTTGCCGAATGTAGCTCGGTCTTTGAAGTTCTTGAGAGCTCTTAACATTTTCTTCGACTAGCTCATAACCCTTTCATTTGGTGGATTTTGAAATACCCACTAACTTTGAAACTTGTCCTCGAATTATTTTTCCCGATCTTGAAGGTGTGTCTCAGAATAAACTTTCCTAATATCTTCTCCAATTTGTATGAGAAAATAGTTTTCCTACAAGTTCTTCGAGTTGTAGGCTAAGGGATATCCTTTCTCTGTAATTTCCGAGAATGTCCTTCCTTTATCCCTACTAGTCCCCCCAAGCTCTGAGCTTGAAATAAGCGAAAGAGCTTAAATGTCAACCCGCATGTCTTAACACGCTTTTTGGTGCCGAGGACTTCGGACTATGACTCGCGGAAGCATTGCTCGGAAATCTATTTTTTGTAGAACCAAGCCTTTCTTGGGTTATCGTCTTGCTTGGTCGAGTACTGCTCGTATTTTTGTGCGGGCCCAGTCTTACTTGGGATTCCGGCTTATTTGGTTGAACACTACCAGGATTTCCTTCGAATCCTGGGTCTCTAACATGCATGATCTGCTGTGGACTTTATCTTGGTGCGAAGATGTTGTGCTTGTCCTAGGATTTTTATTGCGAGGAAGGAAACATTGCTCGACCTCGACTTTTTCCGGTGCGTAGTGCGAGGGAGCATAGCTCGACCTCGGCTTTTTGGTGCGAGGGAGCAATGCTCGACCTCAGCTTTCTGGGCTTCTGCCCTTTGTTCTTAGCTAGACAATTTCAAATCTGGCCCTATAGTGGGTTCTCAAGTTGTTAAGCCAGCATATGCTCGGCTTTTACTAGAATCAGGCCATGATGCGAGCAGGAAAGCTGTGGTCGCGTATGCTCTTCTGAGTCTCCTCCATTACCTGTTTTTCGAGCATGAGCTTTCTAATAATGAAAAGTATGAAGGCGGAAGCTGCCCGTACTTTGCGCACTGGGGATGAGCTTGAAAAAGCCATGGCAAAGTGTGAAGAGCATGCTCGGCTAATTGGGCAATTGAAAACCCAAAAGGTAGAGCTGGAAAAAGGCAATACCACCCTTATGGCCGAGATGGAAATGGAAAGAGTCGACCGGCTCAACCTTCAGAAGGTCGTGGAAGGGCTTCAAGCCGAGAAGGAAGCCAGTCTTGAGTTGCGGAAGTTGCTGGAAACCGAGAAGGAGGAGAATCTGAGGCTCCGTTCTGATCTGGCTGAAGCCGAGGCTTCTATCATGAGGGAGAATGTTAATGGCTTTTCCCAAGCCGTGAAGCAGCTTCAGCATTTCAATCCGAGTGTTGACTTCTCCTGTGCTGACGTGGACAAGGATTTTAACCGAGATGGAATCCTAGTTCTATTGTCCGAGTTGGAGGATGAGGAGGCCATATCTCAAGGGCAAGAGGGCGAGGGGAAAGCGGCCGAGGAGGGACCCGAAGATGAAGGCGAAGTGGCCCTACCTGGCCAGTCTGCTACCTTCCCTCCAAATGCTGAGGATGACCTTGACTCATGAATTTGTATTAGTAGGTTAGGAAACACGTTGTTTTTGGGTGGTACCCTTTTGATTTTGAAATCTTATGTATTCTGGGCTTGGCCCATGGTTATTGATGGACCGACATGCACCTTACTTTTTGCAACTATTTTTCTAAGTTAGTACTTGTTTAGTTTCAGTGTGTTACGCGATTTAGTCGAAATAGTCAGAATTTGAAATACCTGTAGGTTCTTACCTACCTTCTTAGGTCTTGAAATACCTTTTCAGGCGTTAAGATGTTTTTACCGTTGTAGACTTGGCATTTCGACCTCAACTCGGTCGATTTTAGCTCGGTCACCTCTTTAGGCACTTGCCTCTTTAGGTCCAGCGTTTCGATAGCAGCTCGGTCGATTTTAACTCGGTAACCTCTTTAGGCACTTGCCTCTTTAGGTCCGGCGTTTCGACGGCAGCTCGGTTGATTTTAGCTCGATCACCTCTTTAAGCACTTGCCTCTTTAGGTCCGGCATCTCGACGACAGCTCGGTCGATTTTAGCTCGGTCATCTCTTTAGGATTTATGCACCTTTATAGGCTTGGCACTTCGACCCTGATTGGTCGTGGCTCGGTCAGCCTCTTTAGGTTTTATACACCTTTATAGGCTCGGGATGGCCTCTTTAGGACTTAAGCACCTTTGTAGGCTCGGACGGCCTCTTTATGATTTAAGCACCTTTATAGGCTCGAACGTCCTCTTTAGGATTTAAGCACCTTTATAGGCTCGGACGGCCTCTTTAGGATTTAAGCACCTTTATAGGCTCGAACGGCCTGTTTAGGATTTATACACCTTTATAGGCTCGACACTTCGACCCTGATTGGTCGTAGCTCGGTCAGCCTCTTTAGGATTTAGTATGGTGTCTGAGTGCTGGAGCCGATGGAATTTTATTTTCCAAGGGAGAGCTCGATCTCTATGATTTTTATAGAGGGAGTCTGACTCGGCCTCCATGGTTTTAATTTGAAGAGCTTCGAATCGTTCTCCTCTTAGTAAGATTTTGGGAGGGAGTTTTGGATCGACCTTCAGAAAAGGAAGCATGGGGCTTCGACCTGTTATTTTCAAGGGAGCCGGAGCTCAATCACTTTGTAGCCGCAAATTTTGTGACTCTGGGAGTGGTATCAGCCGAGCATCAGTTTGCTCAAATATATAAAAATGATATGATGCTACATAACACAACATTAAAGACGTGGAGACAAACATATCAAATCATATTAGATTTAAACAAGATTTAAAGAACCATATCACCTGAGCATTTTACGTCCTTTGATTTAGGCATTCCCTTAAGCCCATTTGGTCGATCTCTCCGAGGCCTAGCTGTGCTGGCCGAGCTCCGAGGCCGAGCTATGGTGGCCGAGCTCTCTAAGTCTTTAGCTCTCCGAGGCGGTCGAGCTGTGGTGTATCAACAGCAAATCCCTTACCGACCATTTTGATTTTTAAAGCTTCCCCATGTAGGTTCGAGCATTTGTAATATTCTACATGAGGTCCATGGGTCTATGAAATAATAAATATAATCAGTAGGATGTGTAAGCTGCAATATCAATAGCTTGATATAAGAATATTGAACAAGTTTTTATATATCAAATTGTATAGAATAACTCCCTATTGAAGACCAGCCTTGTTGCCATTTGCACTGTTGACCCTCAGCTATTAGGATTGGTCTTCTAGGAACTCGGTCATCTCTTTAACAAAGTTTGTTGGTCAGGTTTGGAACCTGATTGAATCCACGATTTTGGATAGCATCGACGATCTTGTGGAGATCGAAACCACCCCTAGAAGTCTGGAGCATGGTGCCACCGCTCTTGTGCCAGTCATGAACAATCTTTGGTTTGAGAGAAAGGGGCTCTGTGGAGTAAAACCCTCTGTACCCAGCGGTGACACCGAATATATGACGCACCCCATAGAGGTCCCACAAACCCACCACAAGCTCCCTGATAACGGTGTTGAGACCAGGGCAAAGACCTCCGCAGGCCACGATGGGAGTGCGAACGGGTGAGGTGGGGGAGCTCTTTCAGGTGAATGGGTTTGAAGATGTTGGTTGTGTCAACTAGGTCTTCTGGACCAGAACTGTTGGAAGAAACAGCCATGGTGGAGGTGGGTACACAAAGTCGCAGACGCTGGGATTTGGGAGTGCTTCATGTCCTACTCATCCATGCCCTCCTTCTAGCGCCAAGAGTGTGGAGTGGTTCATGGATCGTTTTTATCAGCAAAGTTGCTGGTGATGGATGTCGGTTACTTTTCTCCTTGGACTGAGGAATACTTGTCTTTGATTTCTTTTTATTCATTCTCGGTAAAACGAGACTAGGCAAAGAGCTTTTTCTCATGTGAGTGCCTTCTGTTCTTTAACGTGAGTACAAGACATGAATAAAGCATAACATCAAACCACCACATGAAATCAATTATTTAACAGTAGATGAAAATTAGAATTGAAAAGGAGTGATTATTACTTCCCTCAGTTGCTTCGTTGCCAGAGAAGATTTCTAGTGAGACACCGTTTGGGGTGTTGGGTGGTGCCTCGGAACAGTATATAGCCTCTCCCCCACTGATATCTCACGAAATCGAAGATTTCCATCGAAACCTTGAATCTATCATATTGACCATATGTTGGATGTGTGGACAGGGGAAAGTTTGCCTCGGCCCCACGGTGGGGGCCAAATGTTCCTGTCGAGATCCGATTTGCCGGAATCTCACCGTAGAACGTCATACCAAGAGTGAACAATGGGGGTTGTTTTAGACTTTGGCTTGATAGAATCTGATATTCCGGTCCTACGTATCCCAGTGGGAATCAAAGCCAGACGTAGTTCTTATGACACCCTTCTACCCCGCATGATAAAGGACATAAAATCCAAAAGTCAATTACACAGACATGCATAACCTGAATAAGAATTCAGTGAGTTGTCCATGGGTAGAAAAGTCCCACATGAACCAAGTTTCAACATCGCGGAAATAAATAAGTTAAAGAAAATAAACATAATAAAACCCAACCCCGATGTCACATACAGAGCTGGTATAATCCTTTCGTATAACGGAAATACATCTAAAACAAAAGAATTAAAACATAAAAGCAGTCCCTAACTATGAGTGGCGGCTCCTCATAGTCACTCCTCTCCGGGCTGCCCGTCATCCTCTGCAAATGTCGTTCAGGCCAAACACAAGCAACAAACGAAGGGGAGTAAGTTCATGTATACATAATCAGCATAGAGGTAGGAAGTAAAGTAAATCATACAAGCATGGCATCAACATAGGCATATAGTTTTTAGCATGTATCAACGTACATCAACAACAACATCATCGAATATGCTATGCAATGCAAGGAACCAACTACTCCGCTACTCCAACTATGCATGTGGATCCAGCTAACTCAAGATGAACGACTTCGGAGTTACATATCCGTATTGGCCAATAAACACCAACACCAACAGTCCACCTAACCTCGGGTAGACCCTATGGATAGCCAATGCACCAAACCATGGATGCCTCATCACGGGGGGCTGCGGTTACCAAACCTTGGGTAACCTACCGTGGATGGCCGGATCGCCTTACTCTCGGACGATCTCCCCTATGTCGAACATCTCCCAACAATATCCCCTATGTCGAACCTCCGCTTGCACCAACAAGTACTCGAGACTTAACAATAACGTTGCTTGGGCCAATAAGCACCCAAGACTTAACCATCGACAGTCATAACAACAACAACGTTATCCAACACATTATTATGTCAACATATTCATATTAACAACAACATTAACAACATAATCACAAACCAAACATTATGAACATAAGCATGAATAATCAAATATCCAACAACGACCACTAACATGTTATAATCAACAATCACAGCCTCATACGTATTAAAATCATTTAGTAACACATAAATACGGGGTTATGGGGACCCCTTTTACTTTACTCTAACTCCAAGCCTGTGTAAACACTACCCTTCTCCCCATACCTAGATTGAAGTTCGCGTTTAAGAAGAAATAAGATCCACTAGGGTCCCTGAGCTTCAAGATTCACTTACGAAACACATTGTGAAAGGCACATTGTAAAGAACTGAAGATCGGTAGCAATTACCACAAAATCCGCCATTGTGTTTGCCTTATATATCACAAACCAGACATTATTTTACCAATTTGAACGGTAATAATAAAGATATACCTTTAATTTATCTTATGCAAAAGTTTCAGCTAGATCCAACGGTTACTGAGCACAGGATGATCCTCTCAAGTTGACTGGTCTGGAGCTACCCGAGTTGAACTCAAATCAAACTTATAAGATGAATAACTCTCACTATATGGATTAAACAGAAATTTCCACTATTGGATATGAAGTAATATAAGCCTAGGAACTCTATATGAATTTGGAACAAGATCCAACAGTATATGTAGAAGTAGTGAAGGATTTACCGAAACAGTTCCTCCAAGTTTCAAGTTTTTGGCAATGCTTGTTTTGGTCTATAGGTTAAGCTTTCTTATCCCCTCTTTAAGCATCAATAATCATCCGGTATATAAGATTATAAACTCTATAAATCTGTCCAAAATTCGTGCTCCTTGGTGGCCTAATTAATATTCCATGGTTGGTGAATGTTCTTGTTTTTGTCTCCCACCAAACTTTGATTATTGGTTTTTCTTCCATGATGGGCTCCACTAATCCATAAATCACTCCATGCTTTGCTCCACTATGAGTTGTTTTGATGTGTTATCTTATTGTGGGATGGTTGGTGGAGTTGGTGAGTCAAAAAGAATGAAACAAAAGGCATTGCACTAATTATCCCACCTAATCTTGCACTAATTATGCCATATGATTCCTTCACTTTTCACCTAAACCATAAATGATATTTCTGACCAATATTTCGAAATCAATTCAATCCTAACAGATATATCTTCAAATAAGCTTTCCAAGTAGTGCTCATATACTTAATTTGGGTTTGAAATGGGTGAGATAGACCCAAATTAGTGGAGGTATATCCAAAATCCGCACAAGCTGGCCTGCTCCACAATTGATTATTTTTGACAACCTAAGCTTCCGAATTTGATTTATATCTCTTCATTAAAGTTGTAGAAAATTCTCTTATCTTTCCAATTCCACAAAGATCACCTATATCGGACATCTATAACTCAATATATGACCAAAACGGTGAAACATGTTACTAGGACTCTAAAAGGTTTTAGTCTTTCTAAGGCTAAACTTTCCAAAAATGAACTTAGATGCCAAGAACAATCTAAAAACCATATTCAAACATATATGTCATATATATATAAATATATTAAGTTTATTTATGAAAGAAAATGGGGTGTTACAATTCCACCTCCCTAAAAAAAAATTTCATCCTCGAAATTTCTACTAACTTGAACTGAACAGATGCGGGTATGCTTCTTTCATCTTGCTTTCCAATTCCCAGGTAGCATTTTCCTCAGCCGCCCCGCCCCAAACCATCTTGACCAAAGGGATCTCCTTTCCCCTAAGCTGCTTCACCCTCCTATCTTCGATCCGAATAGGTAACACCTCGAACGCCAGGTTCTCCTTTAATTGTATTGTATCGGGAACTATCACGTGACTAGGGTCATGGATATACTTTCGGAGTTGGGAAACATGAAAAACATTATGAAGGTTGGATAAAAACGGGGGTAAGGCTATCTGGTAGGCAACTTCGCCGACTCTTTTAAGAATTTGATAAGGACCGATGAATCTGGGAGTAAGTTTCCTCGCCTTCATCACTCTACCAACCCCAGTTGTCGGGGTAACTCTCAAGAACACATGGTCACCTTCCTGGAATTCAAGTTCCTTCCTCCTCTTGTCATGGTAGCTCTTTTGCCTACTTTGTGCCACTCTCATCCTTTCCCGGATCATCCTTATTTTCTCAGTTGTTTGTTGCACTATTTCTGGTCCTAATACCAAACTATCACCAGGTTCACTCCAACACAAAGGTGTCCTACATCTCCTTCCATACAGAGCCTCATAAAGGGCCATGCCAATGCTGGAATGGAAACTATTATTGTAGGAAAACTCTACTAGGGGCAAAAACTTGTCCCAACTACCTGGTTGTTCAAGCACACATGCTCTCAGCAAGTCCTCTAAGGACTGGATGGTCCTCTTAGGCTGCCCATCGGTCTGAGGGTGATAAGCTGAGCTAAGCCTAAGCTTCGTGTCTAAAGCATCTTGGAAGCTCTCCCAAAACTTCGAGGTAAACCTCGGGTCTCTATCGGACACTATGCTGGAGGGTACACCATGAAGCCTAACTATCTCTTTGATGTACAACTTGGCTAGTTTTTCTAAAGGATACTCCATGTTCATCGGGATGAAATGTGCAGATTTCGTGAGTCTATCTACCACAACCCAAATCGCCTCAAAACCTGCTGGAGTCCTAGGGAGTCCAGACACAAAATCCATGGAGATGTTGTCCCATTTCCAAACTGGGATTCTTAAGGGCTGCAGCATACCTGATGGCTTCTGATGCTCTATCTTAGCCTTCTGACAGACTAGTCATGCATAAACGAATTTGGCCACATCCTTTTTCATCCTAGGCCACCAGAACATCTTCTTAAGGTCTTGATACATCTTGGTGGCACCTGGGTGCACACTCATTCCGCTCCTATGCCCTTCTTCTAAGATCATCCTTCTGAGCCCGGAAACATCTGGTATGCACACTCTATCCTCAAACCTCAAGATATCATCCGCTTCAACTCTAAAGCTACTGGCTCTACCCTGTGCGAGCGATTCTCGCTGGTCGAGGAGAAATTGGTCTAACTTCTGGCCCTCTCTAATTTGATCCATCAAATTGTTATTAATCTTTAAGGTTCCAAGCCTAATGCTCTTAGGGGTAAACTCACAACCTAGGTTAAGGTCTCTAAACTCCTCAATTAGGTCCATCTCCCTAACCATCAGGGCGGAGATATGCAGGGTCTTTCTACTTAAGGCATCGGCCACCACATTGGCCTTACCCGGGTGATAGATCAGTTCGAAGTCATAATCCTTTAGGAACTCCATCCATCTACGCTGTCTCATATTCAACTCTTTTTGATCAAAGAGATACCTCAGGCTCTTATGATCACTAAACACTTCGAACCTCGAGCCGTACAGGTAGTGCCTCCAAATCTTTAGGGTGAATACCACAGCTCCTAGCTCTAGATCATGGGTAGGGTAGTTCTTCTCGTGGGTCTTTAGCTGCCTAGAAGCATAAGCTACTACCTTACCATTCTGCATCAGCACACCGTCTAAGCCTTTCTTTGAAGCATCACAGTACACTACAAAATCTCACTAGGGTCTGGCAAAACTAGCACTGGTGCTGACGTCAACCTATTCTTAAGGGTCCGGAAACTTTCCTCACATCTGGAGTCCCAGATGAATAACTGCCCTTTTCTGGTGAGACGGGTTAAGGGTAAAGCTATCTTGGAAAAACCCTCTATGAACCGCCTATAATACCCAGCTAACCCCAAGAAACTTCTAATTTCGGTCACAGATCTCGGCGCTTCCCACTGGAGCACCGTTTCCACCTTGGCTGGGTCCACCGCAATGCCACCCTTAGAGATGACATGTCCTAA
This sequence comes from Sophora flavescens, assembly GCA_030762895.1. Classification (NCBI taxonomy): domain Eukaryota; kingdom Viridiplantae; phylum Streptophyta; class Magnoliopsida; order Fabales; family Fabaceae; genus Sophora; species Sophora flavescens. The sequence continues at coordinate 102,131,035 of CM061070.1, forward strand.
GAAATTTACCTCTTCCAACCAGAACTCACACTTAGACAACTTAGCGTACAACTTCTTGTCTTTAAGAGTTTGCAATACAACCCTCAGGTGTTCTTCATGCTCCTCTATTCCCTTGGAGTACACTAAGATGTCATCTATGAAAACCACCACAAACTTGTCCAAGTAAGGGTGAAAGGTCCTATTCATGTAATCCATGAACACGCCAGGAGCATTGGTCACACCAAAAGGCATAACCAGGTACTCGTAGTGGCCATAGCGCGTTCTAAACGCAGTCTTCGGGATGTCCTCATACTTTACACGAATCTGATGGTACCCTGACCTCAAGTCTATCTTCGAGAAGATGCAAGCGCCTCTCAACTGATCCATAAGGTCATCAATCCTAGGAAGGGGATACCGGTTCTTTATCGTCACCTTGTTGAGCTGTCGATAGTCGACGCACAACCTCATACTACCATCCTTCTTCTTTACCGACAGCACAGGTGCTCCCCACGGGGACACACTCGGCCTAATGAACTGCTTCTGCATCAGGTCTTCTAACTGCTCTTTCAACTCAGCTAACTCTAGAGGGGACATCCTATATGGTGCTATGGTGATCGGCCCAGTGCCAGGCACTAAGTCTATTGCAAACTCTACATCTCGTTCTGGGGGTAGTTCGTAAACATCTCCCGGAAACACTTCAGGAAACTCTAGCACTATCGACAAGCTGGAGACATTAGAAGGTTGGCTCTCTACTTCTAGAGAAGCTAACATCATGTATAACTGGGCTTCATCATGAATCGAAGGCTGAACTTGGTTGGCAGATAGAAGGTTCGGATTCTTAGACTCCGTCGAGGTAGCAAAAATCAAAGTTTTGTCAAAACAGTTCAACGGGACATGGTTGGAAGATAACCAGTCCATGTCAAGGATCACATCAAGGTCTTTGAGGGGAAGTCATACAAGATCAACAATGAAAGTTCTATTATCAATGGTGATACGACAGTTCTTGCATGCATGGGAAGTAAGGACAGGCTTATTCGTAGGAGTAGACACCAATAAGTCAAAGTCCAACAAAAAAACAGGTAAACCAAGGTTCTTGACCCTATCAAGTGATATAAACGAATGTGAAGCACCCGAATCATACAATACAGTTAAAGGAACATCATCAATTAAACACGTACCTTGAATCAGATCATCGGACTCGGAGGCTTCCGCTCCGCTCAGAGTAAAGACTCTCCCAGTAGTCTTCAATCTGTTGGCTTGCGACGACTGAGTCTTGCCTACACTAGGAGGTTCGACTTGAACCGCTGCCATCACCACTTGCACTCCCCCCGACGATGTGCCCGGCTACCACATTTGAAACAAATGACCGTGGGCTCCTTGCATGAGACGAAAAATGATCGGTAGCTCGCACTGCCGCACTTCATAGGCCACGGGAGCACTAAAGGACCCGCTCCTAAACCTATCCCCGGGAATATTGGGGCTTCTTGCCACTATGCTTGAAATCCCCGCCCGATGGAGCGTAGCGCCGCTTTCCCTTATCCCCGACTTCGCGCCCTCGCACCCCCGACCATCCGACCCCTTAGAACTGGCTGCCCGGAACAAGGATGCATCTTCATAAATCCGGCACTTGTTGACCAGAGTTGGGAACACCCTGATCTCCTGGTAGCTAATAGCTTGCTTGATCTCCGGATTCAGACCAGCCTCAAACTTTACGCACTTGGATCTTTCATCTGCAGCATACTGATATGGTGTGTAGTATCTAGCCAATTCCTCAAACTTGGCAGCATATTCTCCCACAGTCATCGATCCCTGTGTCAGCCTCAAGAGCTCTATCTCCTTCTTGTCCCTTATATCTGTCGGAAAGTACTTCTCCAAGAACCTCTTCCGGAACACCACCCAAGTAACCGCTGTGTGTTCAGCCTCCAACCTGTGGCGACAATTATCCCACCAATGTTCTGCCTCCTCTGTCAGCATGAAGGTAACGAATATCAGCTTCTGTTGGTCGTTGCAGTCCATCGCTCGGAAGATCTTCTGAGTCTCCCGCAACCACAGCATGGCTCCTTCTGGATCATACGCCCCCTTGAAGGAAGGCGGGTTGTTCTTCTGGAACTTATCAAGTCCATGGAACTCAGCCGGCCGACCATTGTGATTCTGATTATTCTGTCCGATAGCATGGGCAAGCAGTGCCAATGCATCAGCGATAGCTTGATCGTTTCGTCCGCGTCCAGCCATCAGTTTCTGTACGAGACCAAGACAGTCCTTTAGGCACAGAAACTCGCACACCAGCTTCTACTTGAGCATCATTGTCTATACAAGTATAGACATTTCAAACAAGAGTATAATCAGACTCATAATAGACTCATACCACAGCCTGATAGGACAGACCTGCTCTGATACCACTAAATGTGACACCCTTCTACCCCGCATGATAAAGGACATAAAATCCAAAAGTCAATTAAACAGACATGCATAACCTGAATAAGAATTCAGTGAGTTGTCCATGGGTAGAAAAGTCCCACATGAACCAAGTTTCAACATCGCGGAAATAAATAAGTTAAAGCAAATAAACATAATAAAACCCAACCCCGATGTCACATACAGAGCTGGTATAATCCTTCCGTATAACGGAAATACATCTAAACCAAAAGAATTAAAACATAAAAGCAGGCCCTAACTATGAGTGGCGGCTCCTCAGAGTCACTCCTCTCCGGGCTGCCCGTCATCCTTTGCAAATGTCGTTCAGGCCAAACACAAGCAACAAACGATGGGGAGTAAGTTCATGTATACATAATCAGCATAGAGGTAGGAAGTAAAGTAAATCATACAAGCATGGCATCAACATAGGCATATAGTTTTTAGCATGTATCAACGTACATCAACAACAACATCATCGAATATGCTATGCAATGCAAGGCACCAACTACTCCTCTACTCCAACTATGCATGTGGATCCAGCAAACTCAAGATGAACGACTTCGGAGTTACATATCCGTATTGGCCAATAAACACCAACACCAGTAGTCCACCTAACCTCGGGTAGACCCTATGGATAGCCAACGCACCAAACCATGGATGCCTCATCACGGGGGGCCGCGGTTACTAAACCTTGGGTAACCTACCGTGGTTGACCGGATCGCCTTACTCTCGGACGATCTCCCCTATGTCGAACATCTCCCAACAACATCTCCAATGAAATGCATGTCAAACAGCAATCAACGGCAAATGCCACCACCACCTCCGCTTGCACCAACAAGTACTCGAGACTTAACAATAACGTTGCTTGGGCCAATAAGCACCCAAGACTTAACCATCGACAATCATAACAACAACAACGTTATCTAACACATTATTATGTCAACATATTCATATTAACAACAACATCAACAGCATAATCACAAACCAAACATTATGAACATAAGCATGAATAATCAAATATCCAACAACGACCACTAACATGTTATAATCAACAATCACAGCCTCATACGTATTAAAATCATTTAGTAACACATAAATACGGGGTTATGGGGACCCCTTTTACTTTACTCTAACTCCAAGACTATGTAAACACTACCCTTCTCCCCATACCTGGATTGAAGTTCGCGTTTAAGAAGAAATAAGATCCACTAGGGTCCCTGAGCTTCAAGATTCACTTACGAAACACGTTGTGAAAGGCACATTGTAAAGAACTGAAGATCGGTAGCAATTACCACAAAATCCGCCATTGTGTTTGCCTTATATATCACAAACCAGACATTATTTTACCAATTTGAACGGTAAGAATAAAGATATACCTTTAATTTATCTTATGCAAAAGTTTCAGCTAGATCCAACGGTTACTGAGCACAGGATGATCCTCTCAAGTTGACTGGTCTGGAGCTACCCGAGTTGAACTCAAATCAAACTTATAAGATGAATAACTCTCACTATATGGATTAAACAGAAATTTCCACCATTGGATATGAAGTAATATAAGCCTAGGAACTCTATATGAATTTGGAACAAGATCCAACAGTATATGTAGAAGTAGTGAAGGATTTACCGAAACAGTTCCTCCAAGTTTCAAGTTTTTGGCAATGCTTGTTTTGGTCTATAGGTTAAGCTTTCTTATCCCCTCTTTAAGCATCAATAATCATCCGGTATATAAGATTATAAACTCTATAAATCTGTCCAAAATTCGTGCTCCTTGGTGGCCTAATTAATATTCCATGGTTGGTGAATGTTCTTGTTTTTGTCTCCCACCAAACTTTGATTATTGGTTTTTCTTCCATGATGGGCTCCACTAATCCATAAATCACTCCATGCTTTGCTCCACTATGAGTTGTTTTGATGTGTTATCTTATTGTGGGATGGTTGGTGGAGTTGGTGAGTCAAAAAGAATGAAACAAAAGGCATTGCACTAATTATCCCACCTAATCTTGCACTAATTATGCCATATGATTCCTTCACTTTTCACCTAAACCATAAATGATATTTCTGACCAATATTTCGAAATCAATTCAATCCTAACAGATATATCTTCAAATAAGCTTTCCAAGTAGTGCTCATATACTTAATTTGGGTTTGAAATGGGTGAGATAGGCCCAAATTAGTGGAGGTATATCCAAAATCCGCACAAGCTGGCCTGCTCCACAATTGATTATTTTTGACAACCTAAGCTTCCGAATTTGATTTATATCTCTTCATTAAAGTTGTAGAAAATTCTCTTATCTTTCCAATTCCACAAATATCACCTATATCGGACATCTATAACTCAATATATGACCAAAACGGTGAAACATGTTACTAGGACTCTAAAAGGTTTTAGTCTTTCTAAGGCTAAACTTTCCAAAAATGAACTTAGATGCCAAGAACAATCTAAAAACCATATTCAAACATATATGTCATATATATATAAATATATTAAGGTTATTTATGAAAGAAAATGGGGTGTTACGGTTCTAAGTTCAACCCTTGGTGGGGCGGTGATCTCGATCCCCTAATTTTGTATCAGATGAGTACTAGGGAGCAAGGACTGTCTGATAGTCTCTTGGTCGACGCTAGTTCCTCTAATACGCTAAAAGGAGAGTTACCGGGATTTAGTGAAAAGTGAGTTTCTATCATTGGGTACTCCTCCTTTTATAATAGGATTCCCATCTCTTTTAGAGATCTGATTTATCTCTGAAATATCTTTTAGAGATATGATTTATCTCTTAAATATATTTTAGAGATCTGATTCCTTAATTTGATGGATATTATCTCTTTTAACCAGATAAGGTTATTTCAGATAATAACAGGATCAATATCTTATCCCTTAATTAAGTAATCTTTAACTTATTATCTTTAACTTCCGGACTGGGCCGGGTATGCGAGCTCGGTGACCGGGTTTCACTCTTCGGCCAGTACAATACCTTTTTTTAATTCTATGATTTAGCTACGCATAATATTCAAATTCATATATTATGTTACCGGTCCCGTCTCAAATATTATCATATTATATGATCAAGTCGAGTTCAGCTCTCAACAAATGACCCTATCAATATATTAAGATATATTTTGACTCAGATAAATCTGTCCTAACCCATCTTAACAACACCCTTATCTATTAGGAGGCCAGTAAGAGTCCCCCATTTTGACGCCACACCCAAGCTCACAACAATAGTCCTCGCCCTTACAAAAAAAAAAGAAAAAGAATGCACTAGGACATAACATCGAACCTTCTGCTGAACAACCTTTCCTAATACAGTTGCGTTATTTGGACACAATTTTAGTGCCGGACACCGTATAAATATACCAATTCGTACCAGGCCCGGTTTTTAAATTCATCAAAAGCACAATTTTACACAGAGGTGTCGGGTATGGTGTCAAACATACTTTTCTCTTCCTAATAGAAAAATGAAAGAAAGAAGAAATAAGCTCCAATTAATGAAGAAATTTCCCTTAATGCTGCATAATAATACCTTTCCATGCTCTTTTCAACTACAGGGACAGTATAAGAATGACATGCTGGGTCTTGAATTTGATTCTTTATTACCTGGGACTCAAAAGTTAGTGGAGAACAAGTCCTAACATTGGAATTTGGAGTGCCATTGAATCATGACAAATGGTGGGATTTAACAGCACTGCTTGCCTTATTATCAGTTCACAGATTGCTTCTTAATTTTCTTAGTACTTCGGTATAACAAAAGACCAAAATCACCAATGCTGTGGTTTTATGCCAAGTAAAGTATGCACTTTGCAAAAACATGTTTACTGAGTAACATGCCATCTATCTCTTCCAAGAACAAAGAAGCTCCTCATCCGTTATCCTCTCAAGAGGGAGTTATATCCCCAAACTTAGCAATATAATAATGCCTTTTTTTAGGTATAAATATGATAATGCTTTGATATCAAAAGTGTTGGTATTGTAACATCATTAGTTCACAAACTAATCTTTGTGCACCCTTGATGTAATTGTAAATCAGTAAATTATTGTAGTTTAAACAAATAGCATTCAATGAAATTCGCTGCAAATTGGATAGTATTAGAACCTTGGGCTTTGTTTGGATTAGTGGTAAGCGATGTAATGGAGTGGAATGATATGGAATGAGGTATGGTTCCATTGTTTGGATTTTTAACCCCACTTTTTCTTCCCCCATTCAAATTTGGCAGAATGAGATGGAACGGGTCCAGCACAGGGGTGAGGCCACTAAAGCTCAACATTAGATTTGCATTTGTCTGCATCAACTTATTATGCTGCCTATATGCTGTTGAGAGCTGCATCATGGTTATAGCCTCAATGGCCTAAAGCCTTCAATGTCATTATGGGCATAGGAACAGCAACATGTGTAATAGTAAGTAAATCAAGTTCCCTGCTTCTCAAATATGAACATCTTAATAAATTTGTTAATTAATTTAATTAGTGATGGATGAAGATATTTATGATGATGTCCTTCCAGATGTCCAAACCACTACCTGATATTCCAATTTTCTTTTGGCGTTCATCATGTCATACCTCAGTTTTGTAATTGGGCAGTTCAAGTACAACAAAGCTCAGTGTGTTGGGAATTTTATTGTGAAATCCATCAACTCCAAGAGAAATTCTTGGGTGCAGCAAGAGAATTTCTCTACTTTGTACTATTAAATGTGTGCTAAATCAAAATCAGTTTTGTAGGTCATCATTATCTCGAGATCATTTGTCCTACTTTCCTGTTACATTCTTTGTTCCCATCAATATTAATTTGTCACTTAATAAATAAAATTATAATTCATTAAGACTTATACACATTTTTAACTTTTGATTGGTAGGGGACATTGAGACACTATATTTTTAGTGCTAAAATTATGTATTATATATTCAGAACAAGAAATTTCTCTTTGCTCTAAGAGCCCCTAAAAATTTCTCCCAAGGCAAAGCAAAATTATGATCAAAGTAGGACAAAATATGTCCCTTCAACCATTTCCTGATAAAACTGAAAAAATAAATAAGCTCCAATTGCTAGTACTTAAAAACATTAATAATGAAACTATCACTTCTAATAGGTAAAAATCCGTTGCCATGTTGTTTTCAACTACAGGAGCAGTTAAAAAATGACATGCTGGGACTTGAATATGATCCTTTGCTACCCCAGAGCCAAAAGTTACAGTAGAACATGTAACTTTTTTTTTAAAGACTAATGTTATTAAGTTAAATGTATTTCTCTTTTGTCAGGATTTGAACCCTTCCAACTCTTTAACATCTTATACCCCTAGCTCGAAGTTTCAAACCAATTGAACTAAATGAAAAAGAAGACTAGCAAGTTGCCCTGGATGAGTGGTTCTCTTTATAAGTGGGTCCATTATAATGTCATCACGCGCTGTTGGAGGAGACGAAGACTTGGTTATAAAAAAAAAATTTGACTTGCTTTGGCTGAAGAATCACCGCAAACATCCTATCCCTTGATACTAGTACAACACCTTTCTTATCTCTTCATCTCTCATTTCCTTGTGATCATCATTCCCATGGCTGAATCATTCCTCTTCAGCATCGCTGACTCACTTATAGAAAAGCTTGCTTCTGCTGCATATCAAGAAGCTTCTCGAGTCATCGGTGTCTATGACGATCTGCATGAGTTCAAAAACACCCTCTCATATGTCAAAGCTGTGCTGTTGGATGCTGACCAGAAGAAAGAGCACAACCATGAGCTGTAGGAATGACTGAGGCAGATCAAACATGTCTTCTCTGATGCCGAAAACTTGCTGGATGAATTAGAGTGTCAAACATTACGAAAGCAAGTGGTGAAAGCTTATGGTAGCACCAAAACCAAGGTAGGTCACTTCTTCTCAAGTTCTAATTCACTTGTTTTTCGTCATAGGATGGCTAAACAAATTAAAGATATCAGAAAGTGGCTAGACATGGTTGCAACTGATAGGAAAAAGTTTGGTCTTCAAGAAATTGATCATGTTGATGCACGAGTAGTGGTGCATACTAGAGAAATGACATACTCCACTGTGAATGATTCAGATGTGATAGGAAGGGAACATGATAAAGAATTGATCATACAGTTCTTGATGCAGCAGAATCCTTGTGATGGTGATCAAAGTCTCTCTGTTATTCCCATTGTGGGGATGGGAGGCTCGGGTAAAACCACCCTTGCAAAGCTTGTGTACAATGATAAGAGGATAGATGAGTCTTTTCCACTAAAGATGTGGGTGTGTGTTTCTGATGACTTTGACATTAAGCAACTCATTATTAAAATAATCAATTCTGCTTCCGTTGATGATCATGCTCAAAATTTGAAAGAATTAGATATGCAGCAATTGCAGAATCACCTATGCAATAAACTAGCTGATAACAAGTTTCTACTTGTCTTGGACGACTTATGGAATGAAGATCGTGTTAAATGGGTTGAGCTGAGGAATTTAATACAAGTGAGTGTGAAAGGAAGTAAAATCCTACTCGCTACACGTAGTCATTCTGTTGCTTCCATGACAGGCACCATTCCATGTCACATCTTACAAGGCCTTTCTTCGGAGGATTCATTGTCTCTGTTGGAAAAATGGGCATTTAAAGAAGGAGAAGAGGAAAAGTATCCAGATTTAATAATGGTTGGGTCAGAAATTGTGAAAAAATGTGGAGGGATTCCTTTAGCAACAAGAACAATAGGGAGTATGCTATTTTCAAAACTTGAGATAGGTGTGTGGGAAGCTATTAGGGATAATGAGATTTGGAATTTACCCCAAAAGAAAGATGATATTTTACCTGCACTCAAATTAAGCTATGACCAAATGCCATTCCATTTGAGGCAATGTTTTGTCATTTTCTCCCTTTATCCAAAGGATTATAAATTTGACAGTTTTGAAATAAGTTCGCTTTGGGCAGCACTAGGTCTCCTTCCATCACCAAACAAGAATAAAACTTTTGTAGATGTTGCAAATCAATATTTGTATGAGCTAATGTCGAGATCTTTTCTTCAGGATTTTCTCAACTTTGGTACAGGTTATTATTTTCAAATACATGATTTGGTGGATGATCTTGCTCTCTATGTTGCAAAAGATGAGTGCCTCATGATAAATTCCCCAATTCAAAATATATCTGAGAATATTCAACATCTATCTTTCGCTGGAAACAATTTGCTGGCCAAATCTTTCACCCCAAATTATGTAGGTGTGAGAACCATATTGTTTCCTATTGAAGGAGTAGGAGCTAGCAGTGAAATATTCTTGAATATGTATGTGTCAAGGTACATATTCCTGCAGATTTTAGATTTAAGTGATTCTACATATGAGACTTTGCCTCGGTCCATTGGTAAGCTGAAACATTTAAGATATCTCAGCCTTGCATGTAATTGCAAAATTAACAAGGTCCCCAATTATATTTGCAAGCTCACAAACTTGCAGGTTTTGGATCTTTCGGGGTGTATAAAGCTTGAAACATTGCCCAAAGGATTAAGAAACTTGATCTGTCTCCAACAGTTGGTGATAACCACAAAGCAATATGCTTTACCGGAGAATGAGATTGCAAATCTGATCTCTCTTGAAATTCTAATGATTGAATCTTGTGAGAATCTGGAGTCTTTGTTTGGAGGGATAAAACTTGCTACTCTTAAATCATTGCAAATTTCTAATTGTGGGAGTCTAAAGTGTTTGCCACTCGATGTTGACCATTTTCCTCAATTAGAGACTTTGGTAGTTCAAAATTGTGGCAAGTTGAAATTGTCGGGGGGATATGACGACCGAAAGTCCAACTTGAGGTTAAAAGCAATTGGTCTTTCTTCTTTGCCACAACTGTGGATCTTGCCTCTTTGGGTTCAAGAATATGCAAACACATTACAATCCTTGTTAATCATAGATTGCGAGAACCTCGTGGTGCTTCCTCCGTGGCTGTCATCTCTGATTTTTCTGAAATCAATCGTTATCAGATATTGTCCAAACTTGATGTCTCTCCCGTATGATTTCCATCGCCTTAATGCCCTTGGACATTTGTCAATTGAAGGTTGTCCTCAATTATATAGAAAATGTCAGCCGCAAGTTGGAGAGTATTGGCCCAAAATATCTCACATCAAACAGATTATCATCGAGGAATAAACCAGAAGATCTAGAGGAAGAGGAAAAAAAGATGGAGGAAGAACAAAAAAAGATGAAAGCTGATAACTCCGATACATATTGAAGGACTTCCATTTATTAGGCTTCCATAATGTAGATTATTGTTCTTGAGGACTTTTTTCTATGCGTTTTGAATTATGTATGTGGTATTTTATGGCAATTTTCTAGAAATTGGACTTCGGTAGTTTGTTTCATATTATGTAGCCCATTATGACATATCTCTTTAATCTTTCCCTTTAGTTTTTTCTTGAAAAGAAGGGCATTTCAATTTTGAGCCTCTTAGTTGTTGATAGCTATGCAGATTGCTATTTATTTTGTGAAATTTTGATTATGCTAAATTTTCTTTCATTTATGTTGACATCCATATGGTGTTCAAATCGTGTCAAGTTTAAACAGTCTACCTCATGATAGCATTACTTGAAATTTGCTGCAAATAAGTTGTTTATGGGTTTAGAACATTAGATATTGAAAACTTTATACCATTTTATCCCAATTCATTTCATTTCATCTAATATCATTCCATTCCAATTTACCTACCATAAGTTGTCCAAACATAGGAGGGACGTCTAGGAGAAATCATATTTACCAAGAATGTGGTACATGTTCCATTTTGGTAGACAGTTTCTCACTTTTTAATATTATTATTTTATCAAGACTTTCTTTTTTTAAAGTAGACTCAATACACACTATGTGGATTAATGAAAGAACTCATAACTATATTTTGTTCATTCTTACTATTTTTCAGTATTTGGAAAATAAAAACTCTCAGCTTGATCCTTAAGACATGGATCAAATTAATTAATCCTTTTTAGGACAGATGTTAGGAATACATTAATCTCTATCAAAGACTATTTTAACCGTGATTTGAGATTCTTAAAGGATTTTTCATTTTTGACAAACTAAATTGAGAGAGGCATTTTTTTTAGAGATGAACTTGGATATTTACTCAAAAATTATGTAAAAATTCCTAAAACTCTCCTCCATTCCTCCATTCTACGGCAACAGTGGTTGCAGTTGGCATAGAGGTTGATGCGTAATGGAGGGGATTCATATTTCATGGAAATCTGAAACGGGCTGAAACGCGCCGTTCCATTTTTTCTTCCCCTTGCTCCATTTTCCCACAATCTCAAAAATCACTGTGATATTAGCGTATTTAGGTGGTGTTTGGTTGTTGGAATTCTTGAGGGGAATTAACAGAGACTAAATCTCAATAAATCAACAACAACAAATTGAAGTGCTTCAAGAAGTGTTTGACGAAGAACTTCCATAGTGAAATAAGAAAGAATGAAAATCAACAAGAACCCATGGCGACGACGCGAGGGAGAAGGGAGGGGTACGAGGTGATGTGGCGGCGGCGGAGAGACTGCGTTACTGTTAACGGCGTCGTAGAGGTGGAGCCGTGTTCTGAGGGGCGTCCAAGAGGAATAACAGAGGGAATATACAGTTTTTTCTTTAATTTAATTTTTTATTTTTAAAAATGATGATTTAATATAAACTGTTGGATTAAATGAATGGTCCTGAACTTTGCTGTAGAGTGGCTGGAGAGAGTAGACAATACGGTTCCCTTGAATTGGAGCTTTCCCCTTTCATTTACTAATTTTATTCATTATCTTTTATGTATGAGAATAGTTTTTTAAAACTTATATCAAACATGGAAAACTTTTATTCTCATACTCACGTTCTCGAAAATATTAAAATAACACTTGTATCAAACGCTATCTTACTTCTTTATTTTGTGGAAGCTGCATTGTGGTGATTTTTTTATTAGGGGTGGAGCTTTCATGCGGGAGAAAGATATCCACTTCGTGAAGTAGCATATTTGAGTTTTTTGAAATATGTCGACTAGTACATATTAGTTGGTTGGGTTTTCTATATTTGTAAGTCGATGTTTTAAATATTTGTAAGTATATGACATTCATTGTAACATGTTTTAAATACCATTCATTCACTACTTTTATTTCTAAGCATCTTTTATGTCTAGGAATAGTTTTTTAAAACTTATACCAAATATGAGAAACTTTTATTCTCATGCTCATATTCTCGGGAATATTAAAATAAAACTTGTACCAAACACTACCTAATCTCTTTATTTGGTGGAAGGTGAGTTGTGGTGATTTTTTATTAGGGGAGGAGCTTTCATGACGGAGAAAGATACCCACATCGTGAAGTCGTACATTTGAGTTCTTTGAGATATCTCGACTAGTACCTCGTTTGTTGGTTGGGCTTTCTATATTTGTAAGTAGATGATACTCATTGTGACATGTTTTAAATATGCTAAAATATACTTTTTGATCTCTTTTCTTATTTTTTTTATTCTGATTAAAACCCTTTTATTTTAAAAAAATTATTTTAGTCCTTTAACTATCAAACATTACGGGTGTTCATATTCAGACCAATTGAAAAAAAAAAACAAAAAAATGATCAAAAAAACTGAACAAAATTAATGTTCATTGGATTTTTTGTGGACATTTTCTTGTAAAAAAATGATTGGATCGAAAAGTTTTCGGATTTTTTTTTGAAACCGAACGAAACCAAACCTAACCATATATATATAATTTAATATATGTTTATTATATGTTTTACATTGTTACTTTTTTTATAAGCTATACATTATTGCTTTTTTATTTATTAGTTTTCTTCCTAATAATATTTATTAGTTTGATGTGATGTAATTTTCTACTATTTTTAATATATCAAACATAAAATTGATCCTTGTTAGCTCGTGTCATTTTATTTTTTTAGTATGTTATATGTTATATATCTATTAATGTTATTTAGTCTTATTTTAATTTTTATTTATTTTGTTGGTAAAAACCGAATCTAATACAATTCAAACCACTTTTAATCAGATTGAATTAATTTTTTTTTTAATTTGATATAAGGATCATTCCAATTCAATCCATTTTGTTTTGGAGGCCATTTTTTATGTATTTTGAAACCCTGTCCATTTTGCAGCTATAGAGAAACTAGTATTTTTTTTTATAAGCAAAAAATATATTCAAAAGGGAGAACAAGGGGTACTTCAACCCTTTACAAGAGTATAGGAAGCTTTACATCAAAGATTCAAAACAGCCCAAATGATTTGTACACGAATCTGAAAAATTTCAATGTAAAATCCTACCTTCCCTTGCCATAAACCAACTCCAAGAGATCATTTTTATATTAAAAATAATAGCAGAATGTTGAGCCACACCATCCCGAAAAATAATTATATTACGTAACAGCCATAAGCACCAAACCACGGCACACTAGATAATATATTTCACCTTCTTCCCTCGCTTACCTTTACAAGGTATACATTGTTGCACAAAATTTTTGATCCCCTCATGATGCCAAACACCAGATAAACCAAGCCAAGCATAAATGGATCACCAAACATTATAAGCAAAAGGGAAAGAGAAAAAAATATGGCTAACCGATTCATGAACAGCAAAGCATAAAACACAGCAAGTATTATGATTAGCCACGATAATACCTCTCTTAAGAAGAGCATCCCTGGTCGGCAACCTTTCCAACAAAAGCCTCCAAACAAAGACAGCCACTTTAGAAGGAATAGAGGACCTCCAAAGAGCCTTAAGAGCAATTGATAAATTCTGATTCAAACTAAAACCATCAGCCCGTGAAATAATGTCTCTATATGTTGACTTTACCGAAAAAATACCTGAAGTATCAAGCTTCCACCTCCAAACATCATTTTCGGTTTCCAGAAGAGTGTGCCCATGTAACAAAAATTTTGGTTCAACCAGAAAAGCCTCCTCCCAATCAAGCAAGCTCCTACACCACACCCAATTCCACACCCAAATTCCATTAATCTAAGAGCCGGCTTCAGCAACAGAAACATCTCTATTTCCAACAATTTCAAACAAAGCCGGGTATGTGGTTTTGAGGGAACTCGACCCTAACCATTTACCTTCCCAAAATCTTGCAATATCACCTTTGCCGACCTTAATGCAAATCGCCTCATTAAACCAAGCTGGATGCAGAGACACTAAGTCTTTCCACCAAATTGAAGAGTTTCTTTGAATTTGAACCCCATCAAGCAATATTTTAGACAAGGGGCCATATCTATGTGATAATAAACCGAACCATACAGCATCAGAATCATTAAAGCACCTCCACTTCCACTTTGAGAGAAGACTAATGTTAAAAACCTCCAAATTTTTTATTCCTAAACAGACCATCTCCTTGGGTTTACACACCTTATTCCAACTCACCCATCTCACTTTTTGTGACTCATTAAATCCACCCCAAAGAAAATTCCTTTGAATACTGTTAAGGACTTTTATCACCTTCTTAGGAGCTTTGTACATAGAAAAGAGATATACAGGCAAGGCCATCAAAACTGAGTTAATCAATGTGACTCTACCACCAATAGAGAGATGTCTATGTTTCCAAGAAACTAACCTCTTACGCATCATATCCACCACCGTGTCCCACATAGAGCACCTCCTAGGATTTGCCCCCACCGGAATACCAAGAAATTTGAAAGGTAATGAACTAGACACACAAGATAGAAAGTTGGTTGCCGCCAGCATGAACGTATCATTAATATTGAGACCAAACAAACAACTTTTGGAGAAATTCACACGCAGACCAGAAGATAACTCAAATCCCCTCAGGATGGATTTTATACACCACAAGTTATCCCATTAAGGTTCGCACATAAAGATCGTATCATCCGCATACTGCAGGATTGGAAAAGACACCCCCGGATAAGCCTTATATGCTGTAAGCATGCCCAGCTCCACCGCTCTATTAACCAAACCAACTAAGCCCTCAGCCGCAATTAAAAACAAAAAAGGAACAAGGGGGTCACCTTGACACAAGCCACGAAACATATGAAACTCCTTGGTAGGGCTACCATTCACGAGCACCGACATCAAGCTAGATCTAACACATGCTTTCATCCACCTTCTCCAAGTAGAAGAGAATCCCATCCTTGTCAACATATATTCTAGATAATCCCAATCCAAAGAATCGCATGCTTTCTCAAAGTCGACTTTAAGGAGTAAACATTGTTATTTCCTCCTCTTAGCCAAATCAACAATCTCATTAGCAATGAGTACACCATCCAAAATTTGTCTTTTAGGCAAAAAAGCAGATTGGCAAGGTGAAATAACATTACCCAAAACCGATTTTAGCCTGGCAGTTAGCAACTTTGAGATAATCTTGTATAAGGACCCAATTAAAGAAATGGGTTTGTAATCCTTCAAAGATTGAGGATGATTTCCTTTTGGAATAAGCGCCAAGAAAGATGTTGTGATAGCCTTAGGGAGACAAGCGTTTTTCTGAAATTCCAGAACAAAGTCCAGAAGTTCGGTCTTTAATATCTCAAAATTTGCCTTGATAAAGTTGAAATTAAACCCATCCGGTCCCGAAAATTTATTTCCGTAACAGTACCAAATTGCCTCCTTTAATTCCACCACAGAGATCGAAGCGGTTAACAAGCCATTATCTTCATCAGAAATTTGTCTAAAAGCGATACCATCCAAAAAGGGGCGCCTAAATGATAAATTTGAAGAAAAATGATCCTGAAAAAACCTGTGGGTTTCATTCTTATTCTCTTCAACATTTTCAATCCAAGACTCACCAATCTTCAAAGTAGCCAACTGGTTCCTTCTCCTTCTTCCTTTTATAGAAGCATGAAAAAAAGAGGTATTTGCATCACCCTCTTGAATCCACTTTGTTCTAGATTTTTGCAAGAGAATGCTTTCTTTTTTATGTAGCAAATTCCAGAATTGAGCATTTAGAATCTGCCTCTGTTCGGGATTTGGAGCACCGCCACAAGCCATAATTTCATCAAGAGAATTCAGCCCCATCATTGTTTCGTCAATCTTGAGATCTACCACACCGAAGACTTCTTTGTTCCAACATTTAACTTGTCTTTTAGAAGTGTAACACCCCGATTTACACTGCTTTCTAGTATCGGTAATTAATATATAAAAATATATTTTTATCCAAGACTTAGAAAATTATTTTGGCCGAAATACTGTTATTTTCCTATCATGTTTTATATCTTAGGGTTACGATGAAATTTTGGGTTGAAAATTCAGACGGAACCCGGTCTGCGTTTTCACTGACAGTAAAAGTTTATTGCTCAAAAGACCTAATTTTGAGTCGTGAACGAGATGGAAAATGTTTTATCGTATTTACTACGATACTGGAAGTTTTGAAAATTTTGGTAAAAAAATTAAAATATTATATTTGTTGCGGGCGTATACGTCGAGATATCTCTAGGAAAAGCTTGCGCCAGATGAATCGAGGAGTCAGCAACGTAGCAGATATGATGGATTTGACCGACTTGACGAGCATTTATGACGAGTTTATCCATGTCATAATGGCCATAATGGCACATTTATGACAAAGTGAAATTTTGCTATGAAATGACCATTTTGCCCTTGTCTTTTTATGACAATTGCAAGCAAATGCCATTGGAAAATTTGACCAAAAACCTATCCAACACTCACGGCTCACTCTTGTCTCCTTCAGTTAAATATGTTGTCTTCTTCATTAAGCATTTTCTTCCATTTCCATGTCTTTCTTCTCCAAAGTTCTTCACTTTGCCATAAGAACACCATAAGAAAACCTTGAAGAACATCATCCATAACTTGTTTTCCTTGGATCATCAAGAGGTAATAAATTATTATCTTGTCATTTAAATCATTTCTCTTCATCACTTTTGTAGATCTATGACTTAAATCCATATGTTCTTCATTTACTTCAAAGTTCATGGAGTTAGATTCAAAAATTCATAACTAATTCTAGAAAATATTTTTGACATGAAACCAATTGCTATGATCTTATAATCATCTCTATTTTTATCATCTATAAGCATAAGATCATGTGAAATTTCTTTCCCTAAATTCTGGTTATGGCCGAACCTAGGTCAAAGTTGTGTTCTTAGGTTTTGCTTCAATTTCATGTCTTGATTCATGATTATATCTTGATAGTTCTTGTATTCAAGTATATAGAAGATCAAAAAAATCAAACTTTAACCTATTGATCTCATCAAAACCGAAACCCTAGGTTTGAGTACTTAATGGTTTTGTGATTCAAAAGTTGTTTGTAACCTTTGAATCCAACTCTAAGCTTTGTATGTTGATTAAATCCAAGAGTTGATGAAATTTTAAAATTTCTATCCTAAAAATCTTGAAAAAAACCGAACCCTAGTTCTTAGAACTAGATGAGTTTAGTTCATGTTCTTGGTTCATAATCATGGTTAAAGTGATTAATCATTGCTTAAGTAACTTATGGATCATTAATCCTTAAGTTAATCAAATTTTAATTTTCTTAACCTAGATAATTGGTTGAAGCCGAACCCTAACCTTCATGAACCAAGTGTATTGTTATTTGATTTATTTTGGTTGCGATTCGTTTGAAGGAAACAACTGAGTTAGCTGAGTCGAGCTGACGGAGAAAAATCGGATCAGGATCAGAAAATTAACAGGAACTATACTGTAGTCATCAAGAGGTAAGGGGGGGTATGCCTGAGGAGTTGAGATAATCTCATGCTTATTTGTGGAGTCATGTATTAATTTTCTGTATGAAATATTTTATTATATTATACTGTTTACTATTAATTGATAGATTGATGTGATGTTTATCTGAGTAATTGAATTGATGTGATGTGTGGACTTACATGATTATGATTATTTGTTTATATTTTAATTGTGATGTATGTCATGAATTGATGTATGCCATGCTATTATGTGATTGAAATTTATCTGCTGTTGAATGTTGGACTGAGTAAACTGACATTCGTCAGTGTTAAAAATTTTAATTACGGATAAAAAACTTCATAAGCTTGGATAATTAATCAGAGGGATTAATTTGGGAGATTTTGAGAAAAATGAAAAAAAAATTTATTTTAATAATATTTTGTGGAAATAGTGTAAATAAGCAATAGTAAGGGCGAAACCGTGAAATTTTTTTACAGGCTCTAATTTTTATATAATAAATTCAATTTTATTATAAAATGTTATTTAAAGTGATTAAGTCCCGAAAATAATATTTATAGCAGTCAGAACAATTACTTCTGACAGAGAAGTGATACAAGTTATTAAATATTATTTATTTAATATTATTTATTTAATATTATTAAATATTTAATTATTTAAATTTTCGAAATTTATTTATTAAATCTTTTTATTTATTAAAATTTTTGTTTTGTTGACCTTTATTGAAAATTATTTCTTAAAGTGAAACAATTAGAAATAAAAGAAATTTATCAATGATTTTCGGATTTTATCAACATTTTAACAGAAAAAGGATTTCTGTAAAAATATTTTATTCAGTGAAGTTATTCCGTTAAACTTGGATAAGTTTTCGGAGCTGTTGTTTTCTATTTGTTTTTCACCGAGCGAAATGTTTTACAAGCAGATAAATAAGCCTAGAAACCGAGACGTCGGGGTTCTAGTGTTGTATGGACACGAAGATCAAGGATCTGTGTCATGGGACAGAGTGTCCTACAAGTTTTGTATTTGGACTGTCTGTCCTAAATTGATGTGGAAGGTGTGAATTCCATATCCGCGAGCCTAAAACTGGTGCATTGGTTTAAGGGCCTTGTGATTGAGCATTCGGACTGTGTGTCCTGTGTTGAGTTTAAAAGATTTGAACTGTGTGTCCTGTGTTTGTTTAATATGAAAAGTCTTAATAAGACATTGAGCATGGTCGTTAAGCTTTGTGCTTCGACAAGGAAAGATTATTACGACAAAGAAAAACAAAACGAGAATAAAAGTTTTCTCATGCATTTTTGGCAGACGTGCCATATGTTATGATCATTGTGTTCTGTGTGGACCAATGAGTTACCATGTGTATGGCTACAACAATGGTTGGAGAGTTGTCACAAGGGGACGTATGACTAAGCTGCAATAGTTGTTTGAGTGGCTATCATACGAGGTCGGATAATACTTGTGCATAGCTGCAATAGCTGTTTGAGTGGTTATAGCACAAGTGACTCTGTACATAACTGCAATAGCTGTTTGAGTGGTTATGTATCTCTGTACAACTGCAATAGTTATTTGAGTGGTTGTCACAGAGGGGTCGTGTGAACAATTGCAATAGTTGTTTGAGCATTGGTCACATGTGATTGAGATGGATTATCCGGTAGTGTATCTGTGTACAACTACAATAGCTGTTTGAGTGGTTGTCACAGAGGTGTCATGTGAACAGTTGCAATAGTTGTTTGAGCACTGGTCACATGAGGTTGAGATTGCTTGGGCATTGTTTTCTTCGTTTTTACAATGTGCCATGTGCGGAGCCTGATCAGCTTGAAACGAAACAGAAAGTTGTGGGATCTCCGGAGATTAGGTATCAAATTAGAGATTGATCATAGAAGTGTCATGCATTTTTTATAAAATGACGATGACTGCCGGGCATGAAGCCCTGTGAATTAAATCATTCTACTGTTAGAATTAATGTTATTCTATTGTGAATATTTGGTAATTGCTATTTGAGAGTCGTGCATGGGGTTGTCTTATTAAAACTCATATATTGGAAACTCACCCTTACAAACATTTTAGATGGATCCAGACGAGGTGGATTTGAACTACTCGGGGGTACGATCCCTGACGTTTGACAACGCTGATAGAGGAGACACCTGGGTTATTAACCCAGGAGCTCGGAATGCTACTTATACTGGTCCTTTAAGGACACTCCGAGGTACAGTAGCTGAGGGACCACAGCAGTTAATTCACAGCAGGGAAACACTTGAAGTATCGCTACCACCTATTTGGATGATACTACGATATTTAGTACAACACGGGAGTCTGGAGCACCAACTGCCTCAGTTTATTCAACCATTACAACAAGTGGCACCAGGATCACCTCCTGCACCCATTATATTAGTTCCAGAAAACATTCCGGAAGAGATGAAGGAAGACCCAGAGGAGAATCCGATGGAAAATCCTGACTATGTTCCTTTAGCATATGAAGGGTCAGGAGCTATTGGAGAGGGGGCTGTTGTATCCTCTCCAGACACATCTTCCGGGGGTGGGGGAGTGTACACTGGACTCCCCAATGGATTTCTGTAGTGTTGACCAGCTTAGGACGTAGTTTTTAGGAAGAGTGGGAATTTTAGGATAGTCTGACTTAGTGACTCCTGAGAGTCATATTTTGCATAGTATTTTCAGACACCCACTATGACGTAGTTGTGAAATTTCAGATAATTTAAAATATGTGTGACAAGTAGATGGTGACCTAGCAAGAAAAGGGTCAATTTTAAAATAGAGAAGTATATGTGAAATATATATATATAGTGGTGCATATTATATTATGAGTGTTTGAATGCATGTGAAGAAAAAGAAAAAATTTTATCACTAATTTTGAGAAACATAGGGAATTAGAAAATGAATCTTATTTTCCGAAGAAAACCAACAACTTAATATTTTATTTAGTTTGATGTTTGAGTAATGTTACGTAAATGTGATACCCGAAAATGGGGTGTCGCATTAGTGGTATCAGAGCTGGTCGAGTCTTTCGGGAAATCTTTGGGAGTAGGTATGTTGTGTTGATGTTGTGTGATCTCTGAAGAGAATTGTTTGAATTACTTCTTAGAAGTAATATGTGATAGTTATTAGATTAAAGTTTTATTTTCTAGTTGCCATTTAACTGATTATGTCTTGTAGGTCAGTTATGGAACCAGAGGGTGGACGTGGACGTGGTCGTGGACGTGGACGCGGCCGAGGAAGAGGTCGTGGAGGTGGTCATGTTAACGGTCAAGAGAATTTTGAGGAAAATTATGAAGAAGGAGGAGGTATGAACTTTGCTGCACAAGCAATGGCGGATGTAGCTGCTGCTATTCTACAACAAACTGCAACGATGGCCGCCCAGAATTTGTAAGAACAAATTCGAGCGGAACAAGCTGCTGAAGGTAGAGGTCTTACTGCTTTTAGACGCCAGAATCCTCCACAATTTCATGGAGATGTGGATCCTGTTAAGGCTGACTTATGGATTCAGGAAGTGGAGAAGATTTTTGAGTTGATTAATAGTCCAGAAGGAGTGAAGGTACCATATGCTACTCATTTGCTGTCAGGGGATGCTGAGTATTGGTGGAGAGGCACTAAACAACTACTACAAGCAGAAAATCAGGTGATCACTTGGGAGATATTTAAGAACATGTTTCTGAACAAGTATTTTCCACAGAGCGCTCGAGCAGAGAAGGAGCGGGAATTTTTACGTCTGTCTCAAAGGGATTTATCTGTAGGAGAGTATGCAGCTAAATTCGAGTCATTGGCTACATACTTCCGCTTTTTCCAAAACAATCCGGATGAAGATTGGAAGTGTGAACGTTTTGAAGCAGGATTACGGTTCGAGATTAAGGAATCTGTACTTCCGTTGGAAATCAGGAATTTCCAAGCTTTGGTTGAGAAATGTAGGAAGATAGAGCAAATGAGAAAGGGAAGAGATAACAGAGGATATGCGGGAGGACCATCAAAATCCAAAGGTCAATATCAGAACCAGAAAGGGAAGCAAGTCCAGAGTAAACCGTATTATCGAGCACCGGGAAATAATCGTTATCAACAACCCTATCATCCTGTAGCTACTGCAACAAGTGGTGGAGGCCAGAAGAATAAAAATCAAAACACAATTAGGAAATGTTTCAAGTGTGGAGACCCAAATCATATGGCGAACAATTGTCCAGTGAAAGGACCCAGGTGTTTCAATTGTGGCCAGGTGGGACATATGGCTAAAGATTGTGGTAAGCCAAGGACTGCACCAGTTGTCAATATTGTCAATACCAATAAACCGATAGCTAATGGGAGAGTTTACACCATGAGTGTAACACCCCGACTTTCCGCTGTTTTCTAATATCAGAAATTTATATAATTATGTTTATATTTTTATCTGAGACTTAGAAAACTATTTTAAATAAACGGATTTTACTACTTAATCCTACTTGAATGTAGGAAGCTACGATTAAAATTTAGGTTGGAAAGTCAGGCGAAACCCGGCCCGCGAATTCCATTGACAGAATAATAATACTGCTCAAAAGACATAATTTTAATTCATGAACGAAAGACTTAAGTTTAGTATTTTATTTTCTACAATTCTGTATTTTTAGAATTTTTTTCAGGAAAAAATAAAATAATTTACGTATTACGGGCGGAACGCGTAATCGGGTAGACGACGGAAGGGATTTCGGAGTTTCTAAGAGCCGATAGAGGTTTTAACTTAGTATTTGGAGATGATTCAAGGGGATGAATCATATTTTTAAGTTTAGAAGGTTTTTCAGGGTTAAATAGAAAATTTAGGAATTTTACGTTTAAGCCCCTGAACTTTCTGTAAATTACCCTTTTGTCCCTACATTAGTTTTTTAA
Source organism: Sophora flavescens (assembly GCA_030762895.1). Lineage (NCBI taxonomy): Eukaryota > Viridiplantae > Streptophyta > Magnoliopsida > Fabales > Fabaceae > Sophora > Sophora flavescens. Next base: position 102,153,870 of record CM061070.1, read on the forward strand.
GTTTTTCCAAGTGGATTGGGCTAGAATTCTTGTTTCCAATCTCAAATGGTCGTGGCTTAGAAGCCCAAAATTTTCTAGTTCATGGTTTGATTCCATAAAGCCATTTAAGTTTCCTTAAGTTTCCTATCTTAAGCTTAATGCTTAAATTTTCAAGTGGGCCCCACAAGAATGAACCCAAGCCCAAATTAACCCAACCCATGCGCAAGCCCATGAGGATTTGTGGCTGCCTAATTGTTGTTGAATGCATCATGATGTTTCTAGAGTTTTCCACAAGTTTCCACATTATCCTTGTTTTTTCCACAATGTTCTTGATTCTTCTTAAATGCATGAATTATCCTAACCTATCTTTGACTCATAAATTCATACAACAAAGTCAAGATAAGCTAGCATTTAATGTGGCAAAATCATCATCATGACACTTTATTGACAATTTGCAAACTAGTCCTTCAATTTTTGGAATCTTTGCAAAGTGGTCCTTAGAACTTAATTGCATTTGGATCCTTTAACAAGACAACTCATCATCATCTAGAGTCTTCTTAAGATGGCTCCACTACCACTATAAATACCATACTCTCACTTTTCATTTAGTTTCTTTTGCCATTTGCTTCCAAAAAACCCTAAAGTTCATAAGTCTCTTAGTTCTAAGTTTGTAAAGCAAGTTCTTGGATTTCCTTTGTCATTGATCTTCAAGAGGTAAATCCTAATCTTCATTCTTAATCATGCCTATGTTCTTTAGCAAGTTTCTTGATTCAAGGCTTATATCATAGTTGTTCATCACTTTAAAGTTTCTAACCCTAGAACTTTGAAAAGTCATAATAAATTCTAGAAAAATCTAATGAGGATGAAACTACTTTCTATCTTCTTGATATCATGCATATTATCTAAATCCAAGAGCATGATGTAATCAAAAATTTCTTTCTTGAAAACCTAGCCTTGGCCGAATCTATCACCTTAGGGTTGGTAGAGTTTTGTTCATGTGTTTTCATGTATGATCATGTATTCTATATGGCATGTATGACTACACACTCTAATCCATGTTATTCTCTTAAAATGAATATTTTTCTCAAAAATCTTTATGTTGGCCGAACCCTAAGTGGGTGAGTTTTGTTGAGTTTTGTTCATGGTTTTCATAAATGATCTTAGAAATCAATCTCTTAGTATGTATGCTTTATAAATCCAGGTTGATTTGTTAAACTAAGAACCCTAGCTCTATGAACCTATTAAGGCCGAATCTATGTATAAAAGAGTTAGGAAGTTTTGAGTTTTAGACTTAGTTATTTAGTCACTAATCTATGATTTAGGTTAATCAAGGATCATTAATCCATAACTTAATCATGATTAGAAGTTTTAGTCATTCAAAAACCCTAGAGGCCGTGACTATGTATTAGGGTTTAGAATGTTTTAGTTTCTTGAGTTGTAACTATTTGGTTGTAATGGTTGAAGGTTACTTGAGTACGACGTTTACGAGGTAACTGAAATTTCGAAGGAATCTGTAAGTTCATCAAGGAGTCTTCATGAGGTAAGGGGAGCTTACCTGAGGGATTTTTCTCAATAACTATTTGCTTGTGGTGTGGTTTATATGATTTATATGTGGTTGTGGTTATTGGTTTTGTTGTTTACGTGGTGTGGTTTATCTGTGTATTGGTATGGAGTTGTGTTTAATTTATTTAATTATTTGCAATTGTATATTATACTGCTATGATGCATGATCTGCCTGGGGAATATCTGTGATATAACTGTTGGTTGATGTGTGAGAAGCCTGACAGTGGTCAGTGCTCAATTAAAGTTAATCGGATAAAAGCTTTAAGAAGCTACGCAAATTATATTCAATGTTTTAACGGGAAAATATTGATATATAATATTAAAGGAATTTTATTTTGAGGAAAATAAGGAGTTTGGAAAATATTATTATTTTAATAATTTATTTCTGGAAAAGGGAATTATGAGTCACAACGAGCTCAAAACCGTGAAAATATTTTAGCACTACTAAATTTTACGTAAGAAACCAGGAATATTACAAAATATTCTTTTATAAAAGTAATTGGTGAAAATAAGTTAATCATGATTTTAGAAAATTAATTAAGTGGAAAAAGTTAAGTTTTGGCTTAAAAAGCCTTAAAAATAATATTTGACGGCAAAATTGGAAAAGTATAGACGGCAAGTATTTTCGAAACGGCAGTGCGTATTTTGAGGAAATTAAACCTCAAGTGACTCATTGGTTTGTGAAAAACTAAGTTTTTATTATTTAAGGATTTTATAATGAATTTCTACCTTGGAAAAGAATTTCTGAAAATCAAAAGTTGATTTAACCGTGTTGAAAGTACAGTTGGACTTAGTAACCGAGACGTCGGGGTACTAATGTTCTGTGTTGTGATGGACTCAGTCATTTGGACTTTGAGGGCCTATATTGTATACGTGAAGTATACGGTGTTGAAACATTGAAAATGTTTTCTATTACCACGAACCTCTGACTAGTGCATCGGTCGAGAGGTGTCGTGATTGAGCACTCAGACTGTGAGGTCCTGTGTTGTAATAAAAGTTTTAAGGGTGTTTTAAAACTATGTGGGTTGTAAGCCATTTTGAGCTTCGGCAAAGAAAGATTGAACACAAAGAAAAGAATGAAACAAAAGGGTTTTGCATGCATTGGCAAACGTGCCTGTATTCTGGCTGCGGGCCTGTATTCTGGCTGTGGGCCTGTGTTCTGGCTGCGTGCCTGTATTCTGGCTGCGGGCCTGTATTCATGCATAGTTCCTCTAATCTGGCTGCGGGCCTCAGATTCCGCCGTGGGCACGTGTTCGCCGCTGCGTGCCCGTATTCCAGGCCGTGGGCCTCGTATTCATGCATAGTTCCTATATTCTCGCCGCAGCCCGTATTCCGCCGTGGGCCACGTGTTTTCGCTGCGTGCATGTATTCGGCTGTGGGCCTGTATTCATGCATAGTTCTAGCTGCGTGCTCGTATTCAGTTTGTGGGCCTCGTATTCATGCACGCTTAAGGCTGCGTGCCGTATTCGCCGCCGTGGGCCTGTATTCATGCATAGTTCCTATATTCGCATGCGGGCCCTGTATTCTCGGCTGTGGGCCCGTGTTCTCGTGTGTGCCTCGTATTCTGGCCGTGGGCCTGTATTCATGCATAGTTAAATGCCTGCGTGCTCGTATTCTCTGGCCGTGGGCTGTATTCATGCATAGTTCTGGCTGCGTCCCTGTATTCATGCATAGTTCACATTGCGTGCCGTATTCAGGCCGTGGGCCTGTATTCATGCATAGTTCGCCGCTGCGTGCCTCGTATTGGGCTGTGGGCCTGTATTCATGCATAGTTCCTATATTTCCGCCGGGCCTATATTCAGGCCGTGGGCTGTTTCGGCCGTGTGCCTCGTATTCGCCGTGGGCCTGTATTCATGCATAGTTAAGTTTGTGTGTGCCTGTATTCTAGCTGTGGGCCTGTATTCATGCATAGTTCTGGCTGCGTGCCTGTATTCTGGCTGTGGGCCTGTATTCATGCATAGTTCTGGCTGCGTGCCTATATTCTGGCTGTGGGCCTGTACTCATGCATAGTTTTCCAATGTTGATGTTTGGGGTGTGAAACCCACTGATAAACTGTATGCTATAATTGAAATGTTTTTGTATATGTGTATGTGTCTTCTTTTGTGCGAGCATTTAGTTATCGTGTTAAATCCATATATTGGCGTCTCACCCTTACAACGCATATCAGAGAAGCACAAGGGATAAGATTTCTACAAGAAGGAGAAGGCTGTCTAGTTCAAGGCATGCTGTGCTGCTCCAGTTGACGGTAGTGTCAGTTAGTTACGACCAGCTTAGTTAGTTACGACCAGCTTAGGTCCTATTGAGTTATGTTATGTTTTGAGAGTCACTAAACTGATAATGATCTAGATGTCAAAACATATGAAGCAGTATAGTTGCATAACTTATATATAGTATGTAATTATGTGTGGTTTGATTTCGTTAGTGTTGTCTTGAAGATTAAAAGAAAAAAATTTATCACCATATTTTGAAAAGATGAACGTTGAGAAAACATTATTTTCCGAAAGTAACCAGCAAATTAAGTTTTATTTCCTCAAACGGGTAACCATGTGATGACCCGGGTTAGGGTGTCACATTTAGTGGTATCAGAGCTGGTCGAGTCTTTCGGGATCTTTGGGGAATAGGTCTGTTGTGTTGACGTTGTGTTTTCTCTGAGTTAAGTTTTGTTTGAACTACTTCTTAGAAGTAATGTGTGTTAAGACACCAATGCACGTTTCATTTTCTGGTTGTAGTCTAACTGATTTTGTTCTACAGGTCAGTTATGGAACCAGCACCAGAAGGTGGACGTGGACGAGGAAGTAGACGCGGTCGAGGAAGAGGTCATAGAGGTGGACGTGTTGGCGGTCGTGGTAACATGAATGAGGAGTATGAAGAAGGAATGGATTATGCGGCTCAAGCAATGGAACATGTGGCAGCGGCGATTGCAAATCAAACTGCAGCTATGACTGCTCAGAATCTGCAAGCTGCGGAAGGCAAGGCTTTGGTAGCGTTTCGAAGCCAAAATCCTTCACAGTTTGGTGGGGATGTTGATCATGAGAAAGCTGATTTATGGATTCAGGAGTTGGAGAAAATTTTCGAGTTAGTGGTCACGCCGGCAGAAGTTAGAGTCACTTATGCTGCTTTCCTACTGGTGGGAGATGCGGAGTATTGTTGGAAAGGCGCTAGGCTACTGTTAGAGGCTAATCATCAAGACATTACTTGGAACGTTTTTCAAACTACATTCATGGATAAGTATTTTCTGGAGAGCGTTAGGATCGAGAAAGAGATGGAGTTTCTGGGATTACAACAACAAGACATGTCTGTGGGAGAGTATGCGGCTAAGTTTGAATCGCTTGCCAAATACTTCCGTTTCTTTCAAGAACTACCAAATGAAAGCTGGAAATGTGAGAGGTTTGAAGCGGGCTTAAGGTTTGAGATTAAGGAGTCTGTCCAACCTCTGCAACTTCGAACTTTTCAAGCTTTAGTCGAGATGAGTCGGAAGATTGAGCAGATGAGGAAAGGAAGAAATGATAAGGGAAATGTTAGCGGACCCTCTAAATCCAAGGATCAATCAGAGAATCAGGGAGAAAAGCAAGTGCAGAGAAAACCTTATTTCCGACCACCATGAAATGACCAGAATATACAACAATATCATTCGAATTTTGTTGCGATGGGGAGTGGTGGCCAAAATAATCAAAATCAAAGTCAAGTTAGAAGGTGCTTCAGCTGTGGAGATACAAGACATATGATGGATACTTGCCCTGTAAGGGGAGTTAAGTGTTTCAACTGTGGTCAAGTGGGACATTTGGCAAGGGATTGCAATGCACTAAAGGGAGTTAAGTGTTTCAACTGTGGTCAAGTGGGACATTTGGCAAGGGATTGCAATGCACTAAAGATAGTTAAGTGTTTCAACTGTGGTCAAATGGGACATTGGGCGAAGGATTGCAATGCACCAAAGCAAGGACCGGCTGTCAATAATACCAGAGCAAATAAGCCGACGGTTGCGGGTAGAGCTTTTCATGTGTGGAACGCTAAGACTTCAAACTAGGACGGTAATCTCTTAACTATACTATTTTAATTCGGGTACAATTCATACTTTGTTTCGATGGATTGTGTGTTTTCAACTATTCAATTGGTCACTGTGACATTTAGTATGTTTGACTGTCCTATTTTGTTCGGGATAGATGTTTTCTTGACAAAAAGAGTTTCTCGATGAGACTGAGTCTAGTTACTTTTACCAATGGGAAAAGTGACCCAATCTGCATTTTGTCGGAATGATATCCTTTTAAAATTGTTATGTTCTTGCGAAAGGAGAAACTTTCTTAGATTCATGTTTGTAAAAGTGTACTGATCATACATTTTTACTTCCCTGAATTTATTAAAGAATCTTTATGCACAGAATATTCTTATATTCTTATCAGATTGATGAAATTATTTTAAATACTTTCTTGTGAAAGTAAGGCTTCGGAATCTTTCATTTCAGTCTAGCTCCGTGTCACGAAATTTCAAGGACGAAAATTTTTTAAGAGGGGTAGTATGTAACACCCCGACTTTCCGCTGTTTTCTAATATCAGAAATTTATATAATTATGTTTATATTTTTATCTGAGACTTAGAAAACTATTTTAAATAAACGGAGTTTACCACTTAATCCTACTTGAATGTAGGAAGCTACGATTAAAATTTAGGTTGGAAAGTCAGGCGAAACCCGGCCCGCGAATTCCATTGACAGTATAATAATACTGCTCAAAGGACATAATTTTAATTCGTGAACGAAAGACTTAAGTTTAGTATTTTATTTTCTACAATTCTGTATTTTTAGAATTTTTTTTAGGAAAAAATAAAATAATTTACGTATTACGGGCGGAACGTGTAATCGAGTAGACGACGGAAGGGATTTCGGAGTTTCTAAGAGCCGATAGAGGTTTTAACTTAGGATTTTGAGATGATTCAAGGGGATGAATCATATTTTTAAGTTTAGAAGGTTTTTCAGGGTTAAATAGAAAATTTAGGAATTTTACGTTTAAGCCCCTGAACTTTCTGTAAATTACCCTTTTGTCCCTACATTAGTTTTTTATGTTTTTCCAAGTGGATTGGGCTAGAATCCTTGTTTCCAATCTCAAATGGTCGTGGCTTAGAAGCCCAAAATTTTCTAGTTCATGGTTTGATTCCATAAAGCCATTTAAGTTTCCTTAAGTTTCCTATCTTAAGCTTAATGCTTAAATTTTCAAGTGGGCCCCACAAGAATGAACCCAAGCCCAAATTAACCCAACCCATGCACAAGCCCATGAGGATTTGTGGCTGCCTCATTGTTGTTGAATGCATCATGATGTTTCTAGAGTTTTCCACAAGTTTCCACATTATCCTACATTATCCTTGATTTTTCCACAATGTTCTTGATTCTTCTTAAATGCATGAATTATCCTAACCTATCTTTGACTCATAAATTCAGCCAACAAAGTCAATATAAGCTAGCATTTAATGTGGAAAAATCATCATCATGACACTTTATTGACAATTTGCAAACTAGTCCTTCAATTTATGGAATCTTTGCAAAGTGGTCCTTAGAACTTAATTGCATTTGGATCCTTTAACAAGACAACTCATCATCATCTAGAGTCTTCTTAAGATGGCGCCACTATCACTATATATACCATACTCTCACTTTTCATTTAGTTTCTTTTGCCATTTGCTTCCAAAAACCCTAAAGTTCATAAGTCTCTTAGTTCTAAGTTTGTAAAGCAAGTTCTTGGATTTCCTTTGTCATTGATCTTCAAGAGGTAAATCCTAATCTTCATTCTTAATCATGCCTATGTTCTTTAGCAAGTTTCTTGATTCAAGGCTTATATCATAGTTGTTCATCACTTTAAAGTTTCTAACCCTAGAACTTTGAAAAGTCATAATAAATTCTAGAAAAATCTAATGAGGATGAAACTACTTTCTATCTTCTTGATATCATGCATATTATCTAAATCCAAGAGCATGATGTAATCAAAAATTTCTTTCTTGAAAACCTAGCCTTGGCCGAATCTATCACCTTAGGGTTGGTAGAGTTTTGTTCATGTGTTTTCATGTATGATCATGTATTCTATATGGCATGTATGACTACACACTCTAATCCATGTTATTCTCTTAAAATGAATATTTTTCTCAAAAATCTTTATGTTGGCCGAACCCTAAGTGGGTGAGTTTTGTTGAGTTTTGTTCATTGTTTTCATAAATGATCTTAGAAATCAATCTCTTAGTATGTATGCTTTATAAATCCAAGTTGATTTGTTAAACTAAGAACCCTAGATCTATGAACCTATTAAGGCCGAATCTATGTATAAAAGAGTTAGGAAGTTTTGAGTTTTAGACTTAGTTATTTAGTCACTAATATTTGATTTAGGTTAATCAAGGATCATTAACCCATAACTTAATCATGATTAGAAGTTTTAGTCATTCAAAAACCCTAGAGGCCGTGACTATGTATTAGGGTTTAGAATGTTTTAGTTTCTTGAGTTGTAACTATTTGGTTGTAATGGTTGAAGGTTAGTTGAGTACGACGTTTACGAGGTAACTGAAATTTCGAAGGAATCTGTAAGTTCATCAAGGAGTCTTCAAGAGGTAAGGGGAGCTTACCTGAGGGATTTTTCTCAATAACTATTTGCTTGTGGTGTGGTTTATATGATTTATATGTGGTTGTGGTTATTGATTTTGTTGTTTACGTGGTGTGGTTTATCTGTGTATTGGTGTGGAGTTGTGTTTAATTTATTTAATTATTTTCAATTGTATATTATACTGCTATGATGCATGATCTGCCTGGGGAATATCTGTGATATAACTGTTGGTTGATGTGTGAGAAGCCTGACAGTGGTCAGTGCTCAATTAAAGTTAATCGGATAAAAGCTTTAAGAAGCTACGCAAATTATATTCAATGTTTTAACGGTAAAATATTGATATATAATATTAAAGGAATTTTATTTTGAGGAAAATAAGGAGTTTCGGAAAATATTATTATTTTAATAATTTATTTATGGAAAAGGGAATTATGAGTCACAACGAGCGCAAAACCGTGAAAATATTTTAGCACTACTAAATTTTACGTAAGAAACCAGGAATATTACAAAATATTCTTTTATAAAAGTAATTGGTGAAAATAAGCTAATCATGATTTTAGAAAATTAATTAAGTGGAAAAAGTTAAGTTTTGGCTTAAAAAGCCTTAAAAATAATATTTGACGTCAAATTTAGAAAAGGGTAGACGGCAAGTTTTTTCGAAATGGCAGTGCCTATTTTGAGGAAATTAAACCTCAAGTGACTCATTGGTTTGTGAAAAACTAAGTTTTTATTATTTAAGGATGTTATAATGAATTTCTACCTTGGAAAAGAATTTCTGAAAATCAAAAGTTGATTTAACCGTGTTGAAAGTACAGTTGGACTTAGTAACCGAGACGTCGGGGTACTAATGTTCTGTGTTGTGATGGACTCAGTCATTTGGACTTTGAGGGCCTATATTGTATACGTGAAGTATACGGTGTTGAAACATTGAAAATGTTTTCTATTACCACGAACCTCTGACTGGTGCATCGGTCGAGAGGTGTCGTGATTGAGCACTCGGACTGTGAGGTCCTGTGTTGTAATAAAAGTTTTAAGGGTGTTTTAAAACTATGTGGGTTGTAAGACATTTTGAGCTTCGGCAAAGAAAGATTGAACACAAAGAAAAGAATGAAACAAAAGTGTTTTGCATGCATTGGCAGACGTGCCTGTATTCTGGCTGCGGGCCTGTATTCTGGCTGTGGGCCTGTGTTCTGGCTGCGTGCCTGTATTCTGGCTGTGGGCCTGTATTCATGCATAGTTCTGGCTGCGTGCCTGTATTCTGGCTGTGGGCCTGTATTCATGCATAGTTCCTATATTCTGGCTGCGGGCCTATATTCTGGCTGTGGGCCTGTTTTCTGGCTGCGTGCCTGTATTCTGGCTGTGGGCCTGTATTCATGCATAGTTCTGGTTGTGTGCCTGTATTCTAGCTGTGGGCCTGTATTCATGCATAGTTCTGGCTGCGTGCCTGTATTCTGGCTGTGGGCCTGTATTCATGCATAGTTCTGGCTGCGTGCCTGTATTCTGGCTGTGGGCCTGTACTCATGCATAGTTTTCCAATGTTGATGTTTGGGGTGTGAAACCCACTGATAAACTGTATGCTATAATTGAAATGTTTATGTATATGTGTATGTGTCTTCTTTTGTGCGAGCATTTAGTTATTGTGTTAAATCCATATATTGGCGTCTCACCCTTACAACACATATCAGAGATGCACAAGGGATAATATTTCTACAAGAAGGAGAAGGTTGTCTAGTTCAAGGCATGATGTGCTGCTCCAGTTGACGGTAGTGTCAGTTAGTTACGACCAACTTAGGTCCTATTGAGTTATGTTATGTTTTGAGAGTCACTAAACAATAATGATCTAGATGTCAAAACATATGAAGCAGTATAGTTGTATAACTTATATATAGTATGTAATTATGTGTGGTTTGATTTCGTTAGTGTTGTCTTGAAGATTAAAAGAAAAAAATTTATCACCATATTTTGAAAAGATGAACGTTGAGAAAACATTATTTTCCGAAAGTAACCATCAAATTAAGTTTTATTTCCGCAAACGGGTAACCATGTGATGACCCGGGTTAGGGTGTCACAATGAGTGGTGCTGAGGCTTCTGAATCTGATGATCTCATACAAGGTAGTTGCGACATAACTGGTAATCTCTTAACTATACTTTTTGATTCGGGTGCGACACATTCCTTTATTTCGATGGATGCTGTGAAACATTTGAAATTGCCTATTTCTTCTTTGTCCTATGACTTGATTGTTTCAACTCCAACTGCTAGGCCAGTTGTTGTGAATTCTATATATCTGAACTGTCCTATTGTTATTCAGGGTAGACATTTTCTTGTTGATTTGATATGCCTGCCTTTAATACAGTTAGATGTAATTTTAGGCATGGATTGGTTATCTTCCAACCATATTATGTTAGATTGTGCAAATAAGACTCTAGTTTTTCCTAATCATGAAATTTCTGGAATTTTATCTACCAATCATATAAGAAATTTTTCGAGAGAAAGAGGTCAGGGATACATGCTTTTAACTAACTTAGAAGTCGAGAGGGAGATCGATTTGAGTACTCTGCCTATTGTAAGAGAATTTCCGGATGTGTTTCCTAATGATGTCCCTGGATTGCCGCCAGTAAGATAAATTGAATTCTCCATCGATTTGATACCAGGAACAGGACCAATTTCTATTTCTCCATATAGGATGGCGCCTACAGAGCTTACAGAATTGAAAACTCAACTAGAGGACCTTTTGTCAAAACAATTCATTCAACCAAGTGTTTCTCCATGGGGAGCACCAGTTCTGCTAGTGAGAAAGAAAGACGGAGGTTCGAGAATTTGTGGGGATTTTCGACAACTAAATAAAGTGATGATTAAGAATAAGTATCCGTTACCGCGTATAGATGATCTGATGGATCAATTGCGAGGAGCTGTTGTGTTCTCAAAGATTGACTTGAGAACAGGTTATCATCAGATTAGAGTAAAAAGTGAAGATATTCCCAAAACTGCGTTCAGAACTTGTTACGGACATTATGAATATCTCGTAATGCCATTCGGAGTGACGAATGCACCAGCCATTTTCATGGATTATATGAACCGGATTTTTCGTCCGTTTCTTGATAAGTTTGTTGTGGTGTTCATTGATGATATTCTTATTTACTCTAAGAGTAATGAGGAACATGAAGAACATTTGCAACAAGTTTTACAGATTTTGTGTGAGAAAATTTTGTAAGTGTGAATTTTGGCTTAAGGAAGTGAAATTCTTAGGACATGTGATTACCGAGGAAGGTATTGCTGTCGATCCTGCAAAAGTAGAAGCGGTACTTTCTTGGGAAAGACCAAAGATAGTAACGGAGATCAAAAGTTTTGTGGGTCTAGCCGGTTACTATAGAAGATTTATTGAAGGATTTTCTAAGATAGTTGCACCGTTAACTTTGCTTACGAGGAAAGATCAACCTTTTGTATGGGAAGACAAATGTGAAGAAAGTTTTCAGAAGATTAAGGAACAGTTGACAACTTCAGCAGTTTTAATACTGCCTGAACCAAATGAACCTTACGAAGTGTATTGTGATGCTTCTTATCAAGGTTTAGGATGTGTGTTGATGTAACATAGGAAAGTTGTAGCTTACGCATCACGTCAATTGAAAACACATGAAAGAAATGATCCGATGCATGATCTGGAATTGGCTGCAGTGGTTTTGGCACTGAAGATCTGGAGGCATTACTTGTACGGAGCAATATTTGATGTCTTCAGCGACCACAAAAGTTTAAAGTATCTGTTTGATAAGAAGGAGCTCAACATGAGACAAAGACGTTGGATGGAATTTTTAAAAGATTACGATTTCAAATTGCAGTATCATCCTGGAAAAGCAAACATCATAGCTGACACACTTAGCAGAAAAGCCATTCATATCTCAGCTATGATGGTAAGGGAATTAAAATTAATAGAAGAGTTTCGTGATCTCAATTTGATTATGGAATTTGATAAAGAGAAAATCAGTGTGGGAATGATCAAAATTTCTAGTGGATTAATGGAAGAAATCCGAGAACGACAAATTTCGGATGTCTATCTTCAGGGAAAGAGGGAGTTGATGAAACAAGGAAAAGTTGCAGAATTTAGATTGGGATCAGATCATATCTTAAGGTGCAATGGACGAATATGTGTACCTGATAATCCTGAGATGAGAAAGATGATTTTAGATGAATCCCATAAGAGTAAGTTAAGTATTCATCCTGGATCGAAGAAGATGTATCAAGACTTGAAACAAAGATTTTGGTGGCCAGGCATGAAAAAGCAAGTAGCAGAATACGTTGCATCTTGTCTGACATGTCAAAAAGAAAAAGTAGAACATCAAAGGCCAGGAGGTATGCTTACATCACTAGATATACCAGAATGGAAGTGGGACAGCATATCAATGGATTTTGTGGTAAGTTTACCGCGAACTTCTAAAGGCTTTGATTCAATTTGGGTAATTGTTGACAGGCAAACGAAATCGGCACATTTCTTACCTGTTAAGATTAATTATACAGTAGAGAAATTGACGGATATCTATATCAAGGAAGTAATCAGATTACATGGAATACCATCGAGTATTGTGTCAGATAGAGATCCAAAGTTTACTTCACGTTTTTTGGGAAGTTTACATCGAGCCTTAGGAACTAAGTTAAGGTTAAGTTCTGCTTATCATCCTCAAACTGATGAACAAACGGAAAGAACGATTCAATCATTAGAAGATTTGCTGAGAGCATGTGTTTTAGATCATCGAGGAAGTTGGGATGATTTGTTACCGCTGATTGAATTCACCTATAACAACAGTTTTCATTCAAGCATAGGGATGGCACCCTTTGAGGCTTTGTACGGAAGGAAATGTCAAACACCTTTGTGTTGGTACCAAGATGGAGAGAGCATGATCTTAGGACCTGAAATCGTACAGCAGACGACGGAAAAAGTAAAACAAATCCGTGAAAAGATGAAAACAGCACAAAGTAGACAGAAGAGTTATTCAGATCAAAGGAGATGACCTCTCGAGTTTGAAGAAGGTGAACATGTATTTCTGAGAGTCACACCAACGACTGGGGTAGGTAGGGTTATGAAATCCAGAAAACTCACTCCTAAATTCATTGGACCATACCAAATTCTTCGTCGTGTTGGTCCAGTAGCCTATCAAATTTCTTTACCCCCTTTTCTTTCAAATATTCATAATGTATTCCATGTTTCACAATTAAGGAAGTATATTCCTGATCCATCACATATAATCGAACCCGATGAAGTACAATTAAAAGAAAACTTGTCTTATGAGACTTCGCCTGTACGAATCGAAGATAAGATGATTAAGCAGCTCAGGGGTAAGCAAATCTCATTAGTTAAAGTTATTTGGAATGAAACTACTGGAGAAGCGACGTGGGAGGCTGAGGAGAAGATGAGATTACAATATCCTGAACTTTTTACAGGTACATAATTTCGAGGACAAATTTTTTTTTAGTGGGGTAGTAATGTAACACCCCGATTTTCACTGCTTTCTAGTATGGGAAATTAATATATAAAAATATATTTTTATCCGAGACTTAGAAAATTATTTTGGCCGAAATACTGTTATTTTCCTGTCATGTTTTATATCTTAGGGTTACGATGAAATTTTGGATTGAAAATTCAGACGGAACCCGGTCTGCGTTTTCACTGACAGTAAAAGTTTACTGCTCAGAAGACCTAATTTTGAGTCATGAACGAGTTGGAAAATGTTTTTATCGTATTTACTACGATACTGGAAGTTTTGAAAATTTTTGGTAAAAAAATTAAAATATTATATTTGTTGCGGGCGTATATGTCGAGATGTCTCTAGGAAAAGCTTGCGCTAGATGAATCGAGGAGTCGGCAACGTAGCAAAGATGATGGATTTGACCGACTTGACGAGCATTTATGACTAGTTTATCCGTGTCATAATGGCCATAATGGCACATTTATGACAAAGTGAAATTTTGCTATGAAATGACCATTTTGCCCTTGTCTTTTTATGACAATTGCAAGCAAATGCCATTGGAAAATTTGACCAAAAACCTATCCAACACTCACGGCTCACTCTTGTCTCCTTCATTTAAATATGTTGTCTTCTTCATTAAGCATTTTCTTCCATTTCCATGTCTTTCTTCTCCAAGGTTCTTAACTTTGCCATAAGAACACCATAAGAAAACCTTGAAGAACATCATCCATAACTTGTTTTCCTTGGATCATCAAGAGGTAATAACTTATTCTCTTGTCATTTAAATCATTTCTCTTCATCACTTTTGTAGATCTATGACTTAAATCCATATGTTCTTCATTTACTACAAAGTTCATGGAGTTAGATTCAAAAATTCATAACTAATTCTAGAAAAATCCTTTTGACAAGAAACCAATTGCTACGATCTTATAATCATCTCTATTTTTATCATCTAGAAGCATAAGATCATGTGAAATTTCTTTCCCTAAATTCTGGTTATGGCCGAACCTAGGTCAAAGTTGTGTTCTTAGGTTTTGCTTCAATTTCATGTCTTGATTCATGATTATATCTTGATAGTTCTTGTATTCAAGTATATATAAGATCAAAAAAATCAAACTTTAACCTATTGATCTCATCAAAACCGAAACCCTAGGTTTGAGTACTTAATGGTTTTGTGATTCAAAAGTTGTTTGTAACCTTTGAATCCAACTCTAAGCTTTGTATGTTGATTAAATCCAAGAGTTGATGAAATTTTAAAATTTGTAGCCTAAAAATCTTGAAAAAAACCGAACCCTAGTTCTTAGAACTAGATGAGTTTAGTTCATGTTCTTGGTTCATAATCATGGTTAAAGTGATTAATCATTGCTTAAGTAACTTATGGATCATTAATCCTTAAGTTAATCAAATTTTAATTTTCTTAACCTAGATAATTAGTTGAAGTCGAACCCTAACCTTCATGAACCAAGTGTATTGTTATTTGATTTATTTTTGTTGCGATTCGTTTGAAGGAAACAACTGAGTTAGCTGAGTCAAGTTGACGGAGAAAAATCGGATCAGGATCAGAAAATTAACAGGAACTATAGTGTAGTCTTCAAGAGGTAAGGGGGGTATGCCTGAGGAGTTGAGATAATCTCATGCTTATTTGTGGAGTCATGTATTAATTTTCTGTATGAAATATTTTATTATATTATACCTAAATTTACTATTAATTGCTAGATTGATGTGGTGTTTATCTGAGTAATTGAATTGATGTAATGTGTGGACTTACATGATTATGATTATTTGTTTATATTATAATTGTGATGTATGTCATGAATTGATGTATGCCATGCTATTATGTGATTGGAATTTATCTGCTGTTGAATGTTGGACTGAGTAACCTGACATTAGTCAGTGTTAAAAATTTTAATTAAGGATAAAAAACTTAATAAGCTTGGATAATTAATCAGAGGGATTAATTTGGGATATTTTGAGAAAAATGGAAAAAATTATTATTTTAATAATATTTTGTGGAAACAGTGTAAATAAGCAATAGTAAGGGCGAAACCGTGAAATTTTTTTACAGGCTCTAATTTTTATATAATAAATTCAATTTTATTATAAAATGTTATTTAAAGTGATTAAGTCCCGAAAATAATATTTATAGCAGTCAGAACAATTACTTCTGACAGAGAAGTGATACAAGTTATTTAATATTATTTATTTGATATTATTAAATATTTAATTATTTAAATTTTCGAAATTTATTTATTAAATCTTTTTATTTATTAAAATTTTGTTTTGTTGACCTTTATTGAAAATTATTTCTTAAAGTGAAAAAATTAGAAATAAAAGAAATTTATCAATGATTTTCGGATTTTATCAACATTTTAACAGAAAAAGGATTTCTATAAAAATATTTTATTCAGTGAAGTTATTCCGTTAAACTTGGATAAGTTTTCGGAGCTGTTGTTTTGTATTTGTTTTTCACCGAGCGAAATGTTTTACAAGCAGATAAATAAGCCTGGAAACCGAGACGTCGGGGTTCTAGTGTTGTATGGACACGAAGATCAAGGATCTGTGTCATGGGACGGAGTGTCCTACAAGTTTTGTATTTGGACTGTGTGTCCTAAATTGATGTGGAAGGTGTGAATTCCATATCCGCGAGCCTAAAACTGGTGCATCGGTTTAAGGGCCTCGTGATTGAGCATTCGGACTGTGTGTCCTGTGTTGAGATTAAAAGATTTGGACTGTGTGTCCTGTGTTTGTTTAAAGTGAAAAGTCTTAATAAGACATTGAGAATTGTCGTTAAGCTTTTTGCTTCGACAAGGAAAGATTATTACGACAAAGAAAAACAAAACGAGAATAAAAGTTTTCTCATGCATTTTTGGCAGACGTGCCATGTGTTATGATCATTGTGTTATGTGTGGACCAATGAGTTACCATGTGTATGGCTACAACAATTGTTGGAGAGTTGTCACAAGGGGCCGTATTACTAAGCTGCAATAGCTGTTTGAGTGGCTATCATACGAGGTCGGATAATACTTGTGCATAGCTTCAATAGCTGTTTGAGTGGTTACAGCACAAGTGACTCTGTACATAACTGCAATAGCTGTTTGAGTGGTTATGTATCTCTGTACAACTGCAATAGTTGTTTGAGTGGTTGTCACAGAGGGGTCGTGTGAACAATTGCAATAGCTGTTTGAGCATCGGTCACATGTGATTGAGATGGATTATCCGGCAGTGTATCTGTGTACAACTGCAATAGCTGTTTGAGTGGTTGTCACAGAGGTGTCATGTGAACAGTTGCAATAGCTGTTTGAGCACTGGTCACATGAGGTTGAGATTGCTTGGGCATTGTTTTCTTCGTTTTTACAATGTGCCATGTGCGGAGCCTGATCAGCTTGAAACAAAACAGAAAGTTGTGGGATCTCCGAAGATTAGGTATCAAATTAGAGATTGATCATAGAAGTGTCATGCATTTTTATAAAATGATGATGACTACCAGGCATGAAGCCCTGTGAATTAAATCATTCTACTGTTAGAATTAATGTTATTCTATTGTGAATATTTGGTAATTGCTATTTGAGAGTCGTGCATGGGGTTGTCTTATTAAAACTCATATATTGGAAACTCACCCTTACAAACATTTTAGATGGATCCGGACGAGGTGGATTTGAACTACTCGGGGGTACGATCCCTGACGTTTGACAACGCTGATAGAGGAGACGCCTGGGTTATTAACACAGGAGCTCGGAGTGCTACTTATACTGGTCCTTTAAGGACACTCCGAGGTACAGTGGCTGAGGGACCACATCAGTTAATTTACAGCAGGGAAACAATTGAAGTATCGCTACCACCTATCTGGATGATACTACGGTATTTAGTACAACACGGGAGTCTGGAGCACCAACTGCCTCAGTTTATTCAACCATTACAACAAGTGGCACCAGGATCACCTCCTACACCAATTATATTAGTTCCAGCAAACATTCCGGAGGAGATGGAGGAAGACCCAGAGGAGAATCCGGTGGAAAATCCTGACTATGTTCCTTTAGCAGACGAAGGGTCTGGAGCTGTTGGAGAGGGGGTTGTTGTATCCTCTCCAGACACATCTTCCGGGGGTGGGGGAGTGTACACTGGACTCCCCAATGGATTTCTGTAGTGTTGACCAGCTGAGGACGTAGTTTTTAGGAAGAGTGGGAATTTTAGGATAGTCTGACTTAGTGACTCCTGAGAGTCATATTTTGCATAGTATTTTCAGACACCCACTATGACGTAGTTGTGAAATTTCAGATAATGTAAAATATGTGTGACAAGTAGATGGTGATCTAGTAAGAAAAGGGTCAATTGTAAAATAGAGAAGTATATGTGAAATATATATATATATAGTGGTGTATATTATATTATGAGTGTTTGAATGCATGTGCAGAAAAAGAAAAAATTTTATCACTAATTTTGAGAAACATAAGGAATTAGAAAATGAATCTTATTTTCCGAAGAAAACCAACAACTTAATATTTTATTTTGTTTGATGTTTGAGTAATCTTACGTAAATATGATACCTGAAAATGGGGTGTCGCAAGAAGCTTAAATTTCTCCTTTAAAACGAAACCCTTCCAGCCCTCAACTTGAAAGCTTTCCCAACACTCTTTTACAAAGTCACAAAAACCACTATGGTCTAACCAACAATTGTTGAAGCGAAACTAGTATTAAATTCCTTTTGGTTTGTATTAATGATATGGAATACCGAAGTTGATATTTTATGTGACTCGAAACTCTTGAATAATAATGTGAATATTTTAGCAAATGTTTTTTATTTTTATTTTGGAATGTTGAAATTATATATAGGAGTTATTCTGACGAAATTTCAGTATTTTTTTTTGCCAACTATGTTGGGATGATTATTAAGCTTAGGAGTTTGAGTTTGTGCACCGATCATTACTTTAATTTTTGGGTTGTGAAATAGGTTTGAGCTTCCCGTGCAGAGGACAATCTTTAGCTTGTTAGGAGAAGATGATTTTTATTTGGAAAATGGTTTATTCTATGGTGCACTACCCATATTTTACACCACTCATTACACCACCCACATGTCATTTTCTTAACCGATCATTTTTCCAGCTGGCAAACTTGACTTTTCAACTAGTCAAATGTTGAAAGTAAATTAAGTATTTGCAAATAAATACACTATATTTTCCTATTTGTTGAATGACCCTAGATTTAAATAATTAATCTTAAGGCACATTTATTATTTATTTTCTATCTACCCGAAAAATCCTTGTTATGAAATACTGTTTTAATGAACGAACACATCTTCTCCGGTTCTCCCTCAACTCCATCGTCGCCGACCTCCTCCAAAAGCCAGCGGTATAGAACGGTTGTTCCTCTATCGACGGTCACATCCACCAGCTTTCTCATCTCCTTACGCTCCACCGTCCACTAGTTCAGGCTGTTTACTTTCCAAATCCCCAAAGCCCTAAATCCCCAAATCTTGAAATCCCTACCCTAAATCACAAATTAGCGGTAACAACCATGACAATGTCACACCCTTAAGTTCTTCACGTTCGCCATCAATTAATACCCTAAATCGGCCATTAATAATCAAAACGCAAGGCGTCGTTAAGCCGCAAGGCCACTGCGGTGGAAAAGTCGACAGCCACGACATCGATCGGAGTCACGAAGATACGTAGCCCAGAAACATCATGGAACTAGTGTACGACAACAATTCTCCAACCACCATAAACAACCGTCGAAAACGAAAACGGGAAAAGTGAACTTCCTTCTTATCCATCATGTCATATGGCTTTCTCTGTTGAAGAACAATTGTACCTCTGCTAACACTTAATAGGGAATGGCTGATTTTGGTTTCATTGTTCTGGTGATGAAGTGTGAGAATGGGTTCTACGGGAGAGGAAAGGGAAACAACGGTCGCCGGAAATGCTTTTGGTTGACGAAGGATCCCTCTTGTTGGTGGTCCAGGGAGGGGGAAGGTGTTTTCAATGGTTGTGGGGGAAGGTGGGGGTGGCGCGACGGCGACGATCGGAGGCTGTGGAGGTGATGGTGATTGGTGAGGAGAAGGAAACGAAGGGGGGAAGTGGAAGACAGAACAAAAGCTGGCAGAATAATCAAATTTTTTTAATCATAAAAAATATTTTAATATAGGTGAAACTTGTAAATACAAAGAGTACAAGTACTATACTATAATATACTGTATTTATCAAATTTGACTACACTAAATACAATGTCATACTTTTAAATTTTGACCAACCCATGTGGCAAATTGATTGGCCCAAAATTTTTCACATGGGTGGTGCAATGGGTAGTACAAAATGTGGGTGGTGCACCTTAGCCCAACCCTTGGAAAATGCTACTCCCTCCGGTCACTATTATAAGCAAAAATTGAATAAAACACACATATTAAGGTTATTAGTTGATCTCATTTAAATGGGTCAATGTGAATAAAAAATTAAGTTTGTTACCTAAATTACCCTTCCTCTTATTTATTAAGCTTGTGTTGTTGAGAATAAAAGGAGCCATTGGAAAACAAAATTTGTATTAAATGAAGGGTATTTTGATAATAACTTCATTAAATAAGATGAAAGTAGTTGAAATTTGATTATTTTTTGGACCAAAAAATTTGGAAATTTTTGCTTATATTGTTGACCAGAGGGAGTAATAGTTAAGAAATCAAGAAAAGAAATTTTATATAGGGAATCAGTGTATTTAATATTTGAAAAAAGTGAAATGCTTAGTTTTTCGATAAAAACTTGTTTTTCTTGATTCCTTAAGAGATCCAGTATGATATTTTGACACCAAAAGTTGACACCCTAGTTTTGACACTACAAGAATCAGGCCTATTTGCGACGGACTTTTTGCGACGGCCGAAAAGCAGATAGAAATTCAGTCATTTTCTGATGGTATGGACCGTCAGTATGCATCATTGTTGTTTTTAATAATTTGCGACGGCCTTTTACAATAGCCGTCAGAAAACATGTCACTAATAAATGTGCGCTTTTCCGAAATAAATGGCTCCAAATTTGTGACGGCTTCCAGATTTGCGACGGCCAAAGCCGTCGCTAAGGGAAATGGGAATTTCGAGGTGGCCATGTTTGCGACGGCCAAAGCCGTCGCTAAGGGAAATGGGAATATTGAGGTGGCCATGTTGGCCGTCGCTAATATTTTGTCCAGATTTGTGACGGCCAAAGTCATCGCTAAGGGAAATGGGAATTTCAAGGCGGTCATGTTTGCGATGGCCAAAGTCGTCGCTAATATTTTTCCAGATTTACGACGGCCAAAGCCGTCGCTAAGGGAAATGGGAATTTCGAGGTGGCCGGCCTAAGCCGTCGCTAATATTTTATCCAGATTTGCGATGGTTAGGCCTTCGGAAAATCCGTCGCTAATGTCCAATATAATATTTCAGAACCCAGCCCCTTTTCATTATCGATTTATCGTCCAGCTTTCTCCTCTCGCGCCTCCACAGCTCCCAGCCGTTCGCGTCTCCACCTCTTCGCATCTCCACCACGGATGGCCACGCAATCGTTTTTTTCCCATTTCCTCTCATTTCCCTCTCCTCTCCTTTCCCCACTGCCATTTCACGAAGATCGCTGCCGCCACCGCCCGCTGCATCTCCGGCCACCATCCAAGCCTCTTCCGGTCACTGGTATTCTATTTGTTTCATAAGTTTTGTGTTTGTTTCAACTTCAATCCATGTATGAATTGCATTTGTTTTGTTTTGTTTCATAAGTTTTACATGGCTTCGTATTGCAGGTTGATGAATCTGGTAATAATGCCAAGTATGAAGGTATAAGCTGGAATAAGATCCTCCATGGTTGCGGCCAGAGCTGGAGAGTTGAACCGAATTCCAGTATGGAAGAACAAGGTAACTTAAAAGATTTTATAGTTTTTTTTTGTTACAATTACCTTAGTTACCTGAGCAAGCTAAGAAGAAAAATTATGAAGATAATCCAGATTGTGATTAGTGGAAGATTTCTGTTTGTGATTCCAAAGAAGCAAAGCAACAAATTAATTATTTTATTTTAAAAAAATATGTATTGGAATTTGCGACGGCCAGGCCATCGCTAATTTCTGGTGATTTGTGACAGTCAGACCGTCGCTAATTTCTGTTAATTTGCGACGGCCAGGCCCTCGCTAATTTTTTATTATTTGCGATGGCTATTTATAAAAAGTCGTCACAAACATTTTACGATGACCCTATATGCGACGGATTTGTGACCGTCGCAAATCCGTCAAAAAAACTTATTTTGCGACGGATTTTTGTGATTTGCGACGGCTTTTGGCCCTCTCTAAAATCAATTTTTCTTGTCGTGTGAGGGGTTATCAACCAATGAAATGAAGTGAGAGAAATAATAAAGTGATAAAAAAACCCACTCAAAATTAGCGTGTCAATTTTTGGTGTCAAAATATCATATCTCATTCCTTAAAGAGTTAGCATGACCGCATGTTTATTTTGCTTTGCCACACTTGATAGTTGATGTAGTACAAGAATATGGTCTTCCATTTATACTAGAGCTAGAGTGACCCTTGGGTTGTGATTAATGCTTAGTGCAACATTTAAGGAACTACTCCCTCCATTCTTTTTTTTTGTTTGGTAATTTTAGTTATTTGTTTTGGTTCTAAAATAATGAGTGTTTTATAAACCCAAGATATATTTGACCATTTTTTCCATATATATCCTTATAATATAATTAAATTGAAATGCCTTGAAAATACACAAAACCTTCCAAGTACGTAAATGGCTAATGGAGTATGGAGTAAATGTAGTTGGAATTTGTAAATAATTAATGGTATAAATAAGGGTATTTTGGTACAAATATAAACACATTAATGATTTCTTAATCTATGTGTAGAAGCCTTAAATTACCACATAATGACAATTTACAAGACTTAAAACTATAATAGTAAGAAAAATGCTAACCAATACCCTTCGAGTATTGGTTAAGGAATTAAAATGGTAAGTTTTCATGGGAAAATGATGGAGTTAATGCTTTGATAAGTATAATTGTTTATTTTTCAATAAAACCTTACTTTTCTTGGATTCCTTAATCAATGTCCTTAGGATACTTGTTAGTAAAACCTCCGTAGTAATTCACAACCTTTCAACTTTGTAACTTGCACTATTATTCATATTTTCTAATTATTACTATCTAACACAGCTTCAATGCAGGGGACCATCTTCAGCTTCCTCCTATTATTCAAAATACGGAATTTAAGAATGGTTTGAGAAGTGTCTCTTCGAACGACTTCAAAAAAGTCGTGGTGATGAAACCCATGTTTCGATAAGTGTACAAGCACTGCATGCATGAATTGTCATAACTATGATAAAGACACTCGTTAAGGAATCAAAAAAAAAAAAAGTTGGCTAAATTATATTCTTGGTTCCCAAATTATTTTTCAATGTTCAATTTGGTCCATAAGTTTTTAAAATGTTCATTTTGGTCCCTAAGTTCCTAAAACTTATTCAATCGAGTTCTTCCGTCAAGTTGATTAACGGACATGGACGTTGACCCCAAAATAATGGTCCCCAAATTGTTTTTCAATGTTCAATTTGGTCCCCAAGTTGTTTTTCAATATTCAATTTGGTCCTCACTTCCAGTGGACCAGATGGGGTTAACGTCCATGTTCGTTAGTCAACATGACGGAAGGACTCGATTGAATAAGTTTTAGGAACTTAGGGACCAAAATGAACATTTTAAAAACTTGGGGACCAAATTGAATATTGAAAAACAATTTGGGGACCAAAAGTGTAATTTAGCCAAGAAAGTTTGTATTGGGAAATTGTGTACTTAATATTTGGAGAAGTGAAATAGTTAGTTTTCCATAAAAGCTTGCTTTTTATGATTCATTAACACAGTGGCAGATCCAAGACCCCGAGTTAGTGGGGGCAAACAATTTATTTAAAAATAATGATGATTATTATCATACATATGAAGATAAAGACATATATGTTAAAATCATAAACTTTTGAATTAAAATAGCATGTACTGTCAGTATAAAAAGTTTTATGCTGACATCCACAAAATTTTTGATATGTGTCCTTTTATCACTATAAAAAATAATTTACACTTTGATTCAATATCATTTTGACATGTATGCTTTTATTTTAATAATTAGGAATTCCTAATTCAAATTGAACTGGAGAATGATTCTTTAGATTTTTTTAAAAAAAAAAGAAGCTTATTTCTGCCCGAGCGTTCCCTGATAATATGGAGAGAGAAATAATAATAATAATAATGTTTATTTATCAATATAATATTGGATGTTAATGTAAAAATCATTTATACTGACAGTGTACAAAAATTAAACTTTATATATAATCAAATAATGATCAATTCATTGTTAATGATATTGAACACATTTCTCTCAGTATAAGTAACTAGACAATATATGCAAATATACAAAATTAGGGGTGCAAAATATATCTAGCTCAACATATTAATGGTAATTTTATAAAACCCAGTGGATGCATCTGCACACACTGGATTCAATGTTATTGAACACATTTCTCTCAATATCAGTAACTAGACAATAGACGCAAATATATAAAATTATGGGTGCAAAATATATCTAACTCGAAATATTAATGGTAATTTTATAAAACCCAATGGGTGCATCTGTACACCCTGGTTTCAAAATGGATCCGCCACTGCCTTAACGAGTATCCTAAGTGTGACACCCTAACTCGGGTCATCACATTGCTACCCGTTTACGGAAATAAAATTTAATTTGCTGGTTGCTTTCGGAAAATATTGTTTTCTCAACGTTCTTCTATTCAAAATATGGTGATAATTTTTTTTTTCGTTTAATCCTCAAGACACAACAACGAAATCAAACCACACATAATTACATACTGTATATAAGTTATACAACTATACTGCCTCATATATTTTCACACCTAGATCATCATCAGTTTAGTGACTCTCAAAACATAACATAACTCAATAGGACCTAAGCTGGTCGTAACTAACTGACACTACCGTCAACCGAAGCAGCACAGCATGTCTCGAACTAGACAGCCTTCTCCTCTTGTAGAAATATTATCCCTTGTGCGTCTCTGATATGTTTGTAAGGGTGAGACGCCAATATATGGATTTAACACGATAACTAAATGCTCGCACAAAAGAATACACATCCACATATACATAAACATCTCAATTATAGCATACAGTTTATCAGTGGGTTTCACACCCCAAACATCAACATTTGAAAACTATGCATGAATACAGGCCCACAACCAAAATACAGGCCCACAGCCAGAATACAGGAACTATGCATGAATACAGGCCCACAGCCAGAATACAAGAACTATGCATGAATACAGGCCCGCAGCCAGAATACAGGCCCGCAGCCAGAATACAGGAACTATGCATGAATACAGGCCCACAGCCAGAATAAAGGCCCGCAGCCAGAATACAGGAACTATGCATGAATACAGCCCACGCTGCTAATACGGGCCCTGATAGCGAATACAGGCACGCCTGCCAATGCATGTAAAAACACTTTTGTTTCATTCTTTTCTTTGTGTTCAATCTTTCTTTGTTGAAGCTCACAATGGCTTACTTCTCACATAGTTTTAAAACATCTTTTAAAACTTTTATTACAACACAGGACCTCATAGTCCGAGTGCTCAATCACGACACCTCTCGACCGATGCACCAGTTAGAGGTTCGTGGTAATAGAAAACATCTTCAAATGTTTCAATACAGTATACCTCATGTATACAATATAGGCCCTCAAAGTCCAAATGACTGAGTCCATCACAACACAGAACATTAGTACCCCGACGTCTCGGTTACTAAGTCTAACTATACTTTCAACACGGTTAAATCAACTTTTGATTTTCAGAAATTCTTTTCCAAGGTAGAAATTCATTATAAAATCCTTAAATAATAACAACTTAGTTTTTTCACAAACCAATGAGTCACTTGTTTCGAAAATATTTGCCGTCTATACTTTTCCAAACTTGCCGTCAAATATTATTTTTAAGACTTTTAAGCCAAAAACTTAACTTTTTCCACTTAATTAATTTTCTAAAATCATGATTAACTTATTTTCACCAATTACTTTTATAAAAGAATATTTTGTAATATTCCGGGTTTCTTACATAAAATTTAGCAGTGCTAAAATATTTTCACGGTTTCGCGCTCATTGTGACTCATAATTCCCTTTTCCAGAAATAAATTATTAAAATAATAATATTTTCCAAAACTCCTCATTTTCCTCAAAATAAAATTCCTTTAATATTATATATCAATATTTTGCCGTTAAAACATTGAATATAATTTGCGTAGCTTCTTAAAGCTTTTATCCGATTAACTTTAATTGAGCACTGACCACTGTCAGGCTTCTCACACATCAACCAACAGTTATATCACAGATATTTCCCAGGCAGATCATGCATCATAGCAGTATAATATACAATTGCAAATAATTAAATAAATTAAACACAACTCCACACCAATACACAGATAAACCACACCACGTAAACAACAAAACCAATAACCACAACCACATATAAATCATATAAACCACACCACAAGCAAATAGTTATTGAGAAAAATCCCTCAGGTAAGCTCCCCTTACCTCTTGAAGAACTTAGCTTCCGATTCAGAACTTTGTTGTGGATCTGGGAACCGTCAACGCACGTACACGATAATCTAGTTTATCCTTCATCAAAAATAACACTCAATCAACAAACTAACAACTAAATTAAGCCTAAAATCCTACTTGTTGGTTTCGACCAAGGGATGAGTTTTGGGGTTAGAAATCTCTAAAATTTCTAAGCATGATTAAGTCATGGATTAATGATACTTGATTAACCTAAATCATAGATTAGTGACTAAACAACTAAGTTTCAAACTCAAAACTTCCTAACTCTTTTATACAATGATTCGGCCTCAATATGATCATAAGGCTAGGGTCCTTAGTTTAATAAACCAACTTGGATTTATTAAGCATACATACTAATAGCTTGATTAACAAGATCATTAAGGAAAACTTTGAACAAAAATCAACAAATCTAACCCACCTAGGGTTTCGGCCAACATAGAGATTTTTGAATAAGATTTTCATTTTAAGAAACTAACATGGATTAGAGTGTGTAGACATACATGCCATATAGAATACATGATCATACATGACTACACATGAACAAAACTCTACCAACCCTAATTTGCTAGATTCGGCCAAGGCTAGATTTTTAGGAAAGAAATTTTTTATTACATCATGCTCTTGGATTTAGATAATATGCATGATATCAAGAAGATAGAAAGTGGTTTCATCATCATGTGATTTTTCTAGAATTTATTATGACTTTTCAAAGTTCTAGGGTTAGAAACTTTAAAGTGATGAACAACCATGATATAAGCCTTGAACCAAGAAACTTGCTAAAGAACATAGGCATGATTAAGAAAGAAGATTAGGATTTACCTCTTGAAGATCAAAGACAAAGGAAATCCAAGAAACTTGCTTCACAAATCTATCACTAAAGAACTTATGAACTTAGGGTTTTGAACAAAAAGGCATTAGAAACTAAGTGAAAAGTGAGAGTAGGGTATTTATAGTCATAGTGGCGCCATCTTAGGAAGACTCTAGATGATGATGAGTTGTCTTGTTAAAGGATTCAAATGCAATTAAGTTCTAAGGACCAAGTTGCAAAGATTCCATAAATTGAAGGACTAGTTTGCAAATTGTCAATAAAGTGTCATGATGATGATTTTGCCACATTAAATGATAGATTATCTTGACTTTGTTGTCTGAATTTATGAGTCAAAGATATTTTAATATAATTCATGCATTTGAGAAGAATCAAGAATATTGAGGAAAAATCAAGGATAATGTAGAAAAATGTGGAAACTTGTGGAAAACTCTAGAAACATCATGAGTCATTCAACACAATGAGGCAGCCATAAATCCTCATGGACTTGCACATGGGCTAGGTTAGTTTGGGCTTGGTTTCATTTTTGCGGCGCCCACTTGAAGATTTAAGCATTGGGCTTAAGATAGGAAACTTATATAGTTTCAAATAGGCTTTATGGATTCAATCCACGAACTAGAAAATTTTGGGCTTATAAGCCACGACCATTTGAGATTGGAAACAAGGATTATAGCCCAATTCACTTGAAAGAAACTTAGAAACTAATTCAGGGACAAAAGGATAATTTACAGAAAGTTCAGGGACTTAAGCGTAAAATTCATAAATTTTCTATTTAACCCTGAAAAACCTTCTAAACTTAAAAATATGATTCATCCCCTTGAATCATCTCAAAATCCTAAGTTAAAACCTCTATCGGCTCTTAGAAACTCCGAAATCCCTTCCGTCGTCTACCCGATTACGCGTTCCGCCCGTAATACGTAAATTATTTTATTTTTTTCTGAAAAAGATTCTAAAAATATAGAGTTGTAGAGAATAAAATACTAAACTTAAGTCTTTCGTTCACGAATTAAAATTAGGTCTTTTGAGCAGTATTACTATACTGTCAATGGAATTCGCGGGCCGGTTTTCACCCGTCGTTTCAAACCTAAATTTTAATCATAGCTTCCTACATTCAAGTAGGATTGAGTGGTAAACTCCGTTTATTTAAAATAGTTTTCTAAGTCTCAGATAAAAATATAAACATAATTATTTAAATTTCTGATATTAGAAAACAGCGAAAAGTCGGGGTGTTACACTAAGGACCCTAATTTTAGAGTGTTACGGGGAAGTTAGCTTAATTATATTGATAACCCTCTTAATGAAGTTTATGGTAACTCATGAACTTCTCGTTAGCTTAACTCACATGATATCCCTCTTGTATATTTTAAAATTAGAGGGCTGCTATTTAGTAGAAAGTTCAATTCCCGCATCTTATTTTTTCTATTCTCACTTAGATCTCACAGAAAGAGTTGTAGGATATTAAGTGTATTTGACTTATCCATAGATCCATATCACAAGAAATTGGGATATAGTATATGATATGAAGCTGTATTAAATATTACTTTATGAATGAAAGAGACCCTTTCCAACTACAAATTAATATCCGAGTCTAGCCAAATGAGATTTAATGGCTCGTTTGGTGGTCAGGATAAGAGAGACAGGATATGATATGGTAAGCTATCATATCCTGTCTGAAACTATTGTTTGGTGAGCCAGCAGGATAGGATAAACCAATCCTGTCACCTATGGTATCCTATCCATCTAGTTAAAATTCTATCCTGATGGGGGAGCTGGGTTAGTTAGAACTTAAGAGGATAGGATAAGGTGATTTATAGTATAATAAAGTATAAAAATATTTTATATATAAAATAATTAAAGTATAATACAATATAATATGATTACCAAAAAAGGTATAATAAAACATAAAATAATAAAAATATTAATAATTAATTTAAAAAATTATTTTTATTTTGTCACGAGGCTAATTTTGTTACCTCACGTTATTTTAAAAAACTGAAAAATATTCTAATAATTTAACTATATGTAAAGTAAAAACTAAAAATGATTATTTAAAATTATAACAAAATTAATTTAAGCTAAACAATATTTTAAAATTTTAAAATATTATATGTAATTTTATCACAAGGATAATTTTGTCTTTTTATATAATCTTAAAAAATAAAAGTTATAAAAAACTAAAATCTAATAAAATATGAAAATATTCAGAACAAAAACGAAAATTTTAAAATTCGTACTAAAATTACAATGCTATCCAGTTGGTTATCTGGTGGACACCAAACGCCGGAGAGGATAACAGCTTATCCTGCTCGTATCATATCATACTCCTATCCTGCTCTCTTATCCTATCCGCCCCTATCCTATCCTGACCACCAAACGAGCCCTAATTGTGTAAGTTATGGCCTGAAAGCTGGTACTTCCTCTGACTCAATTATAAATAAAAAGTAGTTATATTTTATTTACTCAAGTAAAATCCAACTAACTCAATTCTATTTAATATCATCATTTTAAAAATTAAGAAAATTAATCAATCTAACAAATTCTTCTTTTACTTTCTCAAGAGTATTGTATACTTCTGAGAAAATAACTAAAGAGTAATTTAGTAGTTAGAACTCATTTTTTTTTTACATAAATCAAGACAATTAAACTAAATTAACTAACTTTCCTGATAAGTGTGAAATTAATTAATTTTATTTATGGAGAATGCTAACAAGTGTCCTTAAGGCATTGTTTAAGAAACCAAAAAAGGTAAAATTGTATGGGAAATGATGTATTTAACATTTCGAAAAGTGTAACACACTACAAAAAAAGGTTATTTAGCGACCGAAAATAGTGACCGAATTTGTTGGTTGCTTTTTGCGACCGAAATGGCGACCGATTGTAAGATCTAAATCAAACACTGATTAGAGTTGATATTGAGACCGAAATAGAGCGTAGTAGAGTTATCGGTCTCTATTTCGGTCGCAAAATAAAGGAAAGTAAAAGTAAAAAATTTATGACTTTTTAGCGACCGAAATGGCGACCGAGTTAAGTACAACCGTTAAATTTCTTTAATCTTGGCGACCGATATTAAATCGGTCGCTAAACGGCGCGCAAAAAATTAAAATAGAGCGTGTTAGCGACCGAATTTTAAATCGGTCGCTAAATTTATGAATTCAAATTTCAAATTAACCCGTTTAGAGACCGATTTAGCGACCGAATAATTCGGTTACTAAAACTGAAATCCCTAAATCGCGACGTTCCTTCCTCTCTTCCCCCATTTCTCTCTTTTCCTCTCTTCTCTCTCACACGCAGGCGCAGCTACTCTCCGGCCATCATTCTCTCTTCCTCGCGAGCTCCGACCACCAGCCTCCAGCCACCACCGTCAGGTTAGATCTCTCCCTCTCCATTTCTCTCTCTCTCTCCATCACTGTCTCTATCTGTCTGTCTGTCTCTCTCTCTCTAACCGTTTCTATCTCTCTTAGGTTCGTCTTCCTCCGCACGTCCAGAGCAGCGCCACCACCGTCACCACCAGAGCAGTGCCACCGTTACCACCACAGCACAGTAAGTCTTCTTCCCTTTGGCAAAATCACGTAATGCACGTCGCGTCACGGCCGTGATGGCCACCATGACCAGGCCGTGACGGATTCTGCCTTGGAAATTCTTGACTTGTTGGTCTGTCACGGCCGTGATGGCTATCACGGCCTGGCCCTGACAGCTTCTGACTTTTTTGTTCTTCTTTATTTTTCAGCCCTGCTCGATCATGGCCGTGATGCCTATCACGGCTAGGCAGTGATGGGCTCTGTTTGGCTCATTTTTCTTCACTTTTCAAGCCCCATCTTCATGCAAGCTCCATCATGGTCAATCTTGAGCATTTTGATCCTTAATTCCTGCATAACAACACCACAAAACCGCCTTAAGGCCAAAACCACAAAAATCTGGCTTAAGGCCAAGGTCTTAGATAATGAAGGATTAAGTATAGGGTTAGATAAAATGAAGGGTGGGGCACAATTTGCCAGGCACATGACGTGCCGTCATCATTCAAACATTATTCACATTAGAAAGTAGCTCTGTACACAATATTATGAAAGCAACTCTGGTTTTCTACTCATTTGTTTCACTAGGCAATGGAGCTTTCCAGAAATAGTTGTTGATGACCATCCTTAATTACTAGGTTATCTAGGAATTTCCAATAGGAAAAGTGCTCTCTATGACCATCCTTCAAAATGACATAAAAGCATCTGCTTTCCTGAAAACTACTATGTTTGCTAATCTGTAAAGTTGCATGTGAAGTTGCATTTCTTTGTTCTATTTTAACATGCTAGTATGCTACATGGATCTTTCCATCTTTTCTTATTATCACTTGATGAAGTTTAGACATATGACTTGTTTTCCTTATCATTTTATCAGAAAATGGATCCGACTAAATGTTTTGAGACAACCATCCATATAGACCAGGTACAGTATCTCATCAACTTAAGAATAACGATCGGATTCACGTAATGATGGTCAAGACACAAACTAATCATTACTAAATTGTTCTTGTGTATTTGCAGGATTTGATTTCAATCCCGCGATCATTCTACCGTCGTTAGGGAAGAGGAATACCGCGTGTTGTGACTATTGAAGACAAATGCGGAAATCTGTTCAATGGGAATATAGTAATCCATGAGGATCGCCCATATTTTGCAACAGACACAAATGGTATCAAGGAGTTGTAATTGTTGTCCACTGGTGTATTGGCAAAGTTTAAGTACCTTGGGGGTTCTCGCTTCTACATGTTCATCCCTTTGGAAGATTGATGAGTTTTGATATTTTGATTAGTACTTATTGACTGTGGTGTGTTTTTATGTTTTGATCGCTAATTAGTACATTATTAAACTTTTTTTTATAAACAATTATTAAACTTGCGTTAATTAATGTATGTGTTTTCTTGATCATATTGACTGTGGTGTTTTGAATCGTTAGTACATCATATTTACATTTTCTATTTATTCAAAAAAAATATTGGTGTATTTTTTTTATATCAGAAATTAAAAATCAATGGGGTAATAGTTGAAAAACAAAATTTGGTCGGTAGGATTAAGTTACAGGAAAATTTTGATAAAAAAAAATTCCAAATTTGCAATCGAATATCAATCACCAAATTTGGTTATCTGAGCATGCGACCAACTATACGGCGACCGAAATATATAATTTTGTGACTGAAATATCGGTCGCAAATTTGCGATC
Organism: Sophora flavescens; assembly: GCA_030762895.1. Lineage (NCBI taxonomy): Eukaryota > Viridiplantae > Streptophyta > Magnoliopsida > Fabales > Fabaceae > Sophora > Sophora flavescens. The sequence goes on from CM061070.1 coordinate 102,186,084, forward strand.
GAAATACAAATTCGGTAGCTAAACATTTAGCCACCAGGGTTTCTGCTACCCCCTTAAATCGGTCGATACACAATATAGCAACCGAATTATCATGTTTAGCGACCGAAATCTTCGGTCGCTAAATAGGTTTTTTTTGTAGTGACACTTAATTTTCCAATATAATTTTTCCTTTTGTGGGTTCCTTAATCAATGTCCTTAGGGTAGTCGTTAGCAAGACCCTTTACTTATAATTGACCGGAGTACTCCCTTCGGTCCATATTATAAGCAAAAAATTAATGGAACACACATATTAAGGTGGTTAATTAAACTCATTGAATCTTGTATAAAATAAAGATTTATTACCTAAATTAGCTTTCATCTAAAACTTCAATCTTCATTAAATGAGTCATTGGAATTTTTATTAAATGAATGATATTTTTGGAATGATGTCATTAAATGAGTCATTAGAAAATAAAATTTACTTTTATATTGAATAAAAAACCTTAGGAATTTTTTGCTTATATATCGGATCGGAGTGAGTACTTCATATAGTATCTTGGATCGGAATAATCAAAATTAATTGGGATAGCTGATATCAAAAAAATAATAATAACCCGTATTTGCGGGTTGATTGGAAAAGGTTTTAATGCAAACAAATTATTTTTAAAAAAAATTTGATTTATATTAATTTTAATTTTTGAAATGAACCAATCAAAATCATTTTTTTTATTCTCAACTGGGCAAAGCATCCAAAAAAAACAAAACTACATGAAGTATTACGGTAAGGATACCCTATAACTATCACAATAAATATGTATTGTTGCTAACTCTATTGGAAGAGATTCAATTGCACGAAAACCCATCTCTTGATCTAAGCTCCAATTTGCAAATCCAAATTTCACATTCGTTTCCTTCACTGTATGTATGTATGCATAAATTCCAGCTGTCAATCTTTCTTTTTCTAAGCTAAGATTCTCCTTATTTTTTATGGTTTGAATTTGATTGGATAATTTGATTTTTTAAAAACAACAAACAAGTTGCAAGAATAAATAATAGCAAAATATAAAACAACGAAAATATCAAAAGTCCATATTTTAAGGGCATTAATCATTTCAACTTGATAATTATTTGAATTTGAGTCACCATAATGCCTCATCAAACTAACAACAAGTAAAAAAAAAAATTCATTGATGATAACTTTAAAAAGAGGGGATCAAACGAAACTCACTTATGCTTATATATTTGTTCAAATTTAAGGATTTAAGGATGCAAATATATGCATGAATTCTAAAAAATAAAATAAAAAATTGAATCAAACCAATCAGTTTTTAAAAAATTAAACTCAAATAAAAAAAAATCTACTCAAATCAGTTAGTTTTTATTTTTTATTCTAATCAACTTTTGATTATTTTTTAGATTAGATTGAATCTAAACATTACTCTATCTCAAATTCCATGCTTGTTTCATTTATTTGACTATTTGTGATTGGTTGTTTCACTTTCTGGTCCAGACAGCACTAGTTGCTTGCTTCAAAGTTCAAACTTCTCTCTTGTGGCATGGGAGGAGATCAACGATTGTTTAAATGCTGGGTCTGAGAACTAGTGACTTCTCAGTAGGATTTATTGCGCAATCTCATAGATGCACGTGTTCTGTTTGTGTATTGAACTAGATTGATGGACCGTTACCATGCATGGAGAATATGTTATATTTTTTGGATTTTTTTTTAAAAAATAATTATTGAATTCATATTTTTTGTTTTTTTTTTGGGAAATTATATACAGAAAAATGTTAAAAATTATTTTATCTGAATCGTCAGTCATAAATTATAACAGATATTAACTTAATACTCCCTCTTATCCTTAATATAAGAAACAAAACCCTAAAACACACATACCAGGGAAATGCATTGAAATGAGCTAATTGTAATTAATATTCATATAAATTTTCAAAAACACCCCTTCTAATCTTAATTAATATTCCAAGGGTCTATAATTAATGACAATAATTAATAAGAGCAATATTGAAGTTACCATTTAATATGTGTGAAAATTGATGCATGTTTCTTATATTTTGGATAAAAAAAGTACTCATTTGTTTCTTATATTAAGAACCGGAGGGAGTAATTATTATAGATATTCCAATATAGATAATGACGCTTAAGTGTAAATACTAAGTATATACTGTCTCCTACACAATATTAGTATTAAAAATAAGACATGTATGAAGAATATAAAAAAATATAATATTTCAAAATAGCATTTAAAGTTTTATTGTGAGTTTTTTTTTTTTCAAAACAAAATTATAAGTTAACATTAACCATTTCTTCTCTCACACTACCTTAGTATCATACTTCACTGAACATTCAATAGTAAATATATGTTTTCAAAGCAACAACTGCTTTCAACCTGACTAATCATTTATAAATGTAATAATAATATATTTAAACACTAATATTAAATACGTCGTCGTGATCTTTGTAATGATATGATATATAATATTTAATGTTATATTTAAACACTAAATACGTCGTCGTGATGCTTTCAACCTGATTAATCATTTATAAATGTAATATATTAAAACACTAATACTAAATATGTCATCGTGATATATTTAAACATTAATACTAAATACACATGGAAGAACATTCAATGAGATTATTCCTAAATGTATATGTATATAATATTGAATATAGATATCGATTCATTTATCCTATTTTTCCGTGCAAGTTAACCATCATTAAAAAATATGTTTATCTATCATATTATTATTTTCTTCTCTCTTCAAAATTTATTTGAGTTAATTCTATTTTCTAGTGCAAGTTGATATTACTTTTAATATTGTAATATTTTCTTATATCATACACAAATTTTCAAAAATTTCAAAGTGCATTGAAAGTGCATTCGAACTATCATTGAATGCATCAAAATTCAAATCTCTTTTGGCTCAAATTTGGACATTTAATAATTTCATTTGATAATATGATATCAGGTATATTTAAGAATATTTGAATTACATGATGTTTTTCTCCGAGGTTGACACGTGGAAGAGCATTCAATGAGATTTTTCCTAAATGTATATAATATCGATTTATCCTATTTCCCATCATTACAAAATATATTTATCTTTCATAATATTATTTTATTCTCTATTCAAAATCTATTTTGAGTTAATCCTATTTTCCAGTGCAGATCGATATTACATTTAATATTGTAATATTTTCTTATATCATACACAAAATTTTCTAAAAATTTAAACCGCATTAAAAGTGAATTCGAACCATCATTGGATGTATCAAAATTCAAATCTCTTGTGACTCAAATTTGGATATTTAATAATTTCATTTGATAATATGATATCATGTGTATTTAAGAAGATTTGAATTAAATGATGTCCTTCCCTGAGGTTGACACATGAAATAACATTCAATGAGATTATTCCTCAATGTATATCATACACAAAATTTTCTAAAATTTTAAAGTGCACTAAAAGTGAATTCGAACTATCATTGGATGCATCACATTTCAAATCTTTTGTGACTCAAGTTTGGATATTTAATAATTTCATTTGATAATATGATATCAGGTTTATTTAAGAAGATTTGAATTAAATGATGTTTTTATCAGATGTTGACACATGGAAGAATATTCAATGAGATTATTTCTAAATGTATACAGTATAGATAGATTCTTCTTCTTCTTCTTATTTTTTTTAACAACAGGGCGCTTGAAAACAAAAACTAACTAAAAGCTAATGATAATACAGCTCTTGGAAGAGGCTCCAATTAGCTGGCCAATCCATGCAATAGTTGCCTTCTATGTAAGTATGAGCCAACTCAATATCTCACTCCTTGTTCAACCATTCCTTGATTCTAGTTAAGAACTTGTTATGGCACTTACTATCTTGATTTTTCTTTAGTAAAGGGGGTGTATCAATCAAGTTTTAAAAAAAATTAAAAGATTTTTTATTATTAAAAAGTCTTGAGGTATTCTATTAAGAATTTTAAATAGTCTAAAAGAGTTTTGTGGTATTTAATCAATACTATCAGGATTTTTCAGAGAGGCGTATTCAAATCTAGTGGTATTCACCAAAGATTTTTTACAAGTGACAAAAAGTCTCGTAGTATTCAAAAGTTTCCTAATTTCCATGAATTATTTTTTAAGGTTGATTTCGTGGGACTTTTCTGTGGAAAATATAAATACTAATCCCATTTCAAAATCCTACCTGGCCAAAATCGTCAAACTTTTCTTCTCTCTCTCTAACTTTTTTGCACTTTTTTTTTGTTAAAAAAAAAGTTTAGGTGATTTGGGTCCCAAGGGCTCACCAGGGCCAGGGCAGGCCTCACGGTTCAAAGAGCGCTTATAGAGGTATGTACATATTGCCCACAAACGAGGTCCTCACATCGACAGTGGGATTTGAACTCACGACCTTGTGGGTTATGAGCCAAGTCCTTACCAACTGGACCAACTGTAACATCTGTGATTTTATGTGGTTTACGTATAAGGTTTAGGGTTAGGACTTGGAATACATATTTGAGATGTTGTTTGAGGTTATAAACCCTTGCATGTTAAGTACGCGGCTTTTACGGGTAAGTTTGAGGCATAAAGATCAATTAGGATTTTCCCGGTGAGCGTCTTTGAGACGTCTGAGTGTGAAATAAGAATTTTGGAGTTAGAGATGAGATTAGGCCTTTTTGATGGTTTTAGGTTGTTTATTAGGTTCTAATGAGCCTATATCTCAAATTTGAGCGCAATCAGACGTCGAACGGACCCTGAACGCAAAGAGATGACTTTTTGTCAGAAGTCAACGCTCGAGCGTGGGAGTATCCAAGCTCCAGCACCCAGGTCAATAGACAAGGGCCATGCTTTGACTTGGTACGTGTCATCAGGACTGACGTGGCACTCCAGGAGTGGTTGCATGGCGCGGTGGTACACCCACTCCCAACGCTCGAGCGTGGAAAAGCCAACTCTCAAGTGTTGGAACACTCGGACACTATTTTTCCAGTGCTCGAGCGCTAGCGCGAATTTCAGCAAATTAAAATGGCTTAAGTGACATAAGTCACTTAAGTCATAAGAGAAAGAACAAAAGGCAGAAACGTGAGCTGAGAGTTGAGAGGAGAAAATAGAGAGTTTTAGAGTGAGAAAGAGTACTAGCAAGATTTTGAGAGTTTCTATCACCCCTTCACGAACCGGAGCACGTCATTGCATTTGTATCGATGATATCTACATTGTTCTCTTCTTCGTTTCTTCAAAAACCAAAGGTAAATCATCCTCATTTTTGTCGAACCTCATTCAATTATGTTCCTTGAAGTATCTTTCATTTCGTTTGTCGGAATTCGATTCCGTTTTCGAATATGAACTCGTAGTAACGTGTGCTTCACAATGTGATGCTTAGGTGAAATTTTGGAAGCTCTGAGACCCTAGAATCGTGCAGGGCAGAATCGAGGAGGTTAGAGGACGTCTCGTTTTGATTCGTTTCAGACATCGTACGACTCTCCAGGTGGGGAAAAGAAACCATTTTAGGTCAGAAACGTCGCGGTTACATTTAATTCGATAATGGCGTAGGGCGACCCAAACCCTACACGAGAACGAGTAACAAACAATGTCTATACCACATTGGGACTACTTAGTGGTACCGATAACAATATAGAAATTGTGCGTTTATCGCCGTTACACTATATATATATATATGATTATTTTATTGTTTGGTGATTGTCTGCTTAACTGTTTGATATGGTATTGGTAATTGATATTATGAGTGTTGGAAGTATTGAGACTATGTTTATATTTAATATTATTATATTGTTGTGATGATTATTAAATTTGGAAATGATATTATGACATGATGATATATGATGATGATTTTGAATAACATGATGATGATTATGATGATATGATGAGTGTTATGATTGCGCTTAAAGGTTGAGTAAGTTACATGTTATGTTGAGACATGAGGATGTATTGGGGAACGCATATGATATGTGATAGCAGTGCCTAACCGAGATAATTATCGTGATATGAGGATGAGATTGATGAGATGAGATTATTTTGAGGTTATCTATGAGATTATGATGAGCGGTTAGGGCACTAGGGGGTGACCTGAAACATGGTCTGTGATATGGTGGACCTGAAACATGGTCGTGTGGACCTGAAACATGGTCGTGTGGGGTATATGCCTCGGAGGGAGAATTCCCGGGGATAGGATAATGGTGGACCGTCCCAGACATGATTTCATTTTAGTCGCAGCTATAGTTCATACGTTATATGAGCACCCTGTCCGGGGTTTAGAGGTGTGCACCGGATTGTGTAGCTATAGTGCCATTGCTTTGAGTGGGCACCCTCCATCCGCGGATGAGGGTGTGCACCGGGGACTTTGGGACCTGTCGATTATATTGATGTGATATCCGGATATGGCTGATACCTGATGAGATTATTCATACAGCATTTGCATTGCATCATGATGGAGGGTAGAGGAAAGATCCTAGATGTGGATTGAGGATGATTGTGTCATATATATACCCATACTTTGGAGACGGATGTTTAGTGTGCCATTATTTAATTAATTGTTGCTAAACCATTTCCACGTTTGATGTTATATGGCTTCTTATCCTTGTTTTCTCTATATTGCACATGTTTTATTATGTGATCGTGATGAGAAGATCCTATGAGGGAGCCAGTTGTGGAGGAGCTTGATGGGACCCCTTATGGGCCAGACGTTGGAGGATGAATAGTGGATCCTCATAGTTGAGTACACAGTCTATGGCCAGTGCGTCTTGTCTCTTTGGTATGTTGTTTTTATTTTGTTTGATTAACAATTTGTTCATTTTTGGATCCTACCGATGGGATTCCCTGTACTGTATCAGGTCTTGATGTGTATATGTTATGTATGTATGTATATATGTAGTTTATATTTTAAGTTTTAATTTTCCGCGATTTTTAAATATTCACCTAACGATAATAATACGATTAGGTCCTAAATATTATGGGTTTTCTCTAATGGGACGTCGGGGTGTCTCATTTGATGGTATCAAAGCAGTTCGGTTCTGAAACGGATTGTGATGACTATGATTAGGGTAATCTGACCATTTAGTTGAATCCACATCGGATAACAGCTATGCTTAGAAGTTGGGTAGTGAGTCCGACGTGACATTTCTATGACATATAGTATTTATATTCTAGTTTATGTAGTATTATATGTCATATTGATGTGGGCTAATGATTTCTTTTAACAGGATCATGGCTCGAGACCGAGGACGAGGACGTGGCAGACGTGGTGGTGGTAGAGCGATAGAGAATGTTGAGGAGGAGCCTTATCAGCTAGAGGCAGGGACTGGTGTAACGCCCTTTGTTACAATAGTAACCCGTAAATAAAATTTAATTAAATATAGTCAAGATAAAAATTTTACAAAATAAAATAGTCTAAAATAAATACATCATAAATATTAAATAGCAATATTAATAAATCTTTACAAAATAAATTCATTTGCCTCAAAACCGGGTGTCAACTAATAAACCCAACGATAAATAAATGAAACATGTCTACCCACAAACGACTCCTTATTCCAAAAAACCTCTAACCAAGCTAGTAAATAACTAAGAAAATTCACTAAGTCTTCAAGCCTCTTCATTCTCAATGACATTGTCCTCTTGCTCTGAAAACAACATTTTTAATGAGATATAATCACAGTGAATAAAAACAAGTTCTAAAAAGGTTTTCGCAAATAGTGTTGTTCTCAGCCGGTGCGGTAATCGGAAAATCTTCTATGGTACCCGCTAATTTTCAAAATAATAAATATGATAAACCTCCAAAATAATAACATATAAATTAAATTAAATCAATATCAAACATTTAAACCACAAACTCATAAACTCAACTACGGTCACATCTCATTGCATTTAATCACATTCACCATGCAAACTCTATGCAATGCAACTCGATGACTCTCGATCACTTGACTTGACTCTTTGGTTCCCAGAACCGGTGTGAATCCTATATCCACTAAGGTCTATGAGCTCATATCCATGCAATGGCGTCCCACTGCCTTCCCCATCCCAGATGGTGGTATCTAATAATATTCCATCCCATATGTGAATATTTTAATTATCAGATATCTCATCCCAGATGGTGATATTTCCATCCTATTCCCGAAATAGAATGTATACTGTCATCCCTTCCCGGAAGATGGTAACCAACTCATTCATAATGCAATATGTCATCCCAGATGACTATCAAGGTTCTCAACTCTATGTGTCAAATAACAATTATATTATGTCATACTAAGATAACACTATAATATCATCTAACATGCCAATCGGCCAAAACTCATATAAATCAAACATATTTCTTAACAAGAATTAAAGTGGGACTGAACCCATAACACAATTAAATAATAATGAATTAAATTCTAATTAAAAAAAACAGCAACTCAAGGTGGTGAAACATGCATAAGTGAGGAGGAAGTTTGATTTCAAATTCAATATTTGATTTAATAGTATAAATATGACTAACAGGGGTTCAATTCATAAATGAATTGAAATATAAAGAAGTATTAGGGCGATGGAACCACGATTTCAATTCACAATTGTTACGCAAGCAAAACAAAAATTATTATAAAAGTACGTCAGGAATACTTTCAAGAATTTATAAAATCATGCAATTATTTATATCATAAAAGAGTAAACAAAAGTTATTTTTACTCACCTCTTATATAATTCCAAAAAGCCTCAAACGTTTCCTAAGAAGAAACAATGCTCACCAAGAATTTTCTTCTTTTTCTAACTGACATCACCTCCAGTCCCTATAACTCCCCTGGTGCGGCTCTATACCTAATGAGATAGGTTCCCAAAGATGTTTTCTCTTTTCATTTTAAAAGTAACTTCTTTTATTTTTATTTTTTTATTTTAAGAAAAAAGAGGGTTGCTGCCCCTGTATCTATAAGAATTAAGAGATATTTGGCTAAGGTCAAATTATCTTCATTGATGAAAACTGGGTCCACGTGAATAGCACGTAGGTTCCTTAGTTTTTTTAAAAAATAAATTTTATATTATTCAGGGACCCATTAGACTAGATTAGATTAGATTAGATTTTTATTATAAAAGAAACAATTGTAATAAACTCTTACACTACCCTTTTTTTTTACACTAAACCTTATAACAAATTTATTCTTAAATTAAAATAATCTAATTGAAAATTTAGGATGTTACAATTAGAGGTGGAGGAGAGTCATCAGACTCTTCGGACTATCCGCGAGTTGGCATGTGTTCTGTTGCAGCAGGTGCGGGAGAATGCACAGAGGGTATAGAGAGAGGCAGAGTTACAGGAACGACAGGATAGGAGGAGAGCCGCTGAGGCTGAGAATGCAGGGTTGGATACCTTTCTCAAAGGTAAGCCACCGCAGTTTAGTGGAGAGTATAATCCAGAGCGAGCCGAGTGGTGGATACAGGAGCTCGAGAATATCTTTATTGTCTATCAAAGCAACATATCATTCCATGGGTGATCAAGCCAAGAAAAGCATTAAGCATAGAATCAAATACTCATAAAGAAATAGAAACTTGCATTACAACCAAGTCAAGAGACAACCGAATTCATAAAAGCAAACATCTAACCCCAACAACAAGGGGGTTCAACTACTCATGATAAAGGAAACTACAAAAGAGAAAGAGAGAATAGATGAAGAGAACTCCATGAAGAATCCTCCAATCTTCTTCCAGTCCCAGAGCAAGGAAAACATCCCTTTTTAGGGTTAGAACCTTCTCCAGCCGCCAGCCTCCAAGTGCAGATTCTCCTAGGGTAAAAGTCTGATGCCCTATTTATAGATGAAAGAAGTCTGGATCTAAATAGTGCGCGTCACGGCCGTGATGGCCATCACGTCCCGGTCATGACGGGTTCTGCCAAGGGCGCTTCTTCACTTTTTTTGTCTGTCACGGCCGTGATCACCTTCACGGCTTGACCGTGATCAATTCTGTCTATAGGAGTTGACCTGTCACGGTCGTGACCTCTATCACGGCTAGGCCGTGATGCTCTCTGATCTTCAGGGTCTTCTCATCACGCCCGTGATGGATATCACGGCTGGGCCGTGATCCTTTCTGTTCTTCATGGTTGGTTCATCACGGTCGTGATTACTATCACGGCTAGGGCGTGATGGCTTCTGCTTTATTGTCCTTCCCTTTTTGCTCTTCCTTCCCTTTTAACCTGAAAATGTAAAATAGCATCTGTAACACCCCCTTGGGCATTACCTTCTAAACACGTGCGAAAATCAAATTAAATGATTAATTTGCTGGTGCTTTCGGAAAATAACTTATATAAGTACATAAGTGTCTGAAATTGGGTGTAAAATTTTTGTCACGACTCCATACCTAAGCCTTAATTGATCGACACCCAGACTTACTATCATAGCTTGACAAGCCTATTTAATTTAAAGGATATACTTAAATACAAGATAGTAGTTTTACAAAAATTTCGACAGAGTCTCCTCTGTAATTCGGACATCCCAGGGTAAAATAACACCTGTTAAAATAATTACATTTTGTCTCCAGAATTCCAGTTACACCAAATTCAACCAGGCAACAATACATAAAAATAATAGTTATAGCCATAAGCTTTACAAAACTAAAAAGGAAAGGTTTAAGTTTTCTTTCAAAAGAATGCTCTCCGAGCCATAAACATTCCATTTGAAATAAAGGCTCTCTGAGCCATACTCATACATACTTCTCAAAATAATCTAAGTCTCAACCCTAAGCTGGTCGTTCTAAAAGTTATTCCGCAAGTAATACCTCATCAATCAACTAGATCTAAGTCTCTGAGTGACTTAGAAAGACTCATCTGCGCCATCTGTGTTAAATTTCCCAGGGTACAATACCGAACTAGAAGAATCCTGAAATGTGTGTAAGGGTGAGACGCCAATATATGGTTTTAACACAATAACTAAATGTGCGACACCACATAACACATATACATTTACCACACAAGCATTTATAAGCTAATAGTTTATCAGTGGGTTTAACACCCCAAACATCATCCATAAAATTATGCATGACACTTCTATTCATCATCTAATTTTCGTCCTAATCTCATGAGATATCCCAACATCATATGAGTTGATCAGACTCCATAGCCACACTGGCTAACTTGGCACTCTGCCAACAGGTGCGCAACCTCTTTCCATCCACATAGGCACACAAGGCCTGGCACACAAGACCATTAAACTTTGCTAATGTCCACAACCAGTGGCCCTACCATTAGCAAGTAGGATGGGGTCACAATCTCCATGTCCTCCCTAGGCACATGAGATAAATGCACATCAGAATTACCTTTCGCCGCTGGTAATTAATGCATTATGTCACAAACCACAGGCACGTCTGCCAAATGCATGCAAAACACTTTTGTTTTGTTCTTTTCTTTGTGCTCAATCTTTCTTTGCCGAAGCTCAAAATGGCTTACGACTCACATAGTTTTAAAACACTTTTAAAACTTTCATCACAACACAGACCTCACTTGTCCATAAAACTTTTATCAAAACATAGGACCTCACTGTCCATAAAACTTTTATCAAAACATAGGACCTCACAGTCCGAGTGCTCAATCACGACACCTCTCGACCGGTGCACCAGTCTTAGGTTCGTGGCACTAGAAACATCTTCAATGTTTCAACACAGTATACCTCATGTATACCATATAGGCCCTCAAAGTCCAAATGACTGAGTCCATCACCACACAGAACCTTAGTACCCCGACGTCTCGGTTACTAAGTTCCACACCACTTTTAACACTAAATCAGTTTTGTTTTCATAAATTCTTTTCCAAAATAGGAAATTCATCAATAAAATCCTTAAATAATAAAACTTGGTTTTCACAAATGTGAGTCACTTGAGGTTTTAACTTCCTTAAAATATGTACTGCCGTTTCAAAATACTTGCCCTCTACTTTTTCCAAATATGTTGTCACACTTTTCCAAATCATTCATCAATTATCACTTTTAAAGCTTCTTAAGCCAAACTTAACTTTTTCCACTGAAACAACTTTCTAAAATCATCATTAACTTCTTTTCAACAATTAATTTCATAAGTAACTTTGTATAATATTGCAAACTTTCCTATATAAAAATTATCAGTACTTAAACATTTTCACAATTTCACTCTCATTGTGACTCGAGTTACGTTTACACTAATAAATCATCATCCTCAAAACTCCTTATTTTTCCAAAATAATACTTTCCACCACTATTATATTCCAACGTTTCCCATAAAACCTGGAATATAATTTACACAGCTTATTAAAGCTTTTATCTGATTAATCGGTTGTGCACTGACCACAATCAGGCTTCTCAAACAACACTCACAAGCAACATTCAACAACAAACCACCAGACAGATCATGTACCATAACAATATCATGTACAAATAATCAAATAATTTAAAACAGATCAGACACTGATACTCAGATATACAACACAACATAAACCACATAATCAGATAACCACAACCACATCAATTATACAAATTACACAACAAGCAAATGGTTATTGAGAAAAATCCATCAGGCAAGCCCCCCTTACCTTTGAATACAAGTAAAAGATCCTCGTCCTAATGCCCACGTTAGCTCATATCTACTCCATCAAGCAAGCATAGCCATGTCCAAATGTCTCAGAGAGTAAATCCAACAACACGCAACAACCAGAAATCAAGAAATCAATTACACATGATCAAACACACATTCTAACTTGATCTAAACACTTAATCTAATTACCAAACAAGGTTATTTTCAAAGAAAATCATGTTTGAAGCTCACGCTTCCCAATACCCTTTAAGGAATCTTTGTTTTGATCAAAAGGTCATGAAAAAGAACTTTGGAAATCATCCATTAAGAGTCCTAATTACACTAAATCATAATTAATTTCACAAAAACATACCCAAATTTAAATCAAATTAAATTGGGGTTTTAGGGCTCCTCAATACGATTTGGGGAAAACTCAGAATAATGAAATTAGTTTAGGGAAACACAAACTCACAGTCCCAATCTCATAAAACAACCTTAAATTTCAAGATTAAAATCTGAAATCAAAGGGTTAGGGTTAGGGTTTCAAAAATCCATTTGGGGTTTTGAAAGAGAAGTAAAACATAGGGGAAACAACTCACCCAAGGTGGAAGAAAGAGGTTGCGACGACCAGCCATGGGTGCGGCGGCGTCACGGAGGCTCCGGCAGATCGCAGTGGCGGTGGAGTCTTGTAGCAGCCATGGTTCATGAACAAAACTAAGCTTCATGGGAAGAGAAAAAGGAGAGCTCAAACCACACCAAACATGGCAGATCCACCATGGATGACGACTGGAATACGTCACCGCGGCAGCAGCGACGGCGGAGGATGCAGTGGCGCGGCGGAGATGGTGTACAGCGGCGGAGCAAGTAGCCAAAACGTGTGCAGGGTCGCGCCTGTCTCCTCCCCACGTGGCACAGTCGAACGGCGACGGTAATGAGCTGGACGGCGCTGTGAGCTAGGGTGGAGAAGAAGAGATGATGTGAGAAGGAGGAAGAAGAAAAACAGAAAGAAGAAAGAAGCAGAAAAAGAGAGAAAAGAGAGAGACGTCGAGAAAGAGAGAGAGAAAAGTGAGAAAGTGGGTTTTTAAACCAGTTACTTAATGATAGGTACAAAATGAGTGATAAATATTAGGCCTAAAATAAACATGTTTTTACTTTTTAGAATCTAAAAATAAAGATTGATAAGAATATGTTTTCGAAATTCCAGTTAGAGTAAAGATTAATAGTTGAACTGATCAACTAAGAAAATACTCAGTCCAAAATTTAATCTCCGATAAATGTCAAACCAAAATATTTTTAACTCTAAAATTAAATAGAATAGGAATATGAAAATGCTTTTCTCTTAATCATATTATTTAAAATATTTTTCTGTACTGGTATAATAGTGACAATAACGTAAATTATTGTCTATTAAACGTGCATTCACTGAAATAAGTCAGTGCTAACACACCCAATAAAATAATTTGAAAAGAGTAATTTAATTACTCAGACTAAACCACATAACATAATAACATAAACATCCAAATAAAATAATTAATCCTAGGTGTAAAAACTAGGGTGTTACAGCATTAAATGCTTTATTTTACTCAAAATTAACTAAAATATCCTAAAAACTACTTAAGAGACTCAAAGCGTTGCTTGAGGACAATTAAATCCAAATTTGGACGAAAACGAGATTAAACTCGAATAATTAGCACAAAAACCATGGTCTTACTAGTTATAAAACTAGATGTGCCAGAGGCTTATCACCCATTCCTCGAAAGAAGTTTTTATGGGATCCCTATCTACCAAAATTTTGACTTTTGGTTCCGGCAAATGAATAATCATTGAGTACTCCTCTTTCCGGACAACACATACAAAGAGACCCACCAACATAAAACATAATTAGTAAAATTATGAGAGATGTTTATATTGAGTTTCTTTCTCTTCTATCTCCCATCTATCTATACTATATTTTCTTTAATATATTTTCTTTAGTTATTCACTAGAACAATTATGATTTGGAAGTCAATCCGGGGCAAGTGTTCAGATCTATTATGACATAGCAATGAGGTGCTCAGCGGACCCTTTTAATCTTCTAAAACCTTTTCTGGACTTTGAATTGAAGTTAAAGATTTCTTTTGTGCAACCTAGCATAGTCAGATTTTAATTAGAAGTTCCTATTCCTAGATTTAGATAGAACTTCTTTCACTTTCTGTCTTACATAGAAGATATTATTATGTACTCTATTTCAAATCACGTGAGCGGTCATTAGTATTACTAGGGGACCAAGCGATATTTCTATTTAGTTTTTTGAAACTCTCTTTTAGTTTGAATAGAAGAAAAAAGAGAATTTTCGACTGTACCCACGTATCGTTTATCTATACGAAATACCAGACGAAATATAATGATTTTAGAAGGGATATAATGAAATGCTTTGATTGGTTGTTCCTATAGAAACGATTTGTTTTATTTGACTAATGGGGACAACAAACAATAAATTATAACAAATAAAAAATTAAATATATATATATAGATAAAAAAACAGAGTGTTCTTATTCAAAACGCCCTGTGATCTTCAACCAATTATGTGCTTCAATATAATTACCAGGGGTAAGGGCTATAGCTTGTTTCCAATATTCAGCGGCTTGATCAAACCAAGCCTCCTCAATTTCAGAATCTCCCTATCGAATAACCTGTTCTTCGCGGTCTGAATAGGTGAGTAAATTCATTCCCTTAGAACCGTACTTGAGAGTTTCCTGTCTCATACGGCTCAGTAGTCAATTATTTTGGTATTCCAATTTTTTTTTCTGGAGTTAACCAAAAGAAAAGAGGTGAATTACATGAGTTTCAAACTTGAATTTTGATTCATATTACTAAAGAATTTGATTCCCTTTTTATAAGTTTATCTTTTCTCCTACCTTCCGAAGAATAAAGCATCGGCATTAACACTCTGATTATAATTTTCTGAAAGGTAACTATCTCGATTTCATATATCATATATGAAAGTATATGATATATCAATTTCTATAGAATCTTTGATAAAGTTTTTTCTTTCTTATGAAGAAAAGACTTACTATCTTGGGGATCTGATACTACACCACTGCTCAAAACCCTAGGGGATCGACTTTATTACATAAGTGGATTCCTAACTTTTCTCTCATGATATAAGTAAGCAGTTCTTATTGTATCGGTCCAAAACCTCGCTAATGGATCTTTACGATGCTTCTTCTATCAATTAAATCTTTTATCCATAGAAAAAAAAGTATCTAGGCATATCTATTTCTTCATATTTCGAATTCTTATGAAGTTTTTTTTGCTACAGCTGATAAAAATCGTTGTTTTGGATGATATATATGTAGAAAGCCTTTTTTTTAGTATTTCTTAGCGGATTTGCTCGTTCTTTTCTTTTTTATTTCTATAGTGGAGATATATAGTCGCACGTACTGACAGATCATGACCATATTATTAAAAGCTTGAGGTAAGAAGGGGTTTCGTTCGAGTTCCCGAAAATAATATTCCAAAACTTTCTTATGTTCTCCGTTACTTGTGTGGATAAGGCCTATGTTATAAAGTATATAACTTCGATCATAGGGATCAATTTCCCGTCGCATAGACTCATAATAATTCATTAAAGCTTCTGCATAATTTCCTTCCGATTGAGTCGACATCCGTTACGGTCGTCATTCAGTTCAAAGAATCTCCGTTCCAGAACCGTACATGAGATTGTCACCTCATACGGCTCCTCGTTTATGTGTATAATGAAATGAGAAAAAATAAATACATAAAACCAAAAAAGATTGCAGTATTCTCATTATCAACTGAGCAGGGCTAGTGTTTTTACAAGAAATCTCTAGCCAACCTTCCTGTAAAAGATCTTTTCTTAACATCAATTATGTTGGTACTGGATAAAAAAATAAGTAACTCCAACAATTTCTTTGTCCTCAACGCCGCTTAATTTCTCGGAATTAGTCACTTCAACAGTCTTCGATGGTTATATAGGTATCCAAAATACGAACGAGATGGATGTTTGTTGTCCCAACCATTCTTGTTAGTCCCGATCCCGAAAGGGAAGGAAGGATATTTTTTTACAAAGTTTTCTTTCGTGTTGTTGATTTCTAAGCGTAGTGCTTCTTCCCCCTGGCCGCCGCCTATTGGTACTAGTGAAGTAGGGTTGACCTAACTACTCCATTAGGTATATGTCTAACCTTTCGTTTAATACTATAAAAAACCTAAAATTGAAGCATATGAGGCTGCATTAATCGGGGATACACGACAGAAGGAATTAATCAATCATTTTATTTACAAATTTCACCTTCAGCAAGCGTCGGTTTTTTCAATTTTTTCTCTTTCTCTCCGAAGAATGTGTATTTTTCCTAAGACTGGGATCGATAAATGTAAAAAAATATAATAATCAAATCGCACTATCTCTGTAATAAGTGAATGCCTCTTTTTCTCCTGAAGTTGTCAGAATTATTTGTAATAAGATATTGGCTACAATTGAAAAGGTCTTATCAATAAAATTTCCATTTATCCGAGATCTAGGCATAGGCAGTAATCCATTCTATAATTTATTTATCGCGCGAGAAAAGAAAATAATCCCACAAACAAAGGAATTGTAAATACCGTACGAAATAACGTAAAACAGACTCATTAATAAAATTTGTTTATCCTACGGCCTCGAAGGTTTTTTTGATAAAAACTTTTTATTTCTATTTTTATAGTTTGAATTGATTGCATGCGCCTATTCCCCAAAATGGAATATGAATTACTCACTATTCACCCGGTTTCTGGGCCATAATCATTATGCAGGAGGGAGAGATGGCCGAGTGGTTTAAGGCGTAGCATTGGAACTGCTATGTAGGCTTTTTGTTTACCGAGGGTTCGAATCCCTCTCTTTCCGTTGATGATTTGGTTTTTTTTTTTGAACTTTTGGAGTTTCTTTTGTTTGTTTTTTCTTTTGTTTGAATTTTTTTACTTCCTCTATTTACTAGTTAAAAATGTCAAATAGATAAAATCCTAAAAATATTTCAAAATCCAGCCCAGCAAGAAAAACAAAACACAAAACCAAAAATATTTTTTATTCTTCACGTCCTGGATTACGTCCTGGATCATTAGATAGGAATCCGAAGATGAAAAGAGAAACAAAGAATATAACTACCGTATAAACAAATAGTGTTAGAGTAAGCATTACAAAATCTCCAAGATAATTAAAAAAAACGACATAGAAAGAGAATAGATTCTCTTATATTATACATTATGTTTCTTTTGATACTATGTTTCTAAGAAATGAAGTGTTTTTGAGGAAATAGAAAAAAAATTCGGAAATTTATTTGTACTAAAAGTCGATCCCTTTATAACCAAAAATTTTCTTTCAAATCCACAATCTTAGTTAGGTATTGGTGGTGGACTCAAATCTAATAATAGGTAAGAGGATTGGAATTTCTCAATGGAAAAAAACGTAAGAATCGGGAAATGATGAGATGGCTTAGATTTTTTTTGTCTATCCAAAAATTTCACTATTTGAATCAAGGATTCACATCGTAAGACTTATCTGAGCTTATAAATTAATTGTTAAAAAAAATGTGCGAATTCTTGTTTTCTAATAAAAATTAAATAATAATAAATTCAATTTTGAATTTTTAAAGGACATTATGCAAATTATAGATCTCATCGAAAACTTACAGCAGCTTGCCAAACAAAAGCTAAGAGAAAAAATAGTAGAGGTATTGCTGGCATAATATCTACAATTGGATTTAAAAAAGCGTAGGCTTCGGGTAATTTCGCCAAGAAAAAACTACTTGAATAAAGGGTAGAGTTAATACAAATACAGACCAAACTAAAGATATTAAGCATAACAAACATTTTGTTCTTTAAGAAAATTAATTTTATTTTTGCCTTTTTTTTATTTGTATTAGATATGTATAATTTTATTCGGATTCAAATTTTTAATCAATTCTATAGTCTAAAAATTCTAAATATAGATATTAATTAATAGTAATAATTATAAATTAGCAAGACTAAAAAAAATAAATCAAATAAGGCCAGACACCCCCCCCCAATCCTTCTTTGATTTGAACTTATCCAGTTCAAAATCTTTTCATTCTGAAAAAAAATAGAAGAAATCAAATCATACTTTCATACAATAATTTAATTGAATTCTATGTAATGATCAATAATTTCAGTTTAAATAAACTTCTACATCTACGCATATAAAAATCCTAGCAAGAAATTTTTATTCCATTTCTACAGATATTTAGGGAATTGACGAACAACCAATACTAATCATAGTGTTTATTAGTGTCGAATCGAAAATGGGGCGTGGCCAAGCGGTAAGGCAACGAGTTTTGGTCTCGCTATTCGGAGGTTTGAATCCTTCCGTCCCAGAACATAATATCCAGTCATGATGGATATTTTATTTGTTTGAATACAAATTGTAAATTAGAATAAAAAAACTTTTTTTTTGTTTTTATTGTAATCACTGTGGATAATAATTGCATTAAAAAAATTAGATTTTATTAATATTAATAAAATCCATTTTTTTCCTAATATTTTTTTGTATTGTATCTTTTTGAAAAGAAATTTATTTTGACTATTTTATTTTATAAACTATCCAAATCGATCCAAATAGAATAGAAAATCTTTTATTCATACAATATCAAATTAATTTGAATTTTTTTGAGACTCCTTCACTTTAGGAATTGTCCATTCATATAGAAGGAAAACCTAGAAAGAAGTAAAAAGGATAGATTATTATGTATAGATTGAATCAATGACTATTCACGATTTCATATAATTGATAATTGATTGAATCAATTGCATACATACCGGATCCAAACTAAAGGAATGTTATGGTAATATTGTGTTTAAAACGATGTGGTAAAAAGCAACGTGCAACTTGAAAGACATGATTAGATTAGATGTGGATTCTTAATCCGCTATTTTTTCTAGTATATAGAAATCGGGGTGCTCCTTGCTCGACATCATTTGTTCTGTTCCACTAGAACTCGTTGTTTGGGGGACGGGAGGGGGATTGATGATGTAAATAGTACATGATGGAGCTCGAGTTTATTTATTTATCAGGGGCAAGTATCTAAGGTTAGTGAAGATTAATAAGTTAGAACAACTTCGTAAGTCTATTTTTGAGAGAGAAATCGAAAGGATCCAATTCGAGCAAGGTTCAAAAAAAGTCAAATTTGTTGGAATTGGTAAAACTAGTTCGATCAAAAGTGTATCCGCGGGAATCCATCTTCTATTTGTATAATTCTTTGAGATTGAGATGAGAAAAAGAAATAAAATGGTATGTTACTGTCATTTTTGAAACGATTATAGATCCCCGAAGTAATGTCTAAACCCAATGATTGAAGGAAAAGCTAAAAGATCCTGGGACAACTAAATACCGTTTTAAAATTGTCTCAACAATTCGATTAATTAGAATGAAGAAAAAACAGATTCTTATAGATTCTAAAGAGGACAGGCAAGAAAGGGGGGTAGAGGCCGCTCAATAAATGAAATACTTAAGCTAAGGGTTTTGTTTTCTTTTGAGTTATTTGAAAGTTATTCAATTTGAGTTATGAGGTTGTGAATCCGAGGAGTTCTTCTTTTTTCAGAAAGAAAAAGAATAAAAAAAAAAACTTAAATCATAGTCTAATTGATTTGATGATTTTTTTTGATATATATATCATCATATAATTTTATACATAGACACTAGTTATTTTGAATTTTCTCGAGCCGTACGAGGAGAAAACTTCTTATACGTTTCTGGGGGGGGGGGGGGGGGTGTTGTTTATCTATATCTATCCCAATGAGCCGTTTATCGAATCGTTGCAATTGATGTTCGATCCCGAAGAGAGAGAAGAGATCTTCGGAAAGTGGGTTTTTATGATCCAATAAAAGAATCAAACCTATTTTAATATTCCAGTTATTATATATTTCCTTGAACAGGACGCTCAACCTATAGGAACGGTTCAAGATATTTCAAAAAAGGCAGGTTGTTTTATGGAACTTTCCCCTAATCAACAAACGAAATTCAATTAATGAAATAAAAAAAGAGGGTGTGGATGACTTGCATATAGATTTATAGAATTATTTTCTCTTTTATACCCCCCCCCCCCGGTTCTCTTGTTCTATTGATACCTAAATTTTGATTTCTTTTCTTATTGTTGCCATAGAATGCGGTTTTCTATAGCCACAAAAATTGATTTTTATCGATCTTCAAAATGAACATAACTCCCGAATGCAGTGATTTTTTTAGTAAATAAAAACGAGATAAAATATTTTAAATAGAATATTTATATGGTATGATTTTTCATCGAATGACTATTCATCTATTGTATTTTCATGGAAATATAGGAAAAAAAGCTCTATGGAAAAATGGTGGTTCAATTCTATGTTGTTTAATAGGAAATTAGAATACAGGTGTGGGTTAAGTAAATCAATGGATGGTTTCGGTCCTATTGAAAATACCAGTGTAAGTGAAGACCAAATTTTAAGGGATATGGATAAAAACATTCATAGTTGGAATGCTAGTGATAATTCTAGTTATAGTAATGTTGATTATTTTGTCGGTGTCAGGAACATCCAGAATTTCCTATCTGATAAAGTTAGGGATAGTAAAAGGAACAATAATTCCATATATTTTGATAGTGAGAATCAAATTTTAGAGATTGACAATGATAATTCTTTTCTAAGTGAGCTAGAAAGTTTTTTTTTTCTATTTATAGTTTTAATAATTCTAGCTATCTGAATAATGTCTCTAAGAGTGATGATGATCATTCTATGTATGATACTAAATGGAGTTGGAATAATAACATTAATAGGTGCATTGAGAGTTATCTTCATTCTTGAATATGTATTGATAGTTACAATTTAGGTGATAGTGACAAATAAAATGATAGTGACTTTTATAGTTACATTTGTGGTAAGGGCAGAAATTGGAGTGAAAGCGAGAGTTCTAGTATAATAACTAGCACGAATGATACAAATGAGAGTGATTTAATCCGAAAATAAAGTTCTAATGATCTCGATGAAACTCAAAAATACAAGAATTTGTGGGTTGAATGCGAAAATTGTTATGGATTAAATTATAAAAAATTCTTTAAATAAAAAATGAATATTTGTGAACACTGTGGATATCATTTGAAAATGAGCAGTTCAGATAGAATCGAACTTTCGATTGATTCAGGTACTTGGAATCCTATGGATAAAGACATGGTATCTCTGGATCCCATTGAATTTCATTGGTAAGAGGAACCTTATAAAGATCGTATTGATTCTTATCAAAGAAAGATATGATTACCTGAGGCTGTTCAAACAGGCACAGATAAACTAAATGGTATTCCTGTAGCAATTGGGATTATGGATTTTCAGTTTATGGGGGGTAGTTTGGGATCCGTAGTAGGTGAGAAAATAACTCGTTTGGTCGAATATGCTACCAATCAAGTTTTACCTCTTATTCTAGTATGTGCGTCTGGAGGAGCACGTATGCAAGAAGGAAGTTTGAGCTTGATGCAAATGGCTAAAATATCTTCTGCTTTATATAATAATCAAACAAGTAAAAAGTTATTCTATGTAGCGATCCTTACATCTCCCACTACTGGTGGGGTGACAGCCAGTTTTGGCATGTTGGGGGATATCATTATTGCTGAACCAAATGCTTACATTGCATTTCCAGGTAAACGAGTAATTGAACAAACGTTGAATAAGACAAGACTGCAGGGTTCACAAGCGTCTGAATATTTATTCCATAAGGGCTTATTTGATTCAATCGTACCACGTAATCCTTTAAAGGAGGTTCTAAGTGAGTTATTTCAGCTCCATGCTTTCTTTCCTTTGACTCAAAATTAAAAATCAAGCAGAGCCAAAAATTCTATTATTATTATTATTATTATTATTATTATTATTATTATTATTATAATATTCTATAGTCATTATATATATATGCACTTAGCTATACTTAGTATAAATTTTTCAACTATACTTAGTATAAGTATAAGTATATATGAATTCTAATGATTACAGACTATCTTTATAAGACTATTAAGAATAATAAAAATATGAAATTACAAAAATTTGTATTTTTTTAATATAACAAAAAAAATATCAGGTGCAAATATTAAATCGAGGTACCCATTTTATGATTAACATACCCTCCATTTTTGTGCCTTTAGTGGGCCTAGTATTTCCGGTCATTGCAATGACTTCTTTATTTCTTCATGTTCAAAAAAACAAGATTTTTTAGATATGCTGCAGGCAGTCGAGTAGGGAAAATCTCATATATTTTTTAGCTCTGGAAGATATTTGATGAATTACCACTAAAGGTTTACGTCAAAATAGTGCTAGTTGATGAAAGTTACTTCGGAAACAAAGAAAAGTAAAGTTAAATTCATTTTCATTTGCTTGGGCTATTTATTCTACCAATTCCAATAAAATAGAACTGGATCTAATATGAGTTGGCGATCAGAACGTATATGGATAGAACTTATAACGGGGTCTCGAAAAACAAGTAATTTCTGCTGGGCCTTTATCCTTTTTTAGGTTCATTAGGGTTCTTATTGGTTGGACCTTCCAGTTATCTTAGTAGGAATTTTTTATCTTTATTTCCGTCTCAGCAAATTATTTTTTTTCCACAAGGGATCGTGATGTATTTCAACGGAATTGCGGGTCTCTTTTTTAGTTCTTATTTGTGGTGTACAATTTCGTGGAATGTAGGTAGTGGTTATGATAGATTCGATAGAAAAGAGGGAATAGTGTGTATTTTTCGTTGGGGATTTCCTGGAAAAAATCGTCGTATTTTTCTCCGATTCCTTATGAAAGATATTCAGTCCATCATAATCGAAGTTAAAAGGGGTATTTATACTCTTCGTGTTCCTTATATAGAAATCATAGGACAGGGGGTCATTCCCTTGACTCGTATTGACGAGAATTTGACTCCACGAGAAATTGAACAAAAAGCTGCATAATTGGCCTATTCCTTGCGTGTACCAATTGAAGTATTTTGAAAAAAAAAATGTCTCTATTTTGATGGGTATTCTTTGGTTTCGAAATCCGACTAACTAAACTAATATTCATTACGCGAAGTGCTCTTTCGTGTATTCATCAAAAGGGGTAATTAATTGTTTCGAATTTTAACAATTGATATCTTTTGAAACAATATTCTTTTCGTCATCCGAATTGGCAGTGGATTCTTTCGCTTTGTTATTCTATATTATGTATGTATTCTTTATAAATTCAAGGACTAAATAAAATCTTGAGTTGCAAGTAAAAAAATGTGGGAATAGATTTAGATATTTATATAATATAATATATAGATATATAATATATAGATAGGCTCTATGACTTGTAATATAACTTATGCTTGATAAAAATATTATTATCAGATAGAGTTGACGAATGAGGTGAAGTTGAGTTCATTAAAGATGAAAAATGCCAAAAAAGAAAGCATTCATTCCCCTTCTATATCTTACATCTATAGTCTTTTTGCCATGGTGTATCTCTTTCACATTTAATAAAAGTCTGGAATCTTGGGTTACTAATTGGTGGAATACTAGGCAATCCGAAAATTTCTTGAATGTCATTCAAGAAAAGAGTATTCTAAAAAAATTCATAGAATTCGAGGAACTGTTCCTTTTGGATGAAAAGCTAAAGGAATACCCTGAAACACGTCTACAAAACCTTTGTACCGCAATCTA